>CM030359.1:307674165-308041665 GCA_017893485.1 Hemerocallis citrina | reverse complement strand
AAATACCCCTCACCCATCTCCATTAAGAGGTAATCAATCTTTTTCTAGTTAAACGCTCTTTCATAATCATTTCTGGTTACTGACTTGAGCGTCGGAGGGTGCGTCGCCGGGATCAACCCCGGTGTATCGCACTTCCTTGCAGGTGAACGGCGGGAGTCAACGGTCAAGATCCGGCGGAACAGGTTAGGTGTTTGCTATTCAGGTTTTTCACGAACTCACAAATTCATCTGTTTGCCCCCACACCGAAATTAGCGGCAACAGATTGGCGCCGTCTGTGGGAAACTAACGAATAGAGACCTCTCCTCTTCCCGGTAAACAGGTTTTCTCCAGCCATGCCGCCTCGCAAAGTCAGATCTAGGGGCTCCAATCGAGCGCCCATCCTTGACCAGCAGGAAGTCCTTCCTGATCCCACTCAGCAACAAGGGCAGCTCCCTCCTACTGTGGAAGAGCCGCTTCAGCGGAACCCTCCACATCCTGATCCGAAGGGGCCTAACCCCCAGAAACAGCCTCTTCATCCAGAGAACATACCCAACCACACTGCCTCCAGTGCCTCCATGGCCTCCCATCATCCCCGAGCCTCTGGTCGCCACGATGCCCATCCCAGACGCCCGGAAGATAAGGACCTTCGTCACCATCTGGACGAAAAGCGGGCTCGGGGAGAAGCCTCCCACCAAGAACGATCCCCCCGACACCGGGGACACAGGGGGTCCCCCGCCCGAAGAGGGAGAAGAGACTCCCCCGATCACTACCGAAGGAGGCACTCACCAGCAGGTCGGCAGCAGCATCGGAACAATGAGGCACCCATCACCCGTGCCGAGTTCCAGCAATTCCAAGCTACGGTACAACAGGCCCTCAATCTCCGTCAAAATCCCAATGAGCCAAAGGCCCCCTCCCCTCGTCCGGTCCGGAGCCCTCGCCAACGTTCCCCTTCTCCTCGACCCGCTCCTACCAATTCCAGACGCACCCCAAGTCCTCGTCGTTCCCGAAGCTACCATCGCCGCAGTCCTCGCTCCCCATCCTACGAAGACGAGTCCCGTGGCTCGGCAGATCACCGCCGGAGAGATAACACCATGAACCGCCGCCTAAACGAGGTGGAAAAACTCTTGGGACGGATAAACCGGGAAGAAGAACTCAGGGGGAGGACCCTCCGTCCTAGCCAACCCCCGTTCTCCCGGACCATAGTGGATACTCCTGTTCCCTTCGGTTTCAAACCTCCCCAGTTCGAGAACTATACGGGAGAGACCGATCCGGTTGACCACATAGAAGGCTTTAAGACTTTGATGCTCCTCCATCAAGCGTCCGACGCCCTCCTCTGCAAAACATTCCCTGCAACTCTGAAGGGCCCAGCTCGAGAATGGTACTCTCGCCTTGCCCCGGCGTCAATATTCTCCTTTGAACAGTTCGAGACCCTGTTCATCACCCACTTCGTCAGCAGCCGAAGGGCCGAGAAGACCAGCATTTCCCTGTTGCACCTCCGTCAGCAGAAGGGGGAGAGATTGAGGGACTACGTGAAGAGGTTTACAGCCGAGGCCAGAACTATCGCATCCCTCGACCAATCCGTTGCTACCGCGGCGTTCCAATCCAACATCCTAAATTCTAACCTCCGCTCCTCCCTCGCCAAAAAACCGCCACATGACTTTTCTGACCTCCTCCTCCGTACTGAAAAGTACATCCGAGCTGAAGAGGCCGAGGAACCGCCCAACTGGGAAGCAACCGCCTCCGGGTCTAAGAGGAAGGGAACGGAGGAAGAGGGACCCAAAAAGTTTCAGAAGGATAATGCTGGCCAGCGCCGGCCTCCCCCTAGATTTGAAAAATTCACTCCCCTCACCACAAACATCTCCGCCATTTTCATGGAAGTCGAAAAAGAAGGGGTCCTGCCTCCAGCTCCAAAGATGAACACCCCAGCCAAAAGGAGGGATAAAGACAAATGGTGCCGTTATCACCGGGACCATGGGCATGACACCAACGACTGCCGGGCTCTGAGAAACGAGATCGAAGCCCTCATCCAGAGGGGGCAGCTGGCGAAGTTTGTAAGAAAGGACGGGGCCGAACTTCCTCCCCAGCCTCGGGGGGCTAACAAACGTCCGGAACGGGAAGAGACGCCAGAATTCGAGGAAGAGCGAGTCCTCCACCTTATCCATGGGGGTCCAATGGGGGGCTCCTCGAACTCTTCTCGGAAAGCTTTTATTAGGGAAGTAAATTCTGTCCGGGCCACCCCTCCCCCCAAAGGACTCGGAGTGCCCGTCACCTTCTCTGACGACGATCTCGAGGGCGTCCGCACCCCTCATTGCGACGCACTCGTCATCAACCTTCACATGGCCAATTTCAAAGTCGAAAGAATCCTAGTGGATAACGGCTCCTCCGTTAACATCCTATTCCTCGATGCTTTTAAGGGGCTGAAGCTCTCCCGAGACAGACTGAAGCCCGCCGGGTATACGCTCCATGGGTTCACGGGAGTGCCGGTGACGATCGAAGGGGTGATCACCCTCGACGTCACAGCAGGCAAAACTCCTACTACCCGCACGGAGTCAATGGATTTCATGGTTGTAGATGTCCCCGCGGCCTACAACGTCATTTTGGGTCGGCCCGGCCTAGCCGCCCTTGAAGCCGTCCCTTCTGCCTATCATCTCAAAATGAAATTCCCCACTCGGGCTGGAGTGGGAGAAGTTAGGGGCAATCAGGAACAGGCCCGCAAGTGTTACATGACCTCCACGCTCGGACCCGTCCTCTCCTTAGAAACACTCGAGATTCCACAAGATGCTGCTCGGCCGACTCCTGAGCCAGTCGATGAGCTGGAGGAAATACTCTTCTCGGAGCAGGAGCCGACCCGTAAGTTCTATGTCAGCAAGGCACTCCCGTCCGCCCTACATTCAAATATTGTGAAATGCATCCGAGCCAACCGGGACCTCTTCGCATGGTCAGCAGCGGACATGCCCGGTATCTCCGAAGAACTCTTGGTCCATCGCCTCAGCGTTGATCCGGGGTCCAAACCGGTCCAGCAGAAGAGGCGCAAGTTCGCCCCCGAGCGCCAGCTCGCCATCAAAGAGGAGGTAGACAAACTGCTGAAAGCCCGATTCATACAGGAAGTGAATTATCCGGAGTGGTTGTCCAACGTAGTCATGGTGAAGAAATCCAATGGGACATGGAGAATCTGTATTGATTTCACTGACCTCAACAAGGCCTGCCCTAAAGATCCCTTCCCTCTGCCGAGCATCGACACTCTGATTGACGCAACCTCGGGACATGAGCTCCTCAGCTTCATGGATGCTTTCTCGGGTTACAATCAGATAAGGATGTTCCCCCCGGATATTCCGAAGACGTCTTTTGTAACGGACCAAGGACTCTATTGTTACCGAGTCATGCCGTTCGGCCTGAAGAACGCAGGGGCAACGTATCAACGTCTCGTCAACAAGGTATTCCAGGCCCAGATCGGTCGGAACATGGAAGTCTACGTGGACGACATGCTTGTGAAAAGCATCCGAGGCGTTGATCATGAGACCGACCTCCAAGAAGCGTTCGATGTTTTGAGAAAGCACAATATGAGACTCAACCCGAACAAGTGTGCGTTCGGCGTCTCATCGGGCAAGTTCCTCGGCTTTATGGTCAGCCAACGAGGAATAGAGGCAAATCCGGAGAAGATCAGGGCCATACTAGACATGGCCCCGCCCAGAAACGTCAAAGAAGTTCAGAAACTGACAGGTCGTTTAGCCGCCATTGGGCGCTTTTTGTCGAAGTCCGGAGAGAAATGCCTCCCGTTCTTCAAAGCCCTGAGGGGGACTAAGGGGTTCGAGTGGGGGCAGCCGCAACAAGATTCCTTCGACCAGCTTAAAGCTTACCTCGTCAACCCGCCTCTGCTCAGCAAACCCATACCGGGCGAGCCCCTCTACCTCTACTTGGCAGCCTCGGAACAGACACTAAGTGCGGTCTTAGTCAGGGAAGAAGAAAGAACTCAAAAGCCCATTTACTACGTCAGCAAAGTGCTCCGGGACGCCGAGCTCCGGTACCCGAAAATTGAGAAAATAGCCTACGCCCTGATAATGGCTGCAAGAAAGCTTCGGCCATACTTCCAGTCTCATTCCGTGGTCGTCCTTACCGACCAGCCGTTGAAACAGATCCTTCACAAGCCAGAGACTTCCGGCCGCCTCATGAAGTGGTCGATCGAGCTGAGCCAACATGATATTACTTATCAGCCTCGGACCGCAATCAAGGCGCAGGCGCTGGCCGAATTCATAGTTGAGACGACTATCCCCGACTCCGAGCAGACGACGAAGGGACCGCCTGTCTGGTCTGTATACGTCGATGGATCCTCTTGCAACGAGGGGAGCGGGGCTGGAGTCATCCTGGCGGGCCCAGACGACTTTGTCCTTCAATATTCCCTCCGGATAAACTTTAAAGCCTCGAATAACGAAGCCGAATACGAGGCGCTCATAGCCGGACTCGGGATGGCCCGAAACGCAGGGGCGCGACGCCTGCAGATCTTCAGCGACTCTCAATTGGTCGTCAACCAGGTCCTCGGCGAATATGAAGCCCGCGATGACAGAATGGTAAAGTACTTGGCCAAAGTGAAGAGCCTCATGGCGCTCTTCGACGAGGCCCTCATCCGAAGAATCCCCAGAGAGGAAAATGCCCAGGCCGACGCCCTGTCCAAACTAGCTTCCTCATCCCTGCAAGGCCTCGAACAAACCGTTCTGATAGAAGTCCTCCTCAAGCCCAGCATAGAGGACGAGGCTTTCAACTCCGTCGAAACACTGCCGCTCCCCCTCGAAGACAATTGGATGAAGCCCCTCGTCGAGTTTTTAAGAGACGGACTCCTACCAAGGGATCCGAAGGAAGCCCGAAAGATAAGGACCCGGGCCGAGCGTTACATAATGGTCGAAGGCGTTCTGTATAAGCGCTCCTTCACCCAGGTGGATGGTCGACCCTACCTAAGATGCCTCTCCCCCGGACAAGCCGATTACGCCCTGCAAGAGCTCCATGAGGGCATCGGCGGAGCCCACTCCGGCTCCAGAGCCTTGGCACGTAAAGTGTTAAACTACGGGTATTACTGGCCCACTCTCCTACGGGACGCCGAACGACACGTTCGACAATGCACCTCCTGTCAGAAGTATTCCGACATCCGACGCCTTCCACAAGCACCACTTTCCTCCTTGTCGAGTCCGATCCCCTTTGCAATGTGGGGGATGGATCTACTCGGGCCATTTCCACCGGCCCCCGGACAGTTGAAATTTCTAGTCGTGGCAGTCGACTATTTCTCGAAATGGGTCGAGGCCGAGCCCCTGGCTACAATTACCGAACATAGAGTCGTCCAATTCTTCTGGAAAAGTGTAATCTGTCGTTTCGGTGTTCCCCGAGTCGTAGTTACGGATAACGGTACGCAGTTCGCTGGGGCTGCCTTCCGAGCCTTATGTCAAGACCTAGCTATACAGCACCGCTTCTCCTCAGTCTCTCATCCCCAGTCAAATGGCCAAGCCGAGAATGCCAACCGACAGATCCTCTCCGGCATCAAGAAGAGACTCGACAAATGCTCCAAGGGATTGTGGGTCGATCAGCTGCCCAATGTGTTGTGGAATTACCGAACCACGAAGCGGATCCCGACGGGCGAGAGTCCGTTCAATCTCACCTATGGGTCCGAGGCCCTCATCCCACTAGAAGTTGGAATACCCTCTCCTCGCCTGATTGCCTTCGAAGAAGAACAGAATGCCAGGGAGCTCAGAACGAGCCTAGATTTGGTAGACGAGATTCGGGAAAGAGCCGCCATACGGCAGCAAGGTTACCGAAGAAGAATCGAACTCGCCTACAACAAACGGGTCCGCCCAACCGACTTGAAAGAGGGGGACCTGGTCCTCCGAAAACTGGCCATTTCGTTCCCCGGACAGAAGAGCAAATTGGCCCCAAATTGGGAGGGACCGTACAAAGTGTCCAAAGTGATCCGCCCCGGTACGTACAAGCTAGAAGACCTTGAGGGTAGAGAAATTCCCAGGACTTGGAACGCCGACCATCTTTTGAAATACCTTGAGAAGGCAACCCCGCCTATCTAAGTAACTCGAGATGTCGGGCAACCACTCCTGCTACTAGTAATTTTTCCTTTGTTCTTTTTCATTGTAATAAACGGCTAGCAACTTTAGAAGCAGCCGACCATTAGATATTAATAAATAAATAAAGTTTTTCTTTACATTATCGCGTACTCCCGCCTTTAATTCCCTTATCACACAATGGTTCGGAGTCCAGCACTCGGCTCGACTCTTCCTACTCGGCCCGTCCTCAGACGGGCCGGGGGCAGATCGCCGTTCGAAATTGCTCCTGCAGCCGTTGAATGGATCGGAGTCCAACACTTGGCTCGATTTTGCTTCGCAGATCCGCTCCTAAGCGGACTAGAAGTAGCTCGCCATTCGAAACTGCTCCTGCATCTCTCAAACTTATCACACAATGGTTCGGAGTCCAGCACTCGGCTCGACTCTCCATACTCGGCCCGTCCTCAGACGGGCCGGGGGCAGATCGCCGTTCGAAATTGCTCCTGCAGCCGTTGAATGGATCGGAGTCCAACACTTGGCTCGATTTTGCTTCGCAAATCCGCTCCTAAGCGGACTAGAAGTAGCTCGCCATTCGAAACTGCTCCTGCATCTCTCAAACTTATCACACAATGGTTCGGAGTCCAGCACTCGGCTCGACTCTTCCTACTCGGCCCGTCTTCAGACGGGCCGGGGGCAGACCGCCGTTCGAAATTGCTCCTGCAGCCGTTGAATGGATCGGAGTCCAACACTTGGCTCGATTTGGCTTCGCAAGTCCGCTCCTAAGCGGACTAGAAGTAGCTCGCCATTCGAAACTGCTCCCACATCCCTTAAACTAATCTAACGACCGGATCCTTCCTCCGGCTCGACTCTATCTCTCCGACTCGTCCTTAAACGATCCGGAACCCGTCCCGACCGTAGACTGTGCCGAGCTGACGAGGTACCGACCCTCGTTTTGGGAAAAAATCACCCCGAGGTCAACTCGCCGTTAGATCCTCTCAAATTGTGTGCCAAAGCGTGATGAGTGGATCCAGTAGTGCCACGTGCCCACAAAACGACAAGATAACGTTTTCTTGGTACTCGTGCCTGCCTCTGGATTCGTGCCCCCATCCGACGGTTATGGACACCCCACGTCGATCGGCACCAAGAGCCGAACGGCGGAGTCAGAACAACACATTGTTGGAGAATTCGTTTCGGCCATCAATTGTGCCGAGCTGACGAGGTACCGACCCTCGTTTTGGGAAAAAATCACCCCGAGCTCAACTCGCCGTTAGATCCTCTCAAATTGTGTGCCAAAGCGTGATGAGTGGATCCAGTAGTGCCACGTGCCCACAAAACGACAAGATAACGTTTTCTTGGGACTTGTGCCTGCCTCTGGATTCGCGCCACCATCCAACGGTTGTAGACACCCCACATCGACGGGCGTCAATAGCCGAGCGACAGGATCAGAATTGCGACAAAAGACTCGACGAACAGCCAATAGAAGACACTTCGGATAAATCGACCCCAATTTTATTAATGACTTGGACGAGTTTACAAAAAGATTACAACAGCGAGTTCAACAAAATATTAGAAGGCATGACCCGCTCATTTCCTCCGAGGAAGGGGGACACTCCGGTTCAACGACACTTTGGGTCGGCGCTTCTTAGCCTCCGAGCTCGTCTCCAGGCCGACGAACCGGGACGCCCCTTCGCCGCTGAGCCTCACAGTCGCCCCAACCGAAGCGCCACTTGAAGACACCGCCACACCACTTTGTGCATCGGCGGCTGACGCCCCGATGATAGGAGTCCGGGACGCCGCTTGATAGAACGTGATACCTCGCTCGATCTCTTCGCGGGTACACGAGGTGCTCCGGACGTTGGCCCTCACCGGCTGAGGCTTGAGCCGAGCGACCTCCTCCTCCAATTCGACGATCCGGTCCTTCAGTGCCTCGTCCTTCACGACAATTTTGAACCGAGGAAGCTTCGCCGATCCAGGGTATTCGGCGCTGTCAGATATGACACGACGCAGATGGGTCACCTCGATACTCTTGTCGACTGTCACCCTTTGCAAATGCTCGACCTTCTTCACGAGCTCATCTCGTTCGGCCAAAACAGAAGCCAATTCTTCTTCCTTAGAAAATAGCTCGGCTTCGGCTATCCGCAAGTGGTACACTTCGGCCAACAGATCCCCGTTCTTCATCTCCATATTGTACAGCATCCTCCTCGTCAGGTCGATCTCGCCCTCAAGGCGTTTCACGAGAGATAGATGGAACAGCTCTACTTGTCGCCGAGCCATCGTAGTGACGGGGGCCTACCCTACGACCGAACCAAACACTTAGACAATTTCAAAGACAAAACGTTTTTTTTCATTTATCAAAAAGCGGTGGCCAGTCCGCAAAAGGCGTTACAAAGCTCGGAAGAAAAAGCAGAACAGAAACTACAAAAAGATTTAACGAAAGAATCAAGGGTCCACCTGCGTCTCCGCTCCCACCCCGGACGCATCGACGGGCGGTCCCTCGATCTCTCCCTTAGCCGGGTCATCCTCTCCCCCTCCGTCTTCGCCTTCGACCTCGTCCTCGGCATCCCCCTCCTCGTCGTCCGCGGGCGACCCGGGCCACAGTTGATAGCCGACTCGCTCGAAGCCGGGGACACGAGCCTGGACATGGTCCAGGGCCGTCTGGTAGGATCGCTCCATGTTCTCAGCCATATGTTTCTTCGCCTCTGCCTCAATTTCGGCTTCGACCTCCGCCCGGATCCTCGCGGCCTGCGCTTCCCTCTCCGCCTTCTCGTCGGCCAAGGACTTCAATGCCGCGGCAAGATCTTGGGCGGCCTTGGCAGCTTTGGCGGACTCCGCTTCGAGGCCCTCCTTCGCTTTCTTCAGGTCGGCGGTAAGGTCGGCCACCCGAACGTCCAGAGCCTCAGCCCGCCTCTGCTCGGCCTCGAGATCCTTGACCGCCCGGACCTTCGCCAGCCTGTCTTTCTCGCTGGCGGACTTCAGCTCCTTCTCCTGTGCGGCGAACGCCTCCATGAGATGGCCGAAGTGAACGGTGGCCTACAAAGACAACGATAAGTACGAAGTACGCACCGAGTAACAAACTTGAAGAAATTTGCGAACACTTACCGAAACAAGCCCCCGGGCGACTTCGTAAGTGTCGTCGCCGACCCTCCCCGCATTCAGCGCGGCCTTATCCTTCGGGGTCGCCAAGTGTTTGACGACCTGCATTGACATCTGCGAGTTGCCGAGGAAACCATCATGATTCCTCACCAACCAGTTCGGCACAAACAACTGCTTGTGCTGCTCGGTCAGGATTTCCTCGGCATTCTGAGTCAATGGGGGAGGCTCGAGCGCCAGCGCCGCATTGACATCAAAGACACCCTCGTTCGCGGACGGGGCGACAGGGGCCGAGGTCTCCTCCACCACCACCACCTCCGAAGGCACCTCGGTAGCCGGGGGAGGCGGAGCAACGTTAGTGGCGACCGCGGGCTGAACACCCGAAGACGCACCCTCGGCCGCCCTCTTCCTTTTTCTGGTCCCGGTCAGCTTGGACCTATCGGCCATCATAGCTTTAAAGTCAATCTTCATCGACTCTGCATCAACAAAAAAAAAGGAGGGGGAGAAAACCGAATCAAAACAGACGAATTGAAGACTTAGAAAAAAAATGAATGAGATGTCAAGAGCGTACTCGGGTCGATGGGGCTTAGTCCGGACCCGAACAACACCTCTTCGGTCAACTCCCTCCAACTCAGTACCGGAAGGGCCGTGATCCTCCTCGCTACCTCCTCCTCGGCCTCAGATAGTGCGGGGTCGCCCCGCGCAAATTTCGGCACTTCCACCTTCCACCGGGACGGAATGTGCCAAATCGGTTCGCCCCTTACGATAAAATACTTCTCCCTCCAACCCTTAAGAGAGTCGGGATTCTCTACAATCTTAACACCTCTCCTCGGCCCCAAATAGTACCGGTACTCCGAGCCGTGTTGCTTGTTTATCCGATAGAGGCCCCGGAAAACTGACAGATCCGGCGCTACCTCGGCTCGGTGACACTGAAGCAAGAATGCGTTCACATGACGCCAAGTGTTTGGACTGAACTGAGTAGGGGCGAGACAATACCAGCCGAGGATCTGAAGTATGAAAGGGTGCAGCGGAAAACGCAGTCCCGCGTTCAAGGAGTCGACGTCAAACATGCACATGTCCGACGAAGGCAACTTAGTGTTTGCTCGCACCCCGGGGCCAGCGACCATCAGCTTGTACTCCGACGGGATAGCGAAAGCCTTCCTGATCCGAAGAAGATCCTTCTCGGTCAACGACGAAATGAGCTCGTCAGCTTCGGAGGGATGGAACGGATTAGGCTCCTCGACGATCTTCGACTTTCCGTAGATCGCTTTCTCCAGAAGATCACCCTCGTACTGCCTGACTCCCGAATGCCCGGACAGGACGGAAGGATATTGTCCTATCTCGGGAGCTCGTTTCGGGTTCTCCACAATCACCCCCACCATGGGGGGCGGGGTCTCCCCTGTCCTCTTCTTCTTCCCGACCCTCGACTCGACAGCCAGCGGTTCGGCCATCTGCTTCCCCTTCCTGCGAGCTTCCGCCCTAATCCTCTCCCCGGCGCCATCACCGCCCGAGGACGAGGCACTACTACCCGAGCTTACCCTTGACATCCTTTGAAAAAGCTAAGGCAAAGACAAACTAACCTTTGAAGTGACGTTCACGGTCGGAGAATGCTCGCCGGAAATCGCCTGGCCCACGCGACAGCTAACGACAACACCGTGGAGCAAGAGCGCCGCTAGCAGAAGACTTAGAGAACAAAAGTAAATTCGTAGAGTGAAAAGTGAGAAATGAGCTCAGGGGTGAAGGAATGGTAACTTATAACCTCAACTGATAACGGGCCTCCTTGGGAATCCCAAAGGCCCACTAAGAGTCCCAAACGCCCCACAAGAGAGAGGCGGCGGTATGAGAGGGATGGCGGAACTCCCCAAAAAACACAAGTTGCGACCCGGCCACCGGTCTAATGAGCCGAGCTATCGAACGAAACGCTCAGTGACCGAGCCACCGAGTTCGCCCTAAAATACCCAAATCCGCGCCCGGCAAACAGCGCGAGGTACGCGGACCGAGGTGACGAGATACCGACCCTCGTTTTTGGCAAAAAATCCTCCCGAATCAAAATCACCGTCGGATCTCTCCAAAATTCGCGTCAGGATCTGATGAACGGTTCAGATTGCGCCACGCCCACAAAACGACAAGATAGCGTTTTCTCGTGATCTGAACCCCATCCTCGTGATGCGTGCCAAAATGAACGGCCCAGATCCGTCCACGCAGACCTTCCAAACCGCTTGCCATCGGCTTGGTCGGTCGAGCTACCGAACAGCTCAGCCGAGCAACCGAGCCACTTAATACGGAATGGCGGAACCATCGAGAAGACAAGTAAACGACTCGGTCTCCGGCCCACCAAGCCGAGCCACCAAGTTCGCCCAAAAATACCCAACTCCGCGCCCGGCAAACAGCGCGAGGTATGCGGACCGAGGTGACGAGATACCGACCCTCGTTTTTGGCAAAAAATCCTCCCGAATCAAAATCACCGTCGGATCTCTCCAAAATTCGCATCAGGATCTGATGAACGGTTCAGATTGCGCCACGCCCACAAAACGACAAGATAGCGTTTTCTCGTGATCTGAACCCCATCCTCGTGATGCGTGCCCAGATAAACGGCCCAGATCTTGCCACGTCGACAAAACGACAAGATAGCGTTTTCTGGGGATCCACGCCAGAGATGGGCGGCCTAGACGATGCCACGTACCTCGGATGATCCGAACCGAGGGACCGACCCTTCCAACCGGGTCGCCGACCCCCCTAGCCGCGGCGCTACGCATCCGGGCCGTGGTGCTGGGGTACCGACCCTTCCAACCGAGTCGCCGACCCCCCTAGCCGCGGTGCTACGCATCCGGGCCGCGGTGCCGAGGTACCGACCCTCGTTTTTGGGAAAAAATCCTTCCGACCCTCAGGAGCCGTTGGATGTCGTAGGAAAGCGCGCTCGTCATGATGGACGTCCCAGATCTTGCCACGTCCACAAAACGACAAGATAGCGTTTTATGGGGATCCACGCCAAAGATGGACGGCCTAGATGATGCCACGTACCTCGGATGCTTTGAACCGAGGCACCGACCCTTCCAACCGAGTCGCCGACCCCCCAAGCCGCGGCACTACGCATCCGGGCCGTGGTGCTGGGGTACCGACCCTTCCAACCGAGTCGCCGACCCCCCTAGCCGCGGCGCTACGCATCCGGGCCGTGCTGCTGGGGTACCGACCCTTCCAACCGGGTCGCCGACCCCCCTAGCCGCGGCGCTACGCATCCGGGCCGTGGTGCTGGGGTACCGACCCTTCCAACCGAGTCGCCGACCCCCCCCAGCCGCGGTGCTACGCATCCGGGCCGCGGTGCCGAGGTACCGACCCTCGTTTTTGGGAAAAAATCCTTCCGACCCTCAGGAGCCGTTGGATCTCGTAGGAAAGCGCGCTCGTCATGATGGACGTCCCAGATCTTGCCACGTCCACAAAACGACAAGATAGCGTTCTATTGGGATCCCCGCTAAAGATGGACGGTCTAGATGGTGCCACGTACCTCGGATGATCCGAACCGAGGTACCGACCATTCGAACCAACTCGCCGACCCCTCGAACCGCGGCGCAAAGCATCCGGGCCGGGGTGACGGAGTGCCGACCCTCGTTTTTGGGAAAAAATCCTTCCGAGGAGCAGGAGGCGTCTGATCATTCCGAAATTCGCGCTCCATCTTGATCGAAGGCCCAGATGATGCCACGCCATAAATAGGTATTAAAAATTGGTTTTTATTTATCTAAATCGGTTTATTTATTTAAAAAATTGCGAAAAATCGCTAAAAATTCGGGAAAATTAGCTAAAAATTCCAGGAAATAATTAAAAATTCGGGGAATATTTCTAAGCCACCGAACGAGCAATTATTACCTAGAATACGCGGTTAAAGCCCCCGAACAATTAGCCAACACATCGCAAAATTAAATAAATCATCCGGAAAAATAGATAAAAACTCGACACAGCTTCGGAGCATCAAAGAAGGAGGAACTAGCCTACCCCCGTGCTCCAGGATTCAAAAATCACCCATTCGGACTGCGATACAGTTCCACCGACCACTGAGTTAGTCAAACTACTCCTCAAAGACTGACCACCCTCAGTCTTTAGGAGTGGGGGGCTCGTGATATGGTCAAAACAAGGGGTTCAATCGAGACCGTCCAAATGGGGCACGAATCCTACAGCTCAGGGACGAGACGGTAATTTCACATGCAAACGGGTCCGAAGCGGGTACTGGGTCTCCTTCTCACAGATCCAATAACCCGCAAACGGATCCACCACAGCTGGGCACGGGTTTCAACCCGCTGCCAACTCGATCCAGCAAGACACAATCAAGGTCCCTGATTAGATCTAAATCAACGGCCATGATTCACGTCAATCTTTTCACTGGGGATTAGGGATTAAATTCCTTAACTGATTATAGGGGATATACCTTATCAGATTACATGCCTTATCTGATTACGGGGAATATTCCTTATCTAATCACGGGGATTACATTCCTAAAACCAGTCCCTAAGACGCCTATAAATACCCCTCACCCATCTCCATTAAGAGGTAATCAATCTTTTTCTAGTTAAACGCTCTTTCATAATCATTTCTGGTTACTGACTTGAGCGTCGGAGGGTGCGTCGCCGGGATCAACCCCGGTGTATCGCACTTCCTTGCAGGTGAACGGCGGGAGTCAACGGTCAAGATCCGGCGGAACAGGTTAGGTGTTTGCTATTCAGGTTTTTCACGAACTCACAAATTCATCTGTTTGCCCCCACACCGAAATTAGCGGCAACACATACTATTCAAACTTCAGCTACGTAATTGTTGATTTACTGTTTACAAGACTTTTTCATATACTGTTTCGTTCTGAAGATGTATCGTAGGTACGTGACCACGGACAAATCTAGCTATTCAACTTATGACAAATAGATAAGAGATTGAGGGACCCTAACTAAAAACAATAGAAGCAATCAACGAACAAGAAGAAGAGCAGGTACAGAAATATGATGACTTTGTGGTTTCCCTACTTTTTCGGCGTGCTCAAGAATTTTGAGGTACCACTGAGTACTGACCATGTCCCCTCCTCCACCAAATTCTCTCTCAGTACTTTGCCTTCTACTTCATTCCTTTTTCCTTTCCTTTCCTTTTAATCATCACCTTCTCTATGCTTTACCCCCAACAAACTTAGTTAATTATGTGAGTGGTACTTAAGTATGATTATTATAGGCCCACATAATTTTGGCTCTTGGGTAGCAAAAGTAATTTGCACCACCAACCCTTCGCCATAGGTTTATTAACTCTTCGGTTTAATAACTTCTTTATTCACTCAATCTTCTCATCTCACATTTACAACTTCACATTTTAAAAACAACAAAAAGTTTAAATTCTAACATCACAAATGCCTCAGAAAATCGATTTTTTTTTTCCGCATATGAATGAGACATCAGGAGTCATTGTGTTACATGCATTCGATATTAGATAAATTGTAATTCACCCATACTTTAATATGTTTTCCAAGTACCTATGCTCCATATTTTACGAAGATTAATTTCTAAGTTACCTGTATTTAGTAGCACACATACACACTTATCATTTTATAAAGAAAATAAGGGCACTAACTGAAATAACAGAAAATGCCTAAGGTTTCATTTAAGACATAGAAAACTCCCTAAGGTTTTACAAGAAATACATTCACCTCCTAAGTAGACTATTTATGTGTTTAAGACGGAGCTAAGCCTTCATGGGGGGCTAATCCTCCCCCCCCCCCCCCCCCCCCCCCCCACCCACCCACACACACACACATTTTCTCAAAATCCCCTATATTTTTTAAAGTTTACCCTTTTAGCCACTCCCAAAATTTATATAAAATCCTTTATATAGATATTTTTTACATATAACCCCCCAACAAAAATATTCTAGCTTCGTCCCTGTCCACAACCCAACTAATGTCTCTCTCTTCTTCATCTTTTTTTTAGGGTAAAGGTGGAATAACGCCACCCTGTTTCATTAATAAGAAGTTAATAAAACAACTCCGGCGTACCGGGGGAAATACAAAAAGAAACAGTGCAAAAAATAGAACATAAACCCCCAACAATATCCTGGGAGGTGGGTCCAACCAAAAAGTACAACAGTACAATCCAAGGTACAACAGATCTAAACAAAGTACAAAAAAAGAGCTAGTTGCAGACTGTGGGCTTCCCAATTGAATCATGCTCCCTGTGAGAATCGAGGGGGCCTACCCCTCAGTCCAGTGTCGGTCCAAACTCGACCTCTTCATCATCGAATTCCTCCACCTGGAAGACTCTAGCAATCCTCTTTCTCGCTCCTGTAGCAGCAGTTGTGGCCCAAATGGAAATAAGATACATGATATGAGTAAGATTACCCGAAGTACTATTACATGAAGCACGAAAATAAAAATTATTTATGTCTAGCCATAACACCCAAGTAGTCGCTGCAATGGCTATGTACCAAGCATCCTTCATTTCGTGACGAACGGAGGCAAATTTGGGGCCAACCCACAATTCCTCGTATTCGCTGGGGTAGTCACATGTCCCTAAGGCCCGTGTACTTCTACCATAGTTGCCTTACTCTTTTGGCAATGAATGAAAAGATGATTCAGATTCTCTGTATGTACGTTACAGAATCCACATTTGGTCGCGATCTGGGATTATCTTTTGGCAAGGTTCTATCTAGTGAGGATTGCATTATTGAGCACTAGCCATAGGAATACCCTAACTTTCAAGAACATTTTGGCTTTCCATAACACCTGTGCCCAACTGGGTCTACATCCTCGATAGTATATGCGGTGATACAGAGACCTAACCGTGAAAGCTCCATTGGTCTCTAGAACCCAGCGCATCTGGTCTGGGCCCTGAGCGCATATTGTTCCATTCCGTGTAATGTGTGTTTGCAGTTCATTCAGTTGCTATTGTAACCCTGGGCTAAGAGGTCCTCAGAGAGGCAGTTTCCAATTGTCCCTCTTCCATGTCTTGGCCACCGATATATTCGGGCAAGTTGTTCTCTCATATAAATCTGGGAAGAACTCTTTGATGGTGTGTGCACCACACCATTTGTCCCACCAGAATCTGGTGGACTGTCCATTCCCAATAGTCGATGTAACCGCTGAGTTGAAAGGCCCGCTTGCTTTGGCGATCTCTTTCCAGAAGCGTGAGACTCTAGGCCCTACCCGAAAGCCTAAACTTCTCGTGCCTTTCCCCCTGAGGTATGGTTGAATGAATTCCTGCCATCCTTCCCCGCTGTGGTGGAAGACCTTCCACCACCATTTTCCCAGTAGGGCAAGGTTCATGTCTCTCAAGTCGATGATGCCTAGCCCTCCATGTTTCTTCTTCATGCATGCAATACCCCACTTGATCAGGTGGTATCCCCTCCTATTCGAGTCCACCCCTTTCCAGAGAAATCGCTTTCCGATTCGGTCAATCCTTTGGATCACCCACTTAGGCAGCTCAAAGAACGACATGTAGTAAATTGGCAGATTAGACAGCACTGAGTTGATAAGGACCACTCTACCCCCGAGGGAAAGCGACTTTCCTTTCCATCCAGACAATCTTTCCTCCACCCTATTTATGATAGGTAGCCAGTCCGCCTTGGTGAGTTTCCCTGGTCTGAGCGGCAGACCTAAATATTTGATTGTAAAATCGTCTTTCATACAATTCAGTATGGTGGCATGGTCTTGTGCTTCTACATCTGATAGTGCAATCGTGATCAAAGCACTCTTGTGGAAATTAATCCTGAGATCTGATCAGGCTTCGAAACAGTAGAGGGCCCCTTTAAAGCAAATTGTTTCTGACCTGTTCTCATTACCAAAGAGGAGGGTATCATCAGCATACTGAAGAATCGTGCACCCTTGGTTAGAGGTGCTGCTAGCCACAGGTTCAATCCAACCTTTTCTCCGACAGTTTTCTAGCATGCCTCTCAGAACGTCTGCTACGATAGTGAATAGAAGGGGTGACAGTGGATCCTCCTGCCGAAGACCCTTCTTATAAGAAAACGGCAATTCCGGCTGCCCATTAACCGAAATTGCTGTCTTACTCGTGCATAAACACTGTTTGATCCACCGATCCATTTAACCCCAAAACCTCTCCCTCCGAGAGCTTCCAGCAAGCAATCTCAGTCAACTGAATCATATGCTTTCTCAAAGTCCAGTTTGAGGAGGAAGTTCTTAGAGTTGCCTGTGTGGCAGTGATGGATAACATGTTCTGTGGTGGCCACACAGTCCAGGATACATCTGCCCTTAATGAACCCAGATTGGGAGTTGTTGATTAAACTGTCCATTATGCTTCCTAGACGGATAGCCAGGACCTTTGTTATGATCTTAACCGAGCAATTTATGAGGCTAATAGGTCTAAAATCCCCCACCCGATTAGATTCCACCTGTTTAGGTATCAGAATAACTTCCACAAAGTTGAACATGCCCAGTCTAAGGTTGTTGTGATAGAATTCATCCATCAAAGCCATAATATCTCCTTTTATTTCATCCCAGAAGACTTGGAAAAACATCATTAGGAAGCCGTCTGGCCCAAGCGACTTCTCTACTCTCATTTGAGTGATGGCCTTTTCCACTTCCATCTCCGAAAAAGGTGCTTCCAATGTGGATAGCAAATTAGCTGACTCATTTTGGTGGTCCTGCCAGAAATCGTCCCTAAGTGGGATCCTGAAGTCGTTCTTCTTTCCAAAGAGGCCGTTGTAGTAGTCGTGAAAGGTTTTGAAAATCACATTTTTGTCCTGGGTCGTTCCCGTTTTTGTTTGTATTGAGAGGACTAGATTGGATCTACGTCTTGCGCTTGCCACTCGATGGAAGAAGGCCGTATTCGCGTCTCTTTCTTTGAGCCACGAAATCCTCGACCTCTGTTGCCATTTGATCACTTCCAACTTATAGAGATTGGCAATATTTCCTCGGAGGTCTAGTAGCCTGTTTCTTTCGTCTTGTGTCAGGGCTCTCGTTTCTTCCAATCTCTCTAGCTCATGAATTCCTTCCAGAAAGGAATCTTTTGCCTGCCAGATAGTCGAGAATTTTGATCGATTCCATCTACGCAGCCTCTTTCGCAATCTGCGGATTTTTTCACACCAACGGGTTGCTGTGTCCCGTCCAATAGTAGGGAGCGCCCAGTTTTCCATCACCATGTGGTGAAATTCCTGGATTTTTAGCCATGCCTTCTCAAATCTGAACTTCCTTGGTCTTTGAGATCCCTGAACCCCAGCATCAAGTAGGATCGGGGTATGATCCGACGTAGGTCTAGGGATAGATCTAGCGGTTGCCATTGGGAATTTTGCTTCCCAATCCATCGAGACTAGGATTCTGTCCAACTTGGCTATAATTGGGACCGCTTGCATGTTTGACCAGGTAAATAATCTGTCACTGATTGGGATATCGATCAGTTCCAGGTTCGTGATCACCCTATTGAATTCTTCTCAGTGTCTGTAGCTTGAGCCTCTTCCGCTGTGCTCGAATGCAAATCTAGTAATATTGAAATCTCCCCCAACGATCCAAGCTCCCGACCATCGTTGCCGAATATCGATAAGCTCCTGCCAAAAGGCGTCTCGAGCTGCTGCCACGTTCGGCCTATAAACCACCGTGATCGTTTGCACCCAGTTGTCGAACCGTCTCCTTAGGCAGATAGACAGGGAAAACATTCCACTAAATTCCTCTAAACAGGTGAAAATATTCGGGTTGAACCCAATAGTAATGCCCCCCGAAGCTCCTGAGGATGGGCTAGCACCCACTCCTTAATTTTATTGCCCCCTACTCTTTTAAGTTTAAACCCGTGTGCGAGCTTAGTTTCCTATAACCCTACGACCTCTGCCTTGGAGTTCACAATGACATCCCTAACCATATATCTCTTGCCCCTGTCCCCCAACCCCCTAACGTTCCAGAATAGTGCATTCATTGGGAAACTGATTCGAGGTTGATCGTGTGTGTAGGACGGGTGTCTTCCTGGGGGGACATCTGGCGATACAGAGGGGGACCCCAGGTCCTTCACTCGTTCAATTTTCCAACCCCTAATTTTATTGAGCAGTAGAGCATTACGTTCTATGTCATACACCTCTAAGCCACAGGTTTGAGCTAGGGTAAAAACGTCAGAATCTGACATGAAATTTAAAACAGATGCTAAATAAATTTTCGTACCTCCGTCATCGAATTTTGTAGCTTTGGCCACCGCAGCCACCTCCAGAAAGTCATCCAGGGACTCCCCATGAGCCCTCTTAGGCACCCTCTGTACACTGAACCTAACTGTTCTGCTTGACATCCCAGTACTATAGCCAGGCGTAGATTTTGGAAAGGTGGATAAAACCATCTCTGGAGAAATCTCTCTCTGTGTATCAGCAACAAACTCAGAGTCCTCTAGTTCCTCATCCTCATCTGTAAATGAGAACTCTTCATCCTAATTTAAGCGCCCCTCCACATCTTCATCGCTCACTGCGTACTCACTGACACCATCCTAAGTGGCCCCCATCCTGGGTCCCTGCAATTCTTGTTCAACGTCACTTTGGCTTGCCAACTGTATAGTAGGCTCTCCTGAAGTGGACCCCTCAATGGGCTGACAACTTGTTGCATTTACATACTGAATATTGGGGACACTCGTAACAGACCCCTCAGTAGGCCCGTTAGTCGTCCCCCGCCGTTGTTCACTGTACAAAAAAGTAATACTTGGCCTAGATACAATAAATTGCTCTTTGGGCCCCTCTTTAGGCCCATTAACTTCTATAAATGAGTCCCCCTGTTGAAGACCCAAAACTCCTTGCGATGCTTGATCTCCTCTGCGAGACACGAGACCATCCTTCTCGAAAATAGCTTCCGTTATCTGATGCAGTGGGGCACGTGTCCCAAGCATAGGGTATTGATTGCCATGTGTCTCCATCGGATCGATGGGCATTATGGTCGAGGGTATTAGAGAGGATAACGATGTGTTTTGGTTGAAGAGCTTAACCATGCCTGCTCTTTCACCTTCTTTGCAGCTACCAACTCCCATTTCCTTTCTTCATTGAGCTTTCCCCACGTCCTCTCTCAGATCTGAGTCTCTGTGAAGGCTTCGCCCTTCGCTTGACTTCTTCCCCAAAGGGGTAATCTTGTCTCTGGGTTCACGACCCAAGGCCACCCACTCTTGCCCTACTGAGCTTCGATTTCGCATGTCGTTAGCGTAGTCTGTCTCCCCTCCTTCTTTGCCTATTTTGATGAGCAACTCTTTGCTTGTCTTCATCCCCAAAATAGGCCCTGCACTCTGGTGCTCTTGACCCACCGAGACCCCTTCTTTCTTTTCTGGTGACCTACTACGCTTTGGTACCAACTCCCTGACCAAATGCGCTTCCTCGCTTGTCTTCTTCCCCCCCCCCCCCCCCCCCCGGTGCTTTCCCGTACCGACTCTTGTCCCAAAGCTGGCCCCTTTCTCCCTTTTGTAGAGCTATTTTGTTCTTTTCCAGCAACTTTATCACCTATGAAGCGCAGGTTACCATTTTGGGGTTTCTTTTGGGCCTCTTTTTGGTGGATCGTCTCTGTGTGCACCAAACTTTCCAGATCTGGATGTGGTTGTAGCTTTGACCTCCTATCATCTGGACCGTTGGAACTGCTGGTCGACCCTCGTCCTCGACCACCTTTGGACGGAGATTCCTTTCTTGGTTCTGATCCCTCCGCCACCTGTTCCTAGCGCCGCTCCTTGCCTCTCGCCTCTTTGATGAGCTCCCCATGCGCTCGTTCGACCTCGTGGGCCCCATCGATGGTCAAGTCCCACTTTGGTGAAGCAACTTGTGTGTACGAGCGCCCGTCTCTGAGAGCAGTTGGGGGGTTGGGGGACATGATGGCCGAACTCTTCGCCTCTGGTTCTGCTCGCTTGTCGAGCACGAAGCGAATAAGGTATGAATCAACGAAAGAGTAGACTTTAGCGAATCGAGGCATCAACGAGATGTCCACACTTCTGATTAGAATTCTTGCTGATACTATTTCGGAGCGACGAACAGTCTTCTCATCGATCTCCTCAATCGATCCAAAGTTGGCGACGATCTCTTGCAGCACCTCCTTTTTCCAAAAGTGGAGTGGCACATTATGTATCCAAATCCAGAATAATTCGTCTTGGGGGGGCTCCACTCCGAAACTTGGTGTCCAAGCGAAGAACTCCACTTTGAAGTGGTCGAAGTCCACAACTCCCATACCCGTAACCTCTCCCACCTTCTCCATCAACGGGAAAGATACCAAGAACTGAAGGTGACACAATTTCTTAGCCTCCCAGTCTCTGTGAGCCTTCATAGGCCATTTTTCGTTCAACGCTTGGAGTAGGTGGGTCTCGAAGGGACACCCTGATCTCACTCTGGCCACGGCGCACCACTGTCGGAGCCATTTCTCCTCATGCTTAATTGTATCGAGACTCTTTGCGAGTCAGATCAAGGTGGGGCATTCAGGCGATTTGCCTCGACTCACGGGGCAGTCGTCGTCATTGTGGGTTTCGACAACATTGGTGCAAACATATGATAGGTGTCCCTATTTCATACATTTGAGGCAACGAACTTCCTTGGTGCAATCTTTAAGGTAATGGCCTAGTTCACCGCAGTTAAAACAAGGTATCGGCTTTCGCTTGCCTTTCCGTTACCTTTTATTGCTGTCGACTTGAGGGGGGAGAGTAACACTCTGTCTTTTCTTTGTTTTGTTGGCGACTACAACCCACTGCTCCCCATCTGCACTCACGTCTAAAGCCATGGAATCCTCATTTTATGGGACCCCGTCTTGGGCCTGCACCACGTAGGATTTAAGCAACATTTTTAGGCTGCGGCTGCGGTGATGGAGCAGGGCTGGAGTTGGAGTCTAGCACAGGTGTTTGGGTGTAGGAATGAGCCCCCGCTGAGGGGCGGGGGGGGGGGGGAGAATTTTTGTGGTTTGCGTGGCGGTTGCTCCCTTCTGAGATGTGGCTCTCATGCCTATTGACTTGGGGATGCCGTGATTGTTGTGGGTAAGAGTACTTTCTTTGATAGTGAGGAATAGAATGCTGATACCTCTTGTGATTCTCATACTGCACCTCGTTAAGACGATGAAGGCCTTGTTGGTGGTCACTCTTACGCTTGCCTGAGCTAGTAGAAGGACCCCCTCTGTAGGCCCATCCTCTTGCCGATGTGCTTGAGTGGTGTTGGCGATGATGACCAGAATCATGACTCACCCGTTGCTTGTGTGCATCTTGTGCACGCACGGGGCGTTGCTCAGGTCTGAGCCTCCAATCCTCTTCCTCATCCCTGCAGCTTTGAGGGTTCTGAGGTTGGGGTGGGGGGATTGTGACTGCGGCTGTGTTAGTTGTTGGAGTGGTTACAAAGGTGGTTTGAAGTACTACTCTTGTCGAAGTGTTCTGGCGATGATGACCACCATCATGTCTCACCCACTGCTTGTGTGCATCTTGTGCACGCACGGAATGTTGTGCAGGTTTGAGCCTCCAATCCTCTTCTTCCGTCATTAGTATTTGTGGGTTCTGGGGTGGGGGTGGAAAGGGAGTAACTGCCGCAAGGGCTAGTGTTGGGGGGGTTGCGGAGGAGGTCGGGAGTATGACTGGGGCTTTGGTGGTGAGCTGACGGGGGGGGGAAAGGTGTAACAGCACGAAGGGGGGAGGATTGAGGGTCACTTGGCTGTTGGGGGGCCTCCACAGTAAGCTCACCACCACATAGCTCAAGTAAGGTGAGCTCCATTACTTTCACGAACAAGTTACAAGAGAGAAGGGTTCTTACAGAGGTTATAGAAGAAGAGGGAGTGAGTTAAAATGATGGGAAGGTGTTGGAGATGAGTGCTGAGGGTAGACAAGGCATTGTAGGTTGGGTTCAAAGATAGGAGGAGGAGATTTCATAGGTTGAATTGAATAGAATCCTCTTCTTCATCTTCTTCCTCCTGCCCTTCCCTGCATCTCCTCCACTAACAACTCCACCAACATAACCACCAGCCTCTTTTCTTTCATTTGATGAGTTCTTCTCCTTAGTAATTTTGCTACTCACCTGTGGCCGTGAAAATTAAAAAATGAGGTTGGCCGTAGAATTATATTTGTGGGTCTTTTTTTTGTTTAATTTTGTTAAGAGATTATATTCATTAGAGTATGCAAAACATAGTGATGCTCAATGAATGAGTTTTGTGAGAAAAAAAATGTGGTAGGGATAATTAGGTAGAAGAGGAGGGTGGTGGAGTTGGCGGTGGAAGAGGTGGAGCGAAGGCGAGGAGCAGGAAGAAGAAGATAGGGACATTAGTTGGGGGGTAAATTGGTCATTAAACATATGAATAGTCTAGTTAGAGGGTAAATTTTATCATTCTAAAAAAGAGAACTACAGGAAGTACTTTTGAATACTCAAACAAGAATGAGTGGAGAGAGAAGATAGAGAGGGGGTGTAGGGATGCTTTCGGATCGAATACAGATAAGAAATTGCCTATACCAACATCTGTATCTGCATTCCTAAGATGGATTCAGATACGGATACAGATATGACTCAGAAAAAAATTCATATCCGTATCCGCAAATTTTGGATATGGATGCGAATCGGATACGGTCCCCCGGATAACGAATACGAATTCGGATATCAAACATAGTTTTGGCTATATTTGTTTTCCTTAACTAGTACTTAGATATGTATATCACTGAATTGCGGATATCAATTTTCATATCTAATCACAAAATAGAAATCAACACAACAAAATAAATTAAGAAAAATTTATTTCATACATGTACAGCTCGTATAAAAGTTAATATAGTACGTACTTACATGTCTATTTTGTATATGGTTTGAACCTAACTTCTTTAACTTATGTAAATATCGATAATGTTAAATAGGACATCAACAGAATAAAGCGTACAATTATCTATCAAATAGAATAGCAATTGATTAAGAGTAACATACCTGATTCTAAGATCAATGTGCTCCTGGATGCCAAACCCAAAACAGCTAGTGTAACTGAAATTCTTTCTTAGCAACTCGGTACTCTTTAACCTTCCAACCACTTTCTGGAAGTTGCATTGCTCTGTCGACTCTGACAGTCAGTTAACAAGCAATCTTCTCATTACATCAGATACCGAAAGACAGTGTACCTTGTTGGAAGAAGGAAATATTAAAATCAATATAAAAAGCAACTTACAAAAAACTTCTGTGATGAGTTACTAATTACAGAAGCAAAAAACATAAGCATGGGCATTACTATCATGAAAAATGCCCACTTTCATCACTAATCCAGACTAGCTAATAATGCAATATTTATAAAACACTTCTGTAATGAATTATTAATTCTCAACCTATCTATTTTTTAGGGGGTTTGATGTTATGTAACCAATACAACTAGTATTAAGGACGATGCTTTTAAAAGTATTAACACAAAATGTCTTGCCTTACTGTGTAAATTAAAGTGGGTAACATAATTATAAACTGGTTTCTTTTCAAAGTTAACACATCTATATTCCAATAATTGAAAGTAAATAGGAAACAACCAATTAGCATGCAAAATCATATCCAAACATGTATAGCACCACAACAAATGGTAATCAACGACAGTTTCAATTCAAATTACCGAAGGAAAAAAATGAAGCACTATGGTCTTGTATAGTCTCTACTCTCAGCCTATCCAAAGAATGCAATAAATTAATTATAACTTTGAAATAACGTACTGTGTATGAATTCATGTAACATGCTGAAGAAATTGTCACCCTCCCCGGCCCTCCCTCTCCTCCTCCTTGCTCTTCCTCTGCCACCTCTCTAGTCCTCTGACGAACCACCACCCCTATTCTCCTCACCCCCAACCTTCACCCCCAACCATTGCCAACCATTACCAAAAACAGTAGAGCGACTGACTATGCTCACAGAGTTGGAAATGAGTGGGTGCGGACCCATAGAGAGGGTCCGCCCCACTCCGACTAGTCCACCACCTCCTCCTCCACCACCCCCCCCCAACCTATTTTCTATTCTGATATAACCTCTCCTCCAAAACCCATTGATCAATCACAAAATCTAATTCAAAACCAAAACAAAAAACAGCTCAATACACAGCTACATTTGGTACCGGAGGGGGAACCCTCTGAGCTCAGGCTAGCACCTTCCCCTCTGCGGGCACATTGAGATGCGCTACCACGGCGAGAAGGAAAGGGCTTCGCTCATCATCGCCCATCTTCTGAGCGGCTGGTGGACGGGAGGGCCCAAAGAAGGGGTCCCCCTACAGGCCAGTCAAGGCGTAAGAGTGCCCCGACTTCGAGCCGGCATCCCGCCCATGAGCACTACAGCACGGTTGGGTACCAAACAAATTATCGAAGGAACAATCAAAGAAAGTTATAGAGAAAGGAGCGACAGGAATTACAACAGATACAATCACCATCGCACACAACAGGGAGTGCAGTAAAAGGACTCACTCCAGCATCATCGCCCTCACCAACAGCAGAGGTTTTCCACCTCTCCGCCAAAACCAAATAATGCAACCAACCAGATCCATCCTCCACCATCAGAGACTTCACCAGTTCCACCCAGCAAGCAGCTCCAACCCATTGATCCCCCCCCTCGTCACAAGTCCGACCATCTGCCGCCAAGGCGGCTGACCATCGAACCCCCTAGGTCCAACGACATTTGGGCCCAAAGAAGGGGACCAAATGCAGACCCAGGGGTGAACAACTGTCTACCGCCAGTTGGGGAAGTGGAAGAACAGTGGCAGGAGGTTGTTCACAATAGAAAAAGATGTTCCAAGTCACCACCGGCATCACCAAAGAATCTCAAAAAGCCGCAAAGAAAGGGGAAGCGAAAGCCGGTACCGTGTTTCAACTGCGGTGAGCTGGGTCACTTCCGTACGGAGTGCACCAAAGATGTGCGCTGTCTGAGATGCTTGAAATGGGGACATCTATCGTACAATTGCACCAATGTTGCCGCCTCCAATGAGGACGAAGCTAGGAGAGTCCATAGGGGTAGGTCACCGGACACCCCGGCAACGATCTGACTGACTAACAGCCTCAACACCATTAAGGCGGAGGAGCAATGGCTCAAGCAGTGGTGCGCGGTGGCACGTGTCAAGGCGGGAAGACCATCGGAGGCACATGTTCTCCGAGCTTTGAGCGAGAAATGGCCGATGAAGGCGCATCGCGACTGGGTCGTCAAAAGAATGTGCCCCCTCATGTTTTTGGTCTCCTTCCCATCTACTCAGAAAATGTTAAAGGTCACCGGTGAAACTGCCATCGACTTTGGGCATTTCAAATTGGATTTTGAAGCTTGGTCACCTAGTTTTGGTGCTGAAAAACCACAAGGATCTAGATATTGGATATGGATCCATAATGTTCCTTTACACTTCTGGAAGAAAGAAGCGTTGCAAGAGATGATTACCGAATTTGGAACCATTGAGGAAATAGATGAGAAGACTGTTCGACGGTCGGAAATTGTTTCGGCGAGGGTTTTGATAAGAAGCAGGGACATCACCTTGATGCCGAGGTTCGCGAAGGTTTTCTCTTACGAGGATGCCTATCTAATTCGATTTTTCCTCGACAAATGTGCTGATCAAACCTCCATCACGGCTCCAACACCTCAATCCTCTCTTAGAGACGGGAGGAGTTACAAACAAGTGACGGCACCAGCTTGGGAGCTCACAATCGATGGCTCTCACGAGGTCGAGAGGGCTCACCGAGAGGTGATTGAGGTGGCGAGAAAAGTGGAGGCCCTCAAAGAGGCAACAGGTGTGGGATCAGGGGAGGAGGAGGCTGAGAGGGACGCCGATGATAGGCTCCGACAGCGAATCAAAGGATCCAACGGCCAGGACACCTCAACCCCAGATCCAGAAAAGTTTTCGTCAAAGAAGGCATCTAAGGCTTTTCAGAGTAAAAGCAAGACGGTCGGAGAGCTGCAAAGCAGTCAAACCCTGACGACGTCTGAAGAGGGACAGGCTGCGGAGAGGGGCAGGGAGTCTGGGTCTGCAAACCCCAGTCTTGGCTGTCAGCTTCGCAGAGCTGCGAACAAGCCAAAAGAGAAGGCGCTATCGACAAAGGAGTGGGTAGAGAAGGTGTGGAAAGCACCACAGGGGCAAAAAGAAACCTCTCTGGCAGCGGAAAGGCAGATGGTAGAGGCTTTTTTGGGGAAAGATACGAAAGGAACTCTGAGCGCTCACAGAGAGGAGAGCACAGAGGGTAGTGAGAAGAGGGTAGTTGTTGCCACAGATCTTAGCACACCCAGAAGTGGGAAAGAAGACAACAACAACGAAGGAGAAGCCAAGAAAGGTTTGGAGGTTGAGGAAGGAAGTTTGGCGCTCAAGATGGTGAAGTACTGGACGCCTTCTCATCTGGTAAAAGAGTCACATGCAAGCACTGAGGAGTATCCCAATAGACCCAAGACACGTGGGAGTGAAGGACTGGCTCACGAGGGCGACAGCTACACTGTCGCTTCGATGCGGTGGTCGAGCGGTGCGCTGCACCACGAGTTAAGTGGGGACAGCGGTGTGGTGCACCGCGGGTTATATGAGACCAGCGTTAGGGTGGAACGCGGTGGAGATTTTTGTGAAGATACTAGTTTATCCTATACGGGTGGGGTTGGAGTGAGCAACATAGAAGTTTATGGGCCTATAGAGGGGCCCAATATGATTCGCTCTGCTCCTACCGATAGTGTTTTTTCTATCTTCAAGAAGCAAACAGATGGTGGGCCCACTGTGGGGACCACAATGGTAAACACAACTTCTCTTGGTATCTCGACGGCAGCTACTGGGCTCAATGAGGGGTCCACTTTGAGTCAGGACAATGTGCACCTCCACATTCAGCAAGCCGATAGTGAAGAGGACAGAGAAGGGCGTCTGAATTTGGAAGTTGACTTCTCATTTACAGACGAGGACTCAGAAGATTTAGATTGTATTGCAGATACTCAAAGGGAAATCTCTCCAGATATGGTTTTGTCTACATTACCAGAATCGGCTCCAGGAGTCAGTATTGGTTCGTCTACCAGGTCGGTTGGTATCAGAGTGCAGAGGTCGCATAAGAGGGCTCATGCGGAGTCCTTGGATGACTTTCTAGAGAGAGCGGCGTCCAACAAAGCGGCTAAACACGTCGATGGAGGTACAAAACTTTTTCTTGCCAATATTTTAAATTTCATGTCGGACTCTGAAGTTTTTCTATTAGCTGTCACCTATGGTTTGGATGTTTTTGATAAAGAACGCAACGCGTTACTTCTTAACAAATTGAGGGTTTGGGAAACGGAGATGGCTAAATCTAGTGTTCCTAAGGAACTAGGATCCAACTCTAGGGGTTTTACGGTCTCTGAGGGCGAAACACACCCGAGTCCCCCACTCACGGTCATCTCGGACATGGTTCCTCAATGAATATGCTTTTCTGGAACGTCCGGGGTCTGGGGGATAAAGGAAAAAGGGATATGGTTAGAGATGTTATCTTGAAGTCCAAGGTGGAAGCGGTTGGGCTCCAGGAGACCAAACTTACACATGGGTCCAAACTTAAGCGAATAGGGGGGAACAGAATCAAGGAATGGGTCTTTTGCCCATCCGCGGGAGCCTCAGGGGGAATGGCCATCGGTTTCAACTCGGACCTGCTCAAGTGTTCAGAGGTCTATAATGGGACATTCTCCCTGATCGCACGCCTGGAACAATATTCTGATAAGTATATGCAGACTATCACAATGGTTTATGGGCCGAACGTGGCTTCAGAGCGTGAGACCTTCTGGCAAGAACTGGCCAATATTCGTCTTCGTTGGCCGGGGGCCTGGATTGTCGGGGAGACTTCAATATTACCCGATATGCGTACGAACACAAGGGTAGAGGTTCCAGTGACAGGCACAGAGCAGAGTTCAATAGGGTGATTACGGATCTTGAGTTGATAGATATCCCGATTAAGGATAGACTATTCACGTGGTCCAACATGCAGTCTACTCCAATTATGGCTAAATTGGACAGGATACTAGTATCGATGGATTGGGAGACTAAGTTCCCCCTTGCAAATGCTACATCGATCCCTAGGCCTACGTCAGACCACACCCCACTCCTTCTGGACTATGGGCTTCAAGGAGCCAAAAGGATCAGAAAATTCCGTTTTGAGAAGGCCTGGCTGGAGATTCAGGGGTTTCACCACATGGTGATGGAAAACTGGGCGCTCCCAGTGACTGGCTCAGATGCTGCAGGACGATGGTGTGAAAAAATTCGCAGATTAAGAAAGCGGCTTCGTAAGTGGAACCGATCTAGGTTCTCAACCATCTGGCGCGCAAAAGATTCCCTATTGG
Source organism: Hemerocallis citrina (assembly GCA_017893485.1). Lineage (NCBI taxonomy): Eukaryota > Viridiplantae > Streptophyta > Magnoliopsida > Asparagales > Asphodelaceae > Hemerocallis > Hemerocallis citrina. The sequence continues at coordinate 308,012,395 of CM030359.1, read as the reverse complement.
AAGGCATTGATGAACTCGAAAGACTGGAGGAATCCAGAGACCTCTCACAGGAGGAGAGAAATAGGCTTCTGGAACTCCGTGAGAGTATCGCCAATCTCTGTAAGATGGAAGAAATCAAATGGCAACAAAGATCCAGAATTTTGTGGCTCAAAGAGGGAGACGCGAACACGGCCTTCTTCCATTGAGTCGCAAGTGCGAGGCGCAGGTCCAATCTCATTTTATCATTAGAAACAAACTCGGGGATGGTACAAGACGAACAAGTGATTTCCACTACCTTCCAAGGTTACTACAAGAACCTCTTGGGAAGGAAGAATGACTTCCGGGTCCCGCTCAGGACGGATTTCTGGCAGACCTACCAGGGCGAGGCATCGCCTTCGCTATCCTGCCTGGAGTCCCCGTTCTCGGAGGAGAAAGTTAAGGAGGCTATTAGTCACATGGGAGCGGACAAGTCGCCAGGGCCAGATGGCTTCCCAATGATGTTCTTCCAAATCTTCTGGGAAGAAATTAAAGGGGACTATATGGCACTGCTGGATGACTTTTTCAACAACAAGCTCAGATTGGGTATGTTTAATTTTGCAGAGGTAGTCCTCATTCCCAAGCGGGAAGAGGCGTCGAAAGTGGGCGATTTTAGGCCGATCAGCCTCATAAATTGTTCAGCGAAGATTATCACCAAAATCCTAGCCATCCGCTTGGGGAGTATTATGGACAGCCTGATCAACAAAGCTCAATCGGGCTTCATTATGGGCAGAAATATCCTGGATTGTGTGGCAACGGCGGAACAAGTTATCCACCGCTGCCATACGACCAACTCTAAGAGCTTTCTGCTTAAGCTGGACTTTGAGAAATCCTATAATTCGGTTGATTGGGAATGCTTGCTGGAAGCTCTCAGGGGCAGGGGCTTCGAAAATAAATGGATATGCTGGATCAGGCAATGCTTGCAGACTAGCAAGACGGCCATAGCAGTGAATGGTAGGTCGGGGCAGCCATTCTCTTACAGGAAGGGCCTCAGACAAGGGGACCTGCTGTCACCACTGCTGTTTACCATCGTAGCAGATGTGTTGAGGGTTATGCTGGAGAACTGCTAGGAAAAAGGTTGGATCACGCCAGTGGCCAGTTCCGCGTCTTCTAAAGGGCGCACGATCTTACAATACGCAGATGACACCCTTCTCTTTGGTAATGGATCTAGACAAGAAACTGTCTGCTTTAAAGGGACACTATACTGTTTTGAGGCCTGATCATGACTTAGGATTAATTTTGACAAGAGTGCGCTCACTCCAATTTCCCTTGCCGATGATGAAGCAGAGGAGCACGCTACTATTTTGAACTGTACGATGAGTGGCTTCCCTATCAAATACCTAGGGCTACCTCTCAGACCAGGGAAATTATCTAAAGCAGACTGGTTGCCTATCATTGACAGGGTGGAGGAAAGACTGTCTGGTTGGAAGGGTAAATCGTTGTTCCACGGGGCAGAGTAGTACTTATCAACTCAGTGTTGTCTAACCTGCCAATCTACTACATGTCATTTTTCGAGCTTCCCAGATGGGTGATCCAGAGGATTGAACGGATTCGAAAACGATTCCTTTGGAAGTGAGCAGACTCGGATAAGGGAGGTTACCACCTGATCAAATGGAGTATCGCTTGCATGAAGAAGAAGCATGGAGGGCTAGGCATCATCGACCTCAGAGATATGAACCTCGCCCTGCTGGGGAAATGGTGGTGGAAGGTATTTCACAATAGCGGGGAAGGTTGGCAGGATTTTATTCAACCCTATCTAAGAGGTAAAGGCACGAGAAGCCTGGGCTTCCGAGTAGGGGCTAAAGTCTCGCGATTCTGGAAAGGAATTGCTAAGGCTGGCGGCCCCTTCAATTCGGCAGTTACGTCAACTATCGGCAATGGGCGGTCCACCAGATTCTGGTGGGATAGGTGGTGTGGAGACCATACCCTGAAGGAAACATTCCCAGAGCTGTATGAGAGGTCGAGTCGACCGAATATGTCTGTTGCCGAAGGTTGGAAAAGGGGAGGCTGGCAACCGGCGTTCCGAGGAACACTTACCCCAAATTTACACCAACAATTGCTTGATATGCAAGCACTAATCACACGGATAGGCACCAGGTGCACACAAGGCCCAGATCGGAAGCGCTGGGGTCTCGAGAACAAGGGTGTTTTCTCAGTGAGATCTCTTTATCAGCAGATCCACTTTCGAGGATGCAGACCCAGCTGGGCACAGATGTTGTGGAAGGCGAAAACTCCTCTTAAAGTCAGAGTTTTCTTGTGGCTTGTGCTCAATAATGCTATCATCACTAGGCAAAACCTTGCCAAAAGACAGCCACAGGTGGCGACCAGCTGTGGTTTCTGCGAAGTTCATGTGGAAGATCTAAATCACCTCTTCATTCACTGACCTAGAAGTAAGGCAACAATGGTGGAGGTACTCTGAGCCTTAGGCACAAGCGACTACCCCTGTGTATATGAGGATTTGTGGATCGGCCCCAAATTTGCCACGAGCCGACACGATATGAAGGAGGCGTGGTACATAGCAATAGCGGCAACAACATGGGTGTTATGGCTTGACAGAAATAATTTTTATTTTCGTGCTTCATGTAATAGTATTTCTGGTAACCTTACTCACATCATGCATCTTATCTCCTTTTGGGCTACAGCTGCGGCATCGGGGGCAAGAAGAAGGATCGCCAGAGCATTCCAGGTAGAGGAGTTTGACGATGAGGAGGTAGAGATCGGGCCGACGCTGGACTGAGGGACTGGCTTCACCAGTCATGACCGTGATTTTGCCAGCCTGTGGTTTTTGTTTCAACCTACTATACTCCCTGGTTGCTTGAAGTTTGTTATGTTCAACCCATCCCCCAGGGCTTGTTGGGGGTGTATGTTTATTTTTTGTCATTTTTCTTCCTGCATTGTAATTTTGTTTTGTACTGTTGTTTTCTCCCGGTACGCCGGGGTTGTCTTATTAACTTCTTATTAATGAAACATGGTGGCCTTATTCCACCTTTTACCTCAAAAAAAAAATAATTGAAAGTAAATAGACCATAGCTCACCTTTTGAAAAGATAGGAGTCTGCCTAGCCAGTTGCTCCAATACCTGCATTTACGTTCACACAAATTAGAAAAAAAAAAAAGGCATGTTGATAAATGATAAATTGAAAGATTCCTTGCAAAGTTAAGATACTAGGTTGTCATACAATATGTAAACTATTCACTATAGATTGAAATAATGATTGTAACTCAATAGAAACACATCAACCTTCAATCCTTTATAAGAAAATATAAAAAGAGAACCCAAACTTCGCATAGTTAACTAAGATAAATGAAATTTCCAATTACCAATATACAAAGTATGAAGAAAATATAAAAAGAAAACCCATACTTTTCAAAATAAACTAAGATAAATGAAATTTCCAATTAGCAATTTACACAGTATGTACGAATGTACAATATGCATCTAAAATTCAGAAATTGTCTAGCATCTAACATAGATTACCAAATTTATGTGAATCTACCGGTAGCTTCACAGTTTTACTTTCAAATACATTGAGCAAGTTTAAGAATAGTAGTTTGATTTTGAGTAGCCTACAAATAGCATTCAAGCTCCGTTTTCAATTTAAATTTACTACCATCATGCTCACCTCTACAACAAATTTTAAACTAACCCATTCAATTCAAATCTTCTCACTTTTCTATTCCATCAACAACAACAAAAATTAAGTTCAAAAAGATCAAGATTCAAATTCAAATAGAAAATGTTGGATCCTGTAGGCAAGACAAATAACACTAGAAGGGAGGTGAATAGTGTTGTATAAAAATTAATTAAGAACTTGAAATTTTCGTACTGTTAAGTCGACTACAAAAAGAAATACAGTCAACTGTTGCGTCAGATAAGAAGAGTATGTTATTGAAGAGTTACAAGTCTGATCAGTCGACTTATAGCGGAAAACCAGTTGACTTACCAGATAAGTTTTTAAAATAAAAAACAGAGAAATTGAAATTGCAAGTTAAGAGAATACAACCATAATGAGTTGACTGGCCAGAGCTTGTATGAGTTCAGGCAGTTTCGTACTATGACAGTCGACTGGTTCCAATGAGTGGCCGACTGGTACTCATACAGCTGAACTTATTCAAGCTTGTTTTGACATTTTGATTTTCTAAAATACTCAGATTATTTAAAGTATGTGTGAGTGTGTGTGTGTGTGACAAGGCTATTACAAGTTTCTAAGACTCAAAGAATTAAAAATACAATATTACAAGACACTTTGTTTAAATATTTGAAGCACTTTGAAACTTGTCTTGAACTTGAGTCTTTGTCTTGAGCTTGAGGCTTTGTCTAGATGTCTTGAAGCTTGATCAATTACTCTTGAAAGCTTCATCAGATTGTGTTGCCTTTGTGTATTTCACCGTGGTATTGACTTTGATACACTCTGCAAGAGATATGTGGTAGACAAATTTTGTATTGTGTTGTAGTCATCAAAACCAAGAATCAACAGAAAATATTATACTGCCAACAAGATCAAGATTGTTGCATTATACAGAATAGGAATATAACATGGTAATCATCAAGTTCTCATCAAAATAAAAATAGTTCCAAGATACACGAATCGATTCAAAAAGAAGACAGACAGAAATGAAAATAAAGGCCCATCAAGTAGCCAGATCATTGCCACTATGGAAAGTTAGTCCAATAGAACCATCAGCCTGCAAAAACAAAAGTATTTACTCCAGGTAAGAAAATCGCTGATGATGATAAAATGGATCAAATAAATGTATGTTTTTTTTCCCAAACACAAAGAAGAGATGGCAAGTTAGCTCAAATTTGGTGAAGAACTTAACTCCCTCAACTGTGATCCCAATCGCAGTGCGTTCACGAACCTCAACATAAAATAAGTACATAACAAATCCAAGGAAATCCAAGGAAATGATGACGATGATGAAGATGATTTCGATTGGTGAAATTAAACGGAATTGTGAGAAAGGATATACCTTTGTTGATTGATGGTGGATTGATCGCTCACCTTCAATATTCGATCAAGATGAGCTCATCGCTTAGACTAAGGAGGCTAAGCTTTGATGTCGACAGTGGTTTCTTTGGGGGTGGAGAAACAGCCTGATGATGGTGAGGAGGGTGGAGGAAAGTGGAGCTAGGGTGGAGGAGTTGGATTTGGGGATTTATATTAGGTTTCGGGTGGGAATGAAAGAGAGGGGGGAACGCGAAATTATATATATATATATATATATATATATATATATATATATATATATATATATATATATATATATATATATATATATCCGAATCTGCTTTTTTAAGTTATATCAGTATCCAAATCTACATCAAAATTCTTTTGGATTTGGATATCCGAACCCAGTATCTGTATCCGCCCGGATACGAATTTTTCATATCCGTATCCGCAGAAATTTCATATTCAGATACAGATCGGATTAGATATATCCTTAACCGAGAGCATCTATAACTGTGGACACCTTGGAGGAAGAGCAAATCTTTGTCCAGGTGCTTCGCACTCCATCCCCTCGTCAAAGGTGTCGCTTTATTCCCCTTCACATCACCCATCAACCAAAAAGAAACAGTACCCATATCAGTTTACCCATCCCCTCCATCTTCCAAAACCCCCTCACCTCCCCAAACCAAACCCTAAACCTTGCCTTCAACCCACTCCAAAATCCCAACTTTCCACCAAAATCCTCATCCACAACCCCAAACCGGCGGGCAAGATGGAGAAGTGCTGTATGAAATGCCGCGAAGGAGGGCACTGGACGGCAGCATGCAGAAAATTTAAGTTCCATTGTTTTAACTATAAAAAGTTTGGTCATCAGGTTCGGGAGTGCCCGATGTACAACATGATAGAGCGCAAGGAGGTGGAGTTCGTGCACAACTCCATCAATGTTGAGGACCTTCCAGTGCTACATGCAAGTGCTTTTCTATTTAATCAGTCCCAAAACCTATTCGGTCACAAAGGATCTGAAGTGTGCTTTAAACTTATTTGGAAGTCTTGGTGAAACCCTTCGGCAAATATGTCACCATGAGCAAGGGGGTGCATGAGGGAGAAACAAGAGACTAGGCACTGGTGCTGATTGAAGACGAGGACATCACCCATCCCCAAGGCGCTGACAATCAAGTACACGGTGCCTTGGAACTTGGATACTCATGTCTATGAAATCCCCATTCTGCTACTTGGCCAGCCCATCCTGATCACAGACGTCGCAAATGGTAACGTGCAGTTATTCACCACTAGTATTTTAAATACAGGAGAAGTTCTGGGGTCCTTTTTGCATCCAAAGACCAGTGAGGTGTAACTAGTCAAGAAAAACAAGCAAGGAAACCCACCTTAAGCAGAAATCCCCCTCCCCCCCCCCCCCAAAACAAAAAAAATCCTACACCGGCACCAGCTACGGTGGTGCCATAGTCGAATTTTAAATTTCAAATTGCGAATGAGGATTTACAGCAGAAAATTAAGGAAGGGAAGCAGGTAGTTGAGGAATCTGTTGGCCAGAAAACATAGGGCGATTCCATTTCCAAATCCATCCCTAATGATCAGGCCAATCATCCAATGCCAGGATCATATCAGATCAATTCATCGAACAGTAGAGCAGAAGACAATCCCTCAATTTCAGTGATTTCTCTGCCAACTTAGAGGAGAATCTTAGGGCTACATGATGATGGTTTGGGAAAATAAGGTAGTTAATTTACCTACCTTTTTATTTAAGTAGATCGAGCATGCAGTAGAGAGGGCCCTATCCCACAAGGTGATAAAGGAAGCATCTACATCAAAAAAAGCCCAAATAAATGCCCAAATGCTCCAGCTCATATCACAGGCCCAGGTGCAGATTCCAAGGCCTTCGACTCTGTCAGCATCCCCCCTGTAATGCCTCAAATTCCATACACAGGAAATTCGTAGGTCATTCATAATCTTTACTTCAATTTTGTACAAAAATACAGGAAAAATAAGACTTTTTCATTACAAAAGAGTTCTTTACAATACGCAACGGAATTTACATATAAAAACACAACTCATATAATAATAGATCTTCAATCTTGCAACATCCCTCATTGTTAGTTCACATCCACGTCTTTCGCTAATCCGAGTCTTGCATACTTGAGAAAAACTGTGAGCATGTCAGTTGAATACAACTAACACAAAGCTAATACAGCGATCCTCACTATACCATAATACAGCAACATTCCGACATTAACAATTACAAACTTGAATGCAGAAGAAAATTATAAAAGTGACTATCCTAAGTATGTCGGTGTATGCCATGAAACAGAAATCAAAATGCATAAAAACAATAACATAAAACAAGTATCCAAGAAAACAATAGATGCATGCGTTGCTCATTACTGCACACTTGTTCGGATTCTATGCATCCCTTACTACATAGGTCCGAGGGCAATCCCTTAACGTTCTCCTCATAATAGGATTGAATCCCTTGTTATGAAAATACCTATTCTTGTACTCTTTCTCTGTTTCTGACATTTATCTACTGACCGGTAGAGTTGCAGGGCATGCGGTTCATCCCGCTTCTGCAGTCGAACGACGGTGATCATTCCGTACTAAACAAAATCAGTGGTCTCTCTCCACGCCGCATGGGCCGGTGGTCTTTCTCTACTTTCAAGCAAGCCAGTGATCATACGGCTTTGACGGAATCGGTGGTCTTTCTCTATGCCCCGACCCTACCAAAAGCTATCATGAACATAAGGCGGATCGACATGCCTCCTCCTACTTTGCCAAGAGACTTTTAACTCTTGCTCCTCATTCAAAATTGATAACATAGAACATCACCGTTCACTTAGAGGTCTATCCCCTAGCTTCCAATAAGATATGGCGGCTCATACGTACACCTCCCGTTCTTACACTAGATTCTAGAAATTAACAGTCGAGACAACGCCATACGTGTCTCATTGATAGGTGAGTACAACACCCAACTAGTGTTTGTCCTTGTATCCAAACATAATTAATTTCACATAGAGCTAGCTTACCCTACTGGACTTAAACCAATACACCATAATATTAGCCCACACTGGCAATTTTTCAAATTTTAATATATCACAACCTGCCGGTACTTTGGGTCTCGCTCAGCCTCTAGAGTTCACACAGTTCATATATTAAAAAAATTCTAGGTTATTCATAACTCATTTAAAGTCATTAAAATTTACTTCATTCAATTACTCAACTCTGTTTTTGGACAGAAGACAGTAGTCTTGCAAAAATTCTATAAATTCCATCATTTATCGGAAATTTGATTTCTTAGATTCATATAAAACCTGAATGAGTCTACTACAATATTGCAGTTAAAAACATTTTAATTTAACCTTGGTTGTTTGGTCTAATTCTACAAACAAACCGAATTAGTTAAGTGTTCAGATTCTGGAACTGTTAAAGTTACTTCAACTGTTCAATTTTGTAAAAATCATAATAAATCACACACTTCCCAGAAATTAGTATTCTTTAACTCAAAATAAAGGTATACATGTCTACTATAATTGTAGTTATATGGTTCTCCAAAATATTGTGTCTATATATTTGAATTCTTTGAAATCTATTGTAGGGTCGAATTGTTATACAGACTCAACTACTATTGAAATACTGTCACATGTTCATTCTTATGAAATTCATTATAAATTTCATACTTCATGAAACTTGGTGTTCTTTAGCTCAAATTGAAGCTACACAAGTCTACTACAACTTTGTAGTTATAAGTTTCTACAAAATATTACATATAAGTGATTGAAAAGATGCAAGATCGAAAGGAATATAAATTTCCAGAAACTTGACAAAACTGTCAACTAGTCATAGGTTCGAATTTATATAAAATACTAAATAATATTCAAAACTCATGAAATTTTGTGAACATGTTATAGACACATACTAGATTCACATATAAAAATTTTAGCTTCCAATTCCATATATTTGGAGAGTAATAATTTTTGGAAGCATGATATTCTGCCAGAATTATGAAATATGTTATGTTTCCTTTCTAAACCAGTAACGAGTTTGGATTTTATTAAAATAACAAATGACATCTAAAAATCATGAAATTTTTAGGAGATGTTCTAGACACATACGAGATACTCATATCAAAATTTCAGCCTTAGATTCCATCTAGATGAAAAGAAATGATTTTATGAAGTGAGACTAAAACTCAGGAATGAAACTATAAAAAACGTTTCTAAGTTAATCATATCATACTTTCACACAATTAACTAATCACACATAATCTAACAACAATCAACACATAAGCTAAGTACGAATACTCAATCCACATAGACTATCTAGCATGCATACATCCTACAATTAGAAAGTTGGAGAAACACCCACCTTAGTAGTAACAAGAAGAAATGTTAGTACATGAGAGGAATGCTAAGCTTACTCCTTCTCCTAGCTCCTAACTTGAATGAATAAGCCTCCTGGTCTCCTTGCTCCCCCAAAACAACACCAACATGGAGTGGAGTGTTTTTAGAGTAAAAGAGAAGAATTCTTAGAAGAGTTGCCCATGCTAGGGTTGGCTCTTACGTCATATATATAGCCAACAATGTCGGGGGGAGGTGAACAGTTATGCTCTTTCACATTCCAAAAATTATTCATAAGTCTTCATATTCAATTCATGAAACTCTTCACATTCCAAAAATAATTCATAACCCCTTCATATTCCTTAGAATAATTTGGCCTAGGCCAACTCTTCACATTCCATAGGCTATTTTTAACCTAGCTAGGGTAATAATTTTATCATGGCAAACTCTTGGCCTTCCAAGATTTATCATGGTGCACTAAATGCTCCATAATTGGCTAACTCTTCACATTCCATATGTATTTGTACATATGTATATGCATATGTTAGTATTGTCATGCTACACTAGTTGTGCATACATACACAAATGTAGTTATGGTTGTCATGTAGCAACTTGTGCACATATGAACAAGTGTGGTTGACTAGGGTTTAATGAGTCAGACTAGTGTTAATTTGGTCTAACATGAATCAAACACTAACTCTGGTTCAACCATACAAGGCCATAAGTCAGGTTCAATCACCAAATGGATTAGAAAATATTTAACACATGTGGTGTAAAATTGTAATAATTCAATTTTGTGAGGTGTTACACCATTCCCCCCCAGTCAAGGAAACTATAACAAAGACAAACGCAAAAGGAATAAATTCAACAAATCTAAGAGCTCACTGCATCTCTTATTCGGTGATCCTCCTCCCAAATCCCTAGTTCAGTGCTTAGCAAAGAAGGCAGCCTCAACCATGAGCAAGCAGAGATCTTCAAGCTCAGGTACTCGAATCTACAATTTCTTTAAATTTCTATATGAGGAGGAACTAGAAGAGGTAGCTCAGCCTTTGTGAGTGGTGGCTAAAGGGCCTCATGCTATAGCAAAGGTTAGGAGTCATGAGAAGAATGTGGTTGACCCTCCTTTGCCAACTGGTCCTTTGAAGTGAATTACATATCCTTTGTTCTACATATGTTCCTTTATTTTAGCTTTTGTGTTGGAACTTGTTTGTGTGTTACTACTATCAAAATGAGGATAGATAGTTGGAATGTCAGAGGGTTGGGCAGTTATGATAAATGATCCATGATAAAGGATGGAATTCTAATTGCAAAGTTAGATGTGGTTTGTATCCAAGAATCTAACTTGACCAATCCTAACAAGAGAAAGCTTAATTCAATTGGAGTAAATGCAATATCTAAATGGGTTATCCTAGATGCAATTAACAACTGCGGGGGAGTCATGATAGGGTGAAATGAGAACAAATTTGATGAATTTTACTCGTATGGACAATTTTTCTGTCTCAGTATCTCTTAGAGACGGACTAAATGGCACAGAGTGATCTATCACATCTGTATATGCCCCATTTGAAAAAGAAGATAAAGAACATTGTTAGGAAGAGACCAATCAAAGAAGACCCCTTCTGTGTCCAACCCGGTGTCTGTGTGGTGCTTTTAATGCAACGCTATCACATTAGGAAAGAAACAGGGGAAGGAGTTCCTTGAGGGATATGAGGGTGTTTGCTGATATAATTTCCACCCTAAAACTCATTGATATGTATCTTTCAGGAAGGAAATATATTTGGTCAAACCTCGGAAACAATCCATCCATGGCTAGGTTGGATAGATTTTTAATCACCCAAGAATGAGATTCTAGTTTCCCATATTGTATTCAGTCTTCTCTACTAAGAATTGCATCATTCACTGTCCTATTGTTTTGGACGCTATGACAATTCTTCTAAGAGTAAACTTCTCCATATTTGAAAAGGCATGGTTCACTGATCTGCAATTCTCAAGCTTAATTACAGAATGGTGGAACTCCTTCAATTGCAGAGGCACATCAGTAGATGTATTTGGCAAGAAGCTAACTTTGCTAAAAAGAAGACTCAAATAATGGAATTATAAATCCTTGGGGAATCTAAAACTGAGAAAGAAGACACTCCTGGATAAAATCCATGAACTAGATGTGGCACAAGACTCTAGGGATCCAACACCAGTTGAGGTAGAAGATAGATGCAATCTAGCTCTTGAATATAAGAACTTGGTACAAGCATGTATCACTTATTGGAGGCAGATGGCAAGAGAAACCTGACTTAAGGAGGGGTGTGCAAACTCCAAGTACTTCCATTATATTGCAAATGACAGGAGAAGAAGGAATTACATCTATTCTCTATAGGTAGGAGATCAAGTCATCACAGAGCATAAAGATATTAGGGTCCAATTTGATAATCACTTCAAATCCATATGTGGTACTTTAAGTAACCCCTTCTTTAATTTTAATTGGCCCAGTCTGTATCCAAGTCACATTGATCTAATTAGGTAGACATACCATTCACTATGAAGGAAGTAAAGCAAACAATCTTCTCAATGGGTGGAGATAGAGCTCCTGGTCCTTATGGTTTTTCTATGAGTTTTTATCACAGATTCTGGGATGTCATCCAGCATGACATTGTGAATATGTTCAATGATATTTATGCATGAAATGGGGACATATCTAGGTTGAACTATTCTGATATTTCACTCATTCCAAAATGTGATGGTGCTAACAAAATCCAATAATTCAAGCCTATTAGTCTACTGAATTGTTCCTTCAAGATCTTCACAAAGGTACTGGAAAACAGACTAAGCCTGTAATACCCCATAATTTCTGAATAATATAATAAATAAATAAATATAAATAATATATGAGGAGAGAGGGAGGGGGGCCCATGTGCTGTGTGGGAGAACAGCATGGCGTGAGGTTGGTTTGGGGTGTCGTGGCATCTAAGGGGCCCACGGTTGGAAATGTAATGACATAATTGAACTTGGTATTGGATTGATGACGTGGCAATTCCTGAGGGTGTGCACGGATTGAATAAATGAAAAGAGAGATTGTATAATAATCCCATATCGGGAGAGTACAAAAATTAATTGAGTATAAATAAAATTGCCTATGATCAAGAGTCACCTAATTGGTTAACCACAGTTTGAGAGGCATCCTGTGGTGGGCAGTTGTACTACATAGTATCCAATTTGTCTTCTAAAAATATTAAAATTGTCTGAGTATTGGGGCGGGGCATTACAAAGTCCCATGCTGGTAAGTTGGTATCTTCATCTCAAAGTGCATTTCTCAAAGAAAATTCAACATTGGACCACTTCCTAGTAGCACATGAACTCATCAGTCTCTGCTCCAAGAGGAAAAGAGATGTCATAATGTTGAAGATAGACTTCAAAAAGGCTTTTGACTCGGTTCACAGGAGCTTCATAAAAGACTTGCTAGTTTCTAGAGGCTTTGGCCAAAAATGGTATCAATGGATGCACATTACTCTTCACTGTGCAAAATCCTCCATCCTACTGAATGGCACTAGAGGTGATACTATCCACTGCAAGAGAGGGCTCAAATATGGTGCTTTCCTTTCACCTATGTTGTTCATATTGGTGATTGATGTTTTAGTTCAAATGCTCAAACTGGGCAGGGAAAATGAGGTATTCTCCCCTCTTACCATCTCTGGCCCCCTTCGAGACCTTTATGTCCTTCAATTTTTTGATGACACACCACTCTTCTGCCACAAGGGATGAACATGAAGTTATCCATTGAAATTTATGCTCCATTTATTTGTCGATGTGTCTGGTCCGGACATCAACTTCACAAAATCATCAATAGTTTATTTTGTAAAATCAAGGGCCAAACAAGCTACATTCTCACACATCCTAGATTTCTAAGAGGAAGCACTGCCTATCAAGTGTTTGGGTATGCCATTGTCTAAAGGTAAGCTAAAGAGAAAGGAATGGTGGCCAGTCATAGCAAAGGTGGAAACGAGACTATCTTCCTGGAAAGGAAAAATTGTTAGGTTTCGATGGTAGTCTCAGATCAAATACACCGTGAAAAAATTACAATGAAATATTGAAACCTAGCCATGGATCCATGCAAAAACAATAAATCATGTTTAGGAGCTATACCTTGAAGATGGATCTGCTATATCCAATTGATGTCGATGACAGCACTGCAATATTGTTGTGCCTCTACGGTATCCACAAAACGGATCAAATCAAGCTTTTCCTTACGCCGCGGTGCTAGCTACGGGAAGGGGATGTTCCTCACGATCTCTCTCTCCCACAATTTCTGTGTTGGCTAGGGTTTTCTCATCTAATATTTTTCCACAGATATGTATCATATATACAGCTATAGAAAATCAACCCTAAGGGAGTAATGAGGCTGTTAGAGTCAGAATTTAACCTGGTTTAGATTCGTGTGTATGCCTTTGAACTTTAGTCAGCCAATTTAATCTAATTAAAGTCCAATCAATGTCAGGAGTCCAAGTCTTACTTGGATCCCCAATTAAATTCATCTTATGAATTTAAATCTCAATTTCGGTCCATTTTAAGTGTGTGACCCTGTAAGTTATCGTTACGTTGACAGTAATACTAAAATCATATTCTAGTATTACAAACAGTGAGCGGTATCTAGAAATACATCACTGCTACTCAAGTAACGAGAATGTCAGTGATTAGACATAACCTATTCATGACCAATGTTACCATGTAGTCTAGTCCCTTTGTCCAAATATCTTAATTAACCACAAGGCATAGAGCGTGTCACCCTTGTATAGTTCAATCTTTGGTTTCTTGATATCCGAGTAGACTTACTAAAACAAATGAGCTCAATATCTCATATTGACTCATTTGAGCATGACCATGCATTTTGTAGTCTCACTTAATCAAGGGCCCCATAGATTTCACTCCTGTTATGTAAGAGGGACAAATTCTATCTAATTCACTCACATCCCTCCGTATGATTTGTACTATATCCAATAGTCAACTTTATAATCACCTATTACAGGCAACGTTTGACGACATCAAAATATATAACTTCTCATGTAGGGAACCGTAGTGACTTCAAGTCAAAGGGTGTAGAACCCCGTATTTTCAAATATTATTTTTATATTTGAAAATGTATTTAAATTGATTTTTTGGAGATTTAATTAATATTTTCTAAAAATATTTATCTTTTTACACGTGCAAATGACTTTTGAGAAGTTTGAAAGTTAAATTTTCTTTAAGAAAAATCATCATTTAATATTTGGGAATTATTTAGTAGTTTTCCAGATTTTTCTGAAATTAATTGGAACTATTTGCAATTTTTGAGAAAAGAAGGACCTTTTTGCAAAACTGACATTTTTAAGGGTTAAAGTGTAAACTGTATATTCTGGACGTTTTGGATCAGTATTGGTTGAAATTTAGAATTATGTTTTCTTTTAAAACCAAATTTAAATGAGTTTTGATGGAATTTCCAAAGAATGATCCATATATGTAAATTGTATTTTGGAAAGGGTTGTTTTGCAAAGTGTGGGTAAAACCCTAATATTCAATCCGGGATATTTAAGAAATTTTCCTCCCAGCCGTCATTGCTGATAAAATACAGAAATTTTTGGAGATCTATTTTGGTGGAGAAAGGAGTCTTTGGATCTAGCAAAAGGAGGATTCTTTTTCGTGGACTTTTCTCAAAATCTAAGGTGAGAGATATAGAAATTGTTTTGTTGTTTGATTCATGTGAGTGACCTTGTTTTGATTATTTGATTTTGTGAGTATTATAATTTGTCTTGTTGATTGATCTATGCGTGCAAGTACCATGATGTAATGATTGGATGTTGTGAACAATATAGATCTTGTTTTGTGGTATGAATCATGTGAATAGTTGTGAACGAAATAGTAGATCTTTATTATTGAAATTGTGTGCTAAAAACATGTTGAGATTGAGTATGAACATCTGGGCATTAGTTTATGAATTGGATTTTTATTTAGATTTGTGAAAGATATCTAGATCTTGTAAAACCCTAATGAGAAAATTTGTGATTTAGAACATGAGAACCTAAATTTTGACATATTGATGTTTTGAGTGATATATATACATATACCTGATGAAGATTTGTTGAGATTTATTATTTTCCTGAATACGAACTATTTTCATAAGCATTGATCATTAGAAAGCTTCAGATTTTGATTTTGTAATCAGACCAAATTTTGAAATCTGTAGGTCGACAGCTGACTGGCCTACTGTGCAGTCGACTGGTACGAGCCTGACACTTTATTTTAGAATTTTTGAAAAAAGTTGTTCTGGACAGTCGACTGGTCCACTGAAGAAATTATTTTTGTAAAAATTATTAGTCCTTCTGGACAGTCGACCTATAACCCTTTAAGTCGACTTATATACTTAGAATATTTTTGAGAAGATTAGTGGAATTTACCTCGGGTAAGTCGACTGATACTTTTTCTTAAGTCGACTTAAATGACTTAGTTTATTTTTGTAAAATCTTAAATTTGGTCCTCTGGACAGTCGACTTATCATCAGTATGAGTCGACTAATACTGAAGGATATTTGTAAACTTCAGTGTTAATTCGAATGATTGGTTTCTCAGATAATTTAGTACATACTTGTCATTCAGTTCAGTATATGATTAAGCAATTGACTTTGAGATATTCAGATAAGTATTTCATTTGAGACATTTAGTTGAGCCACTTGGTTTAGTGGAACCTTGTTTGGATATTTGAGTTGAGTCTCTAGAGGCGTATGACCCTAGTATACCGGTGTTGAGTTATTTGTTGAGGCCCAGTGAGGCATTTTAGTTATTTGGATTTGAATTTAGGCTGGTAGGGTATACCACTCTAGGAGATTCGTTAAGTAATTAATTAACCCAAAATGTTAAGGACAGGCACTAGTGGTGATATGATGAACGGGAACATGAGTCAAGAACCTCAGTATGGCTTTCGGTGTGGGATTTAATCTCCGGAATTATCACAGTAGATTATTAGTGGTGTGGGATATGTCTCCGGAATTATCACAGTCTTGTGGTGTAGGACAATCTTCGGAATTATCACGGTAACTATTTGTGGTGTGGGATTGATCTCCGGAATTATCAGAGTCGAGGTGAAGCACATGTGGTATATTGTGGTGACGTGTCAATGTTTCGGTGTGGGATGATCTCCGTAATTATTCAAGTGAAATATCTTGGGTGTGGGATCCATCTCCAAAATTATCGGGCATGAGTTACTATCCATAGTCTATCTTTATCTCGTAGTAGTCATCGTGTTAGGATTAGTTCATAACGCGGGGATTGAACCCTATGAAGTGAAGACGTTAAGGGCTTGCACCGAACCTATGTAGAATGGGATGCATAGACTTCGACAAGTACGCATTAGAGAGTCTGCATCTAGAGTAATTGTTTCTTGGCTTGATTTTATGCATTTGGTTTTCCTGTTTTCTACACATGACACTTAGCTTAGTATCACTTTATGTCTTATGTTACCTGTCATTTCGTACTTTCCATATTCTTATTTAGTAACTGTTGTTTAAGAATTTATGAGGTATGATCTTTTATGTTGTTTGTTTGTTTTTATATCTCTCACACCATTTATGGCTGACCCCGTTAGTTTTGGGGGTTAGGGATTCTCTCTAGCCTCACATGTTGCAGGTAGTTGCCTAGTAATGGAGATTTGGATGCTAGAGGCATATTTGAGATAAATTGATTCTTAAGTGTTTGTGTAAAATTGTAATAACAGTTTTGAGAAGATATTGAGTTGAGTTTGTTTTGAATTCCGCTGTGCAATGTAAGGTTTTATGGTAATAAATGTTGAAAATTTTAGTAGTGTTGGTTATGTTTAATATTGTATTGAAGTGGATCGCTGGGAATGTGCCACGTATTTTCTAAGATATCTTATTAGAAATTCGGGGCGCTACAGAGATTGGTATCAGAGCGATGCTTCAATAGTAATACTAAACATGACATAAAGATAACCTAGGTGTGGACACTATAGTGTGTGTACCTAGGTGTGGACATTAAAGAGTGAGTATCACATAGAATTGAATATGATGTTTTACCTTTGGGATTCAATTGAGATTTTGCCAGAGGATATTGATGTGAATTTGAATTGTGTGTGTGATGCTCTAACTTTTCCCTCGTTTTGCAGTATTCAAAATGGTTGCACCCAGGGGCATGAATGGTGGCAACAATGAGGATGGATCTGGTAGTTCCCGAGGAAATGGGATCGACCTTGAGGCTGAATTCGCCAAGGTGTACCAGACGCTGAACACGCTGATGGCACTCAATGTGGCGCAGCAGCAAGCGCAGCAGCAAAATCCGCAGCCAAATCATGGAGCTGGACATGGATTGGTGAACGCCGACCCCATCAAGCAGATCGAATCCTTTAAGAGGATGAGGCCGCTAGTCTTTGAGGGGCAAGCTGATCCAACCGCAACTGATGATTGGATTCGGAAGATGGAGATGATCTTCGAGGTATCGGAGACTCCAGCAGCCAGCAAGGTGAAGTTAGCATCGATGCAGCTTGAGAAGGACGCTGGTGTCTGGTGGGAGTTAGTGAAAAGGGCTTTGGGAGACCAGCCGTTGACTTGGGAAGCTTTTCTGGAGGAGTTCAGAGATCGCTTCTTTTCCCTAGATGTTCAGGAGAAGTAGGCGACTGAGTTCTTGAACCTTCAGCAGGGCAGCATGACCGTGCAGGAGTATGAGACCAAATTTTTTCAGCTTTCGCCGTATGCACCAGAGTTGGTCGTTGATGAAGCAAAGAAGGCCAAAAAGTTTGCGCAGGGCTTGAGGCCAAGCTTGAGGTCGAGGATGATCCCGTTGGGTATCAGACGGTTCGACAAGCTGGTCAGGAGAGCAGTCATGACCGAAGAGGACATGGACCAGTTCTAGAAGAAGCAAGACACATGGAACCGGAACAAGAGGTCAGCATCAGGCCAGAGTGGGAAGGGATTCCCCGCGAAGCAGGCCAAATTCAGTGATCCAGTGCAGAAGGCACCTGCAGCTCAAGGAGTGACCTGTTATTACTGCAAGGAGGCAGGACATTACAAGTCAGCATGTCCAAAGTTGGCAAAGCAGGTTTGTTCCCAGTGTGGACAGGCAGGATATTCTCAGTCCCATTGTCCACAACTGAAGAAGGATGGTTCTGGTGGGAGCAAATTTCAGAAAAGGCAAGGGCGAGTATTTGCATTAACCAAGGAAGACGCTGGTAACTCGGAAGATGTAATACAGGGAGTTGTTTTAATTAATGGAATAAAGGCAAAGGTTTTATTTGACACTGGTTCATCGCATACTTTTGTATCGCCAAGTTTTGCAAAGATCTTAGGTGTGGAACCTAAGTTGTTTCCAGGCAGGAGTTTGTCGGTGGCAACGCCGTCAGGAGAAGAGTTGATTGCGGATCGATATTACAAGGGCTGTGATATCGAGATTGGTGGGAGGTTGTTCGGCATTGATTTGATCGAGCTGAAAGTATTGGGTGTGGATGTCATCGTGGGCATTGATTGGATGGCAATATATGATGCCACGATCGAATGCAAGCAGAAGGAGGTGTTAGTGAAAGCACCAGGTGGACCTGCAGTGACTTTCTAAGGGAAGAAGAAGATTCCGAAGGTAGCTACAATGGTATCCATGATGGCTATTTCAGATGAAGTCAAGGGCATTCCGGTTATCAGAAATTTTCCTCAGGTGTTCTTGGATGATTTTCCAGGATTACCGCCGCAGAGAGATGTGGAGTTCTGCATAAATGTTCAGCCGGGGAGTGCGCCGATTTCCAAGGCTCCGTATAGGATGGCACCTGTAGAGCAGGATGAAGTGAAGAAGCAGATTGAGGAGCTGTTGAGCAAAGGGCTTATCAGTCCGAGTTCTTCTCCGTGGGGAGCACCAGTACTGTTAGTCAAGAAGAAGGATGGATCAATGAGGATGTGCATTGACTATCGGGAGTTGAATAGGGTGACTATTCAGAACAAGTATCCACTGCCGTGGATTGATGATTTGTTCGACAGGCTTCGAGGAGCAGCTGTGTTTTCGAAGATTGACTTGAGGTCGGGGTATCATCAGGTTCGAGTCAAGGAGGAAGATGTGAGTAAGACAGCTTTCAGGACTCGTCATGGACTCTATGAGTTTCTGGTAATGCCATTCGGGTTGACGAATGCGCCAGCAGTGTTCATGGATATGATGAATTGGGTTTTGAGGCCATTTATTGACTCCTTCGTGGTAGTTTTCATCGATGACATTTTGGTGTATTCGAAGTCGGAGGAGGAGCATTCTACGCACTTGACAGCGGTATTACAGAAATTGCTGTCCTAATTACAGAAACTGCAGACCCGTGAGATATGGTCATCAGTCTACGTACATACTAATCTCTATGTATTATTGTTGTCCTAATTCACAATAATACTTGACTGGAATATCTAAGAATAGTGTTCTGATTACAACCAATAGGATCTCACAATCAAGTCATGCACTTGATATCCCATGGTATTGAACTTACTATGCTAAGAACTTTATTATGTTCATTTAATCACAATAAACAACACAATAAATAAAATGCCTCATATATGAAATAAATATCATGATACAATGTAAACTAGTAATATCAATACACAACTGGCATCTAGGACATACACCAGCAAAAATGTTATCCAAGGGGGGTAGACTTGTACTCATCAATTCAATCTTCTTGCATTACCAATTTATTTTGATTCATTCTTCAAGCTCCCATCTTGGGTAATCATAAGAATTGATCAAATCATGAGCAGATTCCTATAGGTTGGAGCACATGAAGATTGCAAAGGCAAAGCAATTGTACATTAGGGAAGAGCATGTCAACCAAGTACTAAGGGGCTAGGAATCCTAAACTTATCAACTTTAAACCAAGCTTTTCTCATGAAATGGTGGTGAAAACTAGTAGCTGACCCTCACTGCCCAGTAAGCAAGACACTCAGAGCCCTCTACTAAAAAGCAACACTCTGTTATTATCACCATTCAACTGCTCCTTTAGCTTTTTGGGAAGGCATTTTCCCACTCAAGCATCAATTTTTCCCAAGCATTACCTGGCATTCAGGTGATAGCTATTCATTGTCTTTCTGGAATTCAAAATGTTTGGAGGGAATGAGTATTGCACATCTATTTCACACCCGGCAACTGCTTCTTGGGACTACATGCACCATTGCTATCACAGGGATATTGGGAGGAGGGATCATGGATATGGAGATCCAAGCTAAGAAGAGTAATGGTAGGGAAATTGCTGAAGAAAATTAGAGGATGTTGATATTGCTAGCTGATTATGCACCATCAACAAACATTGATACACCCAGTGGAAACACTCTTCCACGGGAAGATATATTGTCGAGTCATCATACAAGTTCTTCATCAATACGGGAGTTCTGTATCGTTATGCAAATGCTACTTGGATAAATTATGCCCCCCTTAAACTTGGATAAATTATGCCCCCCCTATAGATAAGGAAGTATGGTCTCATTTTCGCAACATCTTGCACATTCCTTCACTCCCTGATTCTCTCCAAGCTTTATTCACCTCTTGGTGTTGGGCCCCTTCCAAACCCCAAATTAGAGATATATGGTGCTTGCTTTCCATTAGTGTTTGCTGGTTACTTTGGCTAGAAAGAAATAGTAGAGTTTTAAAGAACACAACTTCATCTATTCAACAATTGGTTACTAATGTAATTTTTCATTTTGCTTCTTGGATTAATGCAACTCTCTGCAGCAAGAAGAAAACCAAAATGTTGCATACAACTGTGGAGCATGGAGCTGAACACATCCTTCAAAGGCAGCCAATTCAATATAGCTCGGGTGGAGCTAATGCGACAACATCAGTGGAAGTGAGTGAGGGGGACCCAGGGGACTACATCAAGCCTTGAGCTTGGGTATCAGATGCTGCTTACATTGCTAATCAAATACAACATTTTTGAAGCCTGAGCGCTTATTTTAAATGTTGCTTTATTCATATATTTTCTGTAACTCAAGTCTGTAATATTAAATTTAACTTGCAGCTACTTGATACACCATGCTATAAGCCATGGCTAGTCTAAAGAGGCCAATTTTATTAAGGAGGAGTCTTAAGATACAGGGGGAGTATATATGATCTCCACTATAGATTAAGTAGAGCTGTATGACATAGTTATCAACCCTCTCTTCACTATATGGTGGAGACGCATCTTACTCTCCCATCGTATCATATCTCTATTAGAGCATCCCTAACCGATTGGCATATTGGAGGGAAATTGATAAAATTGCAAAAATACCCTTATCCCACCCCCCCCCCCCCCCCCCCCCCCCCCACACACACACACACACACACACACACACACAAACTGATCGTAATATGTAGGACCCAATCACCATAAAAATGGTGATTGGCTTCCCACACCCCATTTTTGTGGTTCCATTTCTAGAAATGCAAATGGGAATCTTTTTTTTATTTTTTTATTTTACAAACAAAATTCCACTTTTTTGTTTTTGAATTTTTTTTTCTTTAGACTGATTTTATTTAGTTTGCTATTATAGAAAAAAAATATACCAATGTTAATTTTTCACTGAGATCTTCAAAATGAGATCAATATTGGATATCTTTCGGATTCATTTTAAATTTTAAAATAATAATATCAATCAATTTATATATTCTTAAAGAGAAACATGAATTCATAAATATTCACTGAAAATTACAAAACATATACAAATAGTTCTAATAATTAGGGTAATCATTGTTCCCCCAGGAATTGGGCCGAACTACTGAACTCTCCCAAATAGAAGTTGGGATCTGAATCACCTAAGAGATCTGAAAATAACCAGTTGTATTTGAAGGTCCTCCGATTATGAAAATATCCTCCGATTCTGGGTTATTTCCTTCCTTATAGACGCCATTACTTGTTTTCATTTTTATTGTTTACACTACAGTGCAAGTCTCCCCCATTTATCGTCAGGCTTACATCCATTTTTGTTCTCATAGTCAATATTTCTGACAATATTCCTGACAAAGTGCTAACAATATTCCTGACAAAGTAGTGACAATAATTCTAACAATATTCCTAAGAAAGTGTTGACAGTAATCTTGACAATATTGTTAACAATGTTCTGACAATGTTCCTGATAATTGTATTATCTCTTTCTTAGTAAGTGTATTATATCTTTCTACATAATTGTATTATAACTTTTCAAGTATTTGTTTTATTTATTTACAATCAATAATATTGTTTGGGGAAAAAATAAATTTAAAAATTTGAAACCCCCATTGGACTACCACATTTGAAACACCAAATTGGGATGGCATATTCCTTATGGAAGCCCATTTTAGGGATGAGGATAGAGTTCCATTGAGTTTGCCTTACCCTCTTCTGGCTTTCTTTAGCATGCTACTAACTTTTATGTTTATAAATATTATGCTATATTAATATATTTTGAGGTATGATACTCTTACATAGTATTGGTATAAATACTCGAAATTCGGATCCAAACCGGATCCGGTATTGGACCGGAATCGACATGGCCTATCTGGGTCCGAGTCCGGGTCCGGGTCATAAAATGGGACCCGTTGTACTTTCGGGTCTGGGTCCGGGTCCGGATCCGCTCAAAAGAGACTGGACCCGGACCCGTTTAAAAAAACCCAAAAAATCAATATAAAAATAAATATTCTATCCTCATCCTTCTCCTCATTCCTCCTCAATTCTAAATCTTCATATTCCAAACTCAAAACTCGTGCATTTTTCTTCTCACCTTTATTCTAAACCCTCCACTCGCCACCTCCGCTCGCCGCTCACACTCCTGCTCCTATCCGAACGGGTAGGAATATTTTAATATGACCCGGACCCGGAACCGGATCCGGTCCTCATGGATCCGGGTTCGGGTCTAATTTTTTGACCCGTAGGGAACCGGGTCTGGATCCGGGTAGTAAAGGACCCGACCCGATCCGACCCGACCCGATACCAATGCTACTCCTATATTTCCTTGGTCACAAAACAGTGAAACAAAAAAAAGAAACAAAAAAAAAATTTAGGAGGTAAATGTGTTACTTGTAAAATCTTAGAGATTTTATATTTCCTAAATGAAATCTTAGGAGTTTCTCTATTATTTGCCCAAAAATAATTATAAAGGAGGCTCAATCATTCAATCGTTTTTCTCGTACCGAACCAAAAACTGACCACTAGATCATTTTTAATCATATGCAATGCAATGCACTAATTTTTTGTTCCTCGTAAAGAATTAGCATAAAAATTTGGCCAGGTTAGTGATATGTCAAAGATGTTTCTTTAATTTCGCTTCTATTATTCAAACCTCAGCAATAAACAAACGAAAAAAACTAAAAAAAACAGAAAACATCAAAAAGGTCCTAAATCAAGGATAATCCATTTATTTCTTAAAACAAAACCCCTTAGAGCATCCACAATGGCAATTCTTATTTTTTGACAAAATGGGACGAATAGAAATCGAATAGATCGAAAGGTCTGCAGTGATCGTTTGCTATATTTTGCTAAAATTTGAGTAGGACGAGACAACTTGTTTCGTCCGTTTTTTTTTAGATTTAATTAATTACCGATTAACTATTAAAATATCTTAATTAAATAAATTAAATATTAAAATATACTCTAATCCTATTAAAACACCTACTAAACTATTAATTAAACCTTAAAACCCACTAAATCTCCCCCCCCCCCCCCCCCCCCAATACCTGTTGTCCCGTCCGTGGGTATTTTTTGATTTTTTTTTCGAATAATCTGATCCGTTGATCAGTTGAAAAAATTGGAAATATATATATATATATATATATATATATATATATATATATATATATATATAACCCAACGAACGGGACAACATGTCCCGTCCGAGCGGTTTTAAAAAAAAAAATTTATTTTGGAAAGGACGATACAACATGTATCGTCCGACCCTATTTAAAAAAATAAAAATAAAAAAATATACGGGACGAGACAAGTTGTCTCGTCCGATTGTAATAAAAAATATTAAATATATTGAGACGATACATCATGTATCGTCTTCTATATTCTCAAATTCGCTAGCCCACTTCTCAAATATGAGAATCGACTGTAGCTCGTTTGCTATTTTTTAACAAAATAGCAAACGACTGCAGAGGTCAATTCTCATATTATCTCATAATATGAGAATTTGAGAAATATAGCAAACGACTGTGGATGCTCTTACTGTTAAATTTTTTTTATCAATAAACTTTCTACTTTGTTATTTGGGGGGGTTCCTGGTTAAGAGTGCAAATATTATGAAGTTTCATAATTAAAATACAAACATTAGTGAATTTCTTAATTAGAAAAAGAATTAATTCATCATTTTGAAGTCAGAATTAATAGAAATAAAAAAACTTAACAGGCTAGGACCTTTATTTGTTAGATATTATTATAGTCCCATATTGGTTATAGAGTTGTTTTGATATTTGTTCCCCTCCTATATATAGGTGGTATATACTTGGTTGAACTAAATTCAATATTCAGTATTGTTTTCATCTCGACGACCCCCCCCCCCCCCCCCCCCCCCCCCCCCCCCGTCGTC
Source organism: Hemerocallis citrina (assembly GCA_017893485.1). Lineage (NCBI taxonomy): Eukaryota > Viridiplantae > Streptophyta > Magnoliopsida > Asparagales > Asphodelaceae > Hemerocallis > Hemerocallis citrina. Next base: position 307,987,560 of record CM030359.1, on the reverse strand, counting down.
GACCTCCCGAATCCCCCCAGACGGCGAAACCCATCGAAATCCTCGTCATCTTCAGCAACCCATCGAAATACTCGTCGAAACCCACCATCTTCAACAAGATCCTCGTCGCCCCTGTGACTGCCGTCAGCAGCCACCCCCATACCGCATCCTGCCCCCCCCCCCCCCCAAACACAAAATTTCTGAAAACCCTAATTTTTTTCCTTCTTCTCTTTTTCTTCTACTACCTAAAACCCAAAACCCATTTTTTTTTACCCTAAACCCATAAACCCATAAACCCACAAACCCGATACCCTAATTTTTTTTCTTCTTCTTCTTTCGTCCCTATAAAAAAAATCAAAAAATAAAAAAAGCAAAACAAAAAAAAACAAAAAAAGCAAAAAAAAAGGGAGAAAAAAAAATTCAAAAAATTATTATTATTATTATTATTATTATTATTATATATATATATATATATATATATATATATATATATATATACAGGTACTACTACTTGATGGAATCTCAGTCTCTCCCACATATTTCCGCCTCCACTGACTTTCCCGATGCAACCGCCTCTTGTTCCTCCTCCAGATTCAAATAGCAGCAGCGCCACTTTCAATCTGCCTCTGACCTCCTACCTTTTCCTAACATCATTGCTCACCCTACCTCACCTCTACTTCTGACACCGATAGCACCGTCCTGCTCCCTACCCCGATTCAGACACCAGCAGCATCTCCCTCTACATTGTGCTCTCAGTCACAGCAGCCCTCGCAGTGCGTCGTCCCTTACATCCGCGGCCATGCCCGTCACTCCAGCCTTGTCATCTCCCGCTGATTGGACTAATCTTCATCAACGCCTCACTCAGCTGGAACTACAGCTCATGGGTCAGTCTATCAATGCTGGCTCCTTTGCTCCTGCACTTTCTGCCACTCCCGGTATGAATTCGTTCTGAATTTTAGATTCTGGTGCATCATATTATCTCACTAGTAATCAGACACTATTCACCACCTGCACAACACTTCCCTCTCACTCTCCATCTCTACACACAGCTGATGACTCACTACTTCTTATTACACACTCAGGGACAATTAGCGCTCCCACTCTCATATCACTATATGTTCTTTATGCTCCTCATTTATCAATAAACCTTATTTCTATTAGTGCGTTGTGCGATAGTGGTCTTGTCGTTACATTTGACTCTTTAGGTTATTCTATTACTGATTCCTCCACTGATGAGGAGTTTGGGCGTGCTAGTCGTCAGGGTCGTCTATATTATATAGATTTTCTTCGTGCACATCACTCTCCTAGTTTTACCGGTATTGTTTCCTCTGATGCTGATCTGTGGCACATACGTTTAGGTCATATTAGCGCATCACGACTCTAGACTATAGCTCGCAGTGGTGCCCTTGGTTCTCTCACTTTTAAACATTTATCTGATTGTCAGGGTTGTCATTTGGCCAAACACATTGCACTACCCTTTAGTCACAAAATAACTTCTGAAACCACTCATCCTTTTCAACTTGTTCATTCGGACATATAGGGACCCTCTCCCGTACCTTTGTGGAAAGGCTATCTCTATTATGTTGCCTTCATCAATGACTTCACTAGACATACATGAGTTTTTCTTATGCTTCAGCGATCTGAGATACCTGATATTTACCGGTTCTTTACAACTATGATTCACACTCAGTTCGGTATGCGCATTAAGAATTTTCGATCGGACGGTGCACGTGAGTACACTTCCACCACTATGAGATTGATCCTTCAGTCTCACGGCACCCTTTTTCAGCAATCATGCCCTCACACACATAAGCAAAATGGTGTAGCTGAATGCAAGCATCGTCACATCCTTGAGACGGCTCGCGCTCTTTTACTCTCCTCTTCTGCTCCTCGTTCTTTCAGGGTAGAAGCTATCATGACCTTTATTAGTCTCATCAACATTACTCCCTGGTCTGCCCTAGCTGGTACGACGCCTTATGAGGCTCTTTATCATTAACCTCCTGACTACAGTATGCTCCGTACTTTTGGGTGCACCTGTTACGTCCTTCTCCCTCCTACTGAGCACACGAAGTTCTCCGCTCATGCTGCTAAGTGCGTTCACCTAGGTCTCAGTCCTGAATACAAAGGTTATCGTTGTTTTGATCCATCAGCGGGTCGTGTCCGCATTTCTCGACATGTATCCTTTGTGGAAGACTCCCCTTACTACCTGACTCCCCCTGAGGATACTAGATTTCTCAATTTCCCAGTTGTTGCTAGCCCCCCGACTTTATCTTCCCGCATTCCTTTTGATCCCACTCATCTGGCTCCATTCACATCTCTTGCAGTCCTTACACCTGTTGTTCCCCCTACCGAAACACCATCTGCATCCCTACAGCAGCCAACACCCATCCCATCTACTTTCCCACCGGCACATGCACCTACTCCACCGTCCTCACCCCCACACCCTGTCAGTCCACCACCTCTTCGTCAGTCTACCCGTTCCACTTCTGGTATTCCTTCGGCACATTATACATCTGATGCCACTGGTCCTTCTGACCAGTTTGGTTTTAACCGGCACGTGATTTATTGTGTGTATCAATCTTGTACTCAAGTTTTGAAATATGCAGTATATGAAGTACATAATTTGGTATGGGGTGTGTGAGTGTGGTGTTTTAATTTTATGGTTTTGTGAAATTTTATGGTTGTGTGAATTTGATTTTGGTGAGATGTTGGTGTTGAAATGTGGAATGGTATTGAAATGTGGATTTTGGTGAGATGTTGTACGATAATTTGTTAATGTGGAATGGTGTTGACATGGGTATTGATGTGAATTATGAGTTGAAGCTGATGCTTGAGAATTGTGTAGGATTTATGTCCCACCAAGAGATCAAATGTTGGTGTTTTCTGCATACAGACCCAAGACTCGCTTTTTGACATCGTGCTTTTTCTACATACATGAAAAAGCGAGTCTGGGTGTAAACACCGCGCTTTTTCAAAAAGCGAGTGTTGTGTTTTGCATTTTCCAGAGGTGAGGTAGCCTCTGGAAAACAAACCACTCAACAGTCGCTTTTCGAAAAGGCGACCTGTTTACACTCAGACTCGCTTTTTCAAAAAGCGAGTCTTGAGTTTGTATGCTTGTTTACAAGCAGACTCAAGACTCGCTTTCTGAGAAAGCGAGTCTTGGGCCTGCTGATAAAAACTTACAGACTGAAGACTCGCTTTCTGAGAAAGCGAGAAGGTATGTGAAAGACTCGCTTTTTGGAAAAGCGAGTCTTGGCTAGGAAAATGAAGTCCAGTGATGCCACCTGTATTGGAAACTATAGTCCTATTTTTTTGATTCTTAGTTATGCCACCTGGAGCCTTCACTGTTACCGTCTTGGTCTTACACTCGATGCTTGCACTGTATACCGACATCCAATCAATGCCAATGATAACATCGACTCCCAAGATAGTCAGCTCGATCAGATCAATGCTAAAGATTCGATCTCCAATCACAATCTCGCAATCAGCATAATACCGATCAGTGGTTAAAGTTTCCCCTGATGGAGTAGCTACTGCTAAGATTTTGCCTGGAAAAATCTTTGGCTCAACTCCCAACACTTTAGCAAATTTAGGAGACACAAAAGTATGAGAGGATCCAGTATCGAACAATACAACAGCTTTCATTCCATGTTCTGATGCAAAAGGTCCATCAAATTCGAAGTATGAGACATGAACTTTCAAGTCAATATTTCCATTCCATTGAATTTCAAACTTTATACATTCGAATTGAAAACATTTTTGACATCAGAACGGAAAATAACAGAAGCTAAGACAGTCTAACTCCTACGGGTCCTCTTCGCTTCTCGAAGTTCTTCCCGTAGTTCATCCACTTCATCCTTCAGAACATCAGTCAGGTTCTTCCTCTTCTCGAGTTCCCAAATCCGATGACTAAGAACAGAGTAGTCGGCCTTCCGTTTCTCCAGCTGAGCCTCCAACAATCCAACTCTCTCTTTCAGGGTTTCCACTTGCCTCTGAAGAGAAGTCACAAGACTAATTGGAATTGGTACTTCTTCTTCGTCAGAAGAAGAGTCATCAGATGAATCCGGAGGTGGGGTGATCTCTCGGGATTCAGGCCATTCTTCACCGTCAGAATCAGCTTGCCCAGGGTAGTACTCGTCCTCAGAATCAGCCTGTCCAGGATGGTACTCTTCCTCAATGATATGCCAGTCGTCGCCTCCAGCAGGGTCGAAGTGATCAGCCATCTTAGAAATAGAGAGGAGGAAGCATAAATCTTAGAGCAACACAAATGTAAGTCACTTACATTTAAATCTCTAGACTCAAACACACACTCTAATGTCCACTTCTAGGGTGTCGTTCCCTATAAATTTGTACAAGTGCGGAAAGTGTAGAAAGCGTGGCTCTGATACCACTCTGTAACGCCCCGAATCCCCAAATACACTGAATTCGAGATGTTCTACAGGATCTTTTCAATTTCTTTAGTACAATTTTACAGGGAAATTAAAACTTTTCATCATACATCAGAGATTACATCAATGTTACACTTTTTCTTTTGCACAGCGGAAGTAAAATTTACAACAATTGAATAAAAGTACAACAGCATGATATAATCTTTAAGCATCCATTCTTCTTTAATCTTTAACAAGTCATTCACCTGCATATAAGACTGTGGGTACGTCAGTTTATTCAACCGACGAACATTATACACGGCCATCCTCTCTATGCCGGAAATAGTATAACTTAACTTTCCATATTTAACAAACACAAACTTGTCACAATTCAAACTAAAGGGACTACCCTATTGATGTCGTGTTGTGATTGTGCACTTAATCCTTAATGCATTTATTTATGTTACATGACACTAATGCGCACTTGTTCGGATTCTATGCATCCCATACTACATAGGTCCGAGGGCAAGCCCTTATTCGTTCTTCATCTTTCTAGGGTTCAATCCCCCGTTATGACTTAGTCTACTACTGTAATTACGGTAGTGTCTTAGATGTCCTATGATCTACGAGCCCATGTCCAGGCAGCCTGGAGGGGAATCCCACGCACTGACACGACGCATCGAGCAGGCAACATATGGACAATTTAGCCTCCGCCATGGAACAATGGCACCACCCATAGCCACTCGAACATCCCACGAGCGTCGCCACCGGGACGGTACTCGGGAGCAGTATCCACGCCATGTCACGACGCATCATGAAGGACCTGTGAATACCCTCTCGCCGCAAATCCGTTGGCCCCCATACCCGTGTTTTTCTTCTACTTTCATCACATCTTCACTATGTACTAATCCTTAGTTTTATTAAAAATCATGAACAAAAATAATCTCTAGAGTTAGCCTCTCCATCAACCAGACTTATTTGTTTATTACAACTTGACCAACCTTGGTCTAATTTCATTTCAATTCATTTCATTTCTCAATGCCGGGGAGACTTAGCTACTCTATTTCAATTTTCATTTCACAATCTTCAACTTATAAAATTTCCATATCGAGTTCTCATACTCATATGTACATTATCTTTTCAATCCATGATTTCTCATTTTGTTCACAAGTCCATCATTGAGTTTGCATATACTCATCCATTATCACATCATAATAATTCTACATTACTAAACAATGTACACATTTCATTGTATTCCACAAAGATAATTGCATCATGTCACACGACTACATTTCTTTTTGCCAAATCAACTCTTAATGTGCCAATTTACTTATTCTTTCAAGTATAGTTTCATACCAATAATCCATTTAGAACCATATGTCTTTATATGCTTTTTGACTCCAAACCATAGTTAAATTTGTTCAAATAATACCCAAATCATTCTTATAAAATTCCTTACATTTTTATGAGAATTACCATATTTTTTTCACATTTTTTGGACATCTACAACTCCCAAAAAAATATTTTTTTATAAATGCCGAAGGTAAGAATCGAACCCAGGCACAACGGAAACAGAGCCAAGAGCACCCGCCGCATGGCCGAACTGTGCTAGCGATATGAAAAGGCGAATTTAGTATATATGCTTTTGGGTTGAAAGTTATATATATTTTTCAAATGGTAAAAAAATATGTTGTGAACACAGGGTTCGAACCGCTCACCCCAGAGAAGCCAACCGCACTCAGTGACCGCCTGAGCTAGTAACTCGGGTTGTCATAATACCCAATAAAAACCCATATGAGTCATTATCGTACTGTTTTAAAAACAACTCGATGTTCAAATTAATCTTGGTTCATATTGCCTTTGTAAAAACTACTGAAAAATTCCAGATTAAATCCACTTCATATAATTTTCATAACAGCAAGTATAAAATAATTTTTGTACCGAAAACATAGTTTTTTCCACACAATTTAATGAATTGTTCATTAAGACTACTATACTTTTTATTTTCGACATTGAATAATCAATTAGTCTTCTAATCCCTTTTTATTCACAATTTTTCTTATGATAATTCACTGTTATTAATTCTTATTTAACAACACATATATTTTGGATTTATCCATACCCATATCAACATAAAGGTTTATTTAGCACATGAATAGGTAAACTCAAAACTACCAATTTTTGAGTGGTTCTTCCTTAATGATAACAAAATAATTTCATTAGTTCATCTACGTCACAAAGTATACTATTACTCATTAATTAGCATAATTGCAACTCAATCATTCAAGAAAATCATTCTTTTCAAATTAAAGTGTACCCTTTTCTTAATCAATTTCATGTTTCAATATTACAATTAACAAGCAATTTTATTAGAAATTTTCATGCATCATACTAGCAATATTCTTAAGAGATTTAACCACCATCATTCATTCATGGAGAATTTCACACACAATTTAATTTAATGCTAGAATTACATACAAGTTAATCACATCATTTCAATCAATTCATACACTAACTTCTCAATTAAAGTGTGTTCTTATTAGTATTTTTCATGCATAGGGTTGGTAATTAAAACTAGCATAGGTTCCTACATTAGAAATATGAAAGTTTTACCCACCTTGTTTGGAGAGAAAACACAAAAAGCAACCAAGTCCTTGTAAATGAAAGCACCTCCTCCTAGACAAAGCGCGCACAAGCTCCACACCAAGCAAAACCGAATGCTTCCTCTAGTAGTAGCCAGCCACTCCTCCTCCAAGCAATCCCACACAACTCTCTATTTTTTATAACTCACACTAATATTAAAATAGGACTATAGTTTGGAAATATGAAATTGCATATGGAAATAGCCATGAGAGGGGGGGTATTTATACTAAAAGATAAGTGAAATGGAGGGCTAAGATTGCTTAGGTGGTTGTAGAATGGAGGGCCTAGATCAAAGTAGGAGTTATGAAAACTACCCACATTCACAAAACTACCTCCATGATCACCATGACAAAAATCAAATCTCCCTCCAAAAAGAATGCATCCCGGCCTCATCAAGAGTGTGCATAGCACGTGTATGTGTAGTGCACGTGCATGCAACTAGGCCAAATTTGTACCTTTTAATTTTGTACAAAAATAAAATAATGATAATTTAGTCTTCTACATGACAAGTTTAATTAAAAATAGATTTATTCATGGGCTTTGTTTTTGGGCCAAAATAGTTTATTAAAATAAATAAAATAAAAATACATTTGGGCTTTAAGAAAAAGGGCCTTTTTAATTAAATCAAAATAAGGCTTTAAAGAAAGGCTTTTTGTACAAAATAATTAGAGAACAAATATATATATATATTTATCATAATAAAAATAATTCAACCCAAATATTGCACGTGCACACTACGTGCAAAATAAAATAATTTTCCATTAATTGAAAAATCAGGGTATTACATCAGGTACGAGTTTTGGTCCATCAATAATAGGCCAATATGCTGGATCTAGAATAGGATGAAACACGGGAGCGTATGTTTGTGCTAATGAAGTTACAAGGTAAAATTTATCAACCAGATGCTTGTGATCGATTGCACGATATGCACAAGCTGCCAGTACATGAGAACATGGAATATGGTATAAATGAAATTTCATACATGTGCATGTTTTCGTTCCCAAATTCACAGTGTGCAAGTTTCCACCCTTCCTTTCTCCACTTACCATGCGTATACCCGTTCTCACGGAAAAAACTCCAGGTTGATGATGGAACATTGTAACCTCATGTCGGTTTGCTCTCTCACGGCGACTATCGATCAATTCATGTACTCTTCGAGCAAAAAGCATCCCTTCAGATAAAAGCTTACTGACTTCCTGTCGACGAGTAGTAAAATAAGAGTTCAGACGTAAGAACATCGTCTCAACTATCGCAGTTACTGGCAAACTACGGACGCCTTTCAAGACTGAATTGAAGACTTCTGATAGGTTCGTAGTCATTATGCCGTATCTTCGACCTTCATTTGCATAAAGTGTCCATTTCTCAACCGGCTTCTCTTTCAACCAATTAGCCGCTTCGACATTGACGGTTTCAAATTCATCAAGTTTGGCCATGAACTTTTTGGGTTGGCTTTGACACGCTATAATTTTGGCCTTTTTCCACAATGCCTTGCTACCAAATTTACTAAAGAAATTTGTAGCAAAATAACGCATACAATAACGATGATATGCATTAGGTTCGTTCCAAGCTCCATTTTTTGCTGCGTATCGAGCTAAAATTTTCACATTTCATTGATTCCTATCCCAATTAGTAACTTCATATATTTTCTCAACTACTTCTTCAAATGTAATGGTACGAGGTACCCAAACTATTTTCGGATCCAACACACTATAACAACAACCAATCTTTGGATCACGAATTATTTCACCACCAAAGTATAACTAAATAGGAATCTCCAAATTCATACCTACGTTAATTTATACCAATATACGAGTTATTATCTACCCATAAACAAAACCTAAGAGCATCCACAATGGTTTCTTATATTTGCCAATTTGCCATATTATAGCAAATGGCATGCTGCAACGGTTTTCTATTTTGCCATTTTTTGGCAAACTTTCTATATTCGTTTCTCAAATATGAGAAACAAAGTAGCGATTCTCAAATTATAAAGGACGGTATAACATATACCGTCCCTCTGATTTTAATATTTTTTATTCGCTTCGGACGGTATAACATATACCGTCCCAATTTTCTAATTTTTAAATTTTTTTTTTTAATCCGACGGCCAGATTTTGCCCAAAAAATTAAAAAAAAAATCCCCTGAAATCCCGGACGGTACAACATGTACCGTCCAAGAGATGTTATCCCGTCCTAGGTTAGGTGTAGTTAATTTTAGGATTAGTTAGTTTATAATTAGGTTTAGTTAATATTATATTATTTAATTTATTTAATTAACATAACTTAATAGTTAATAAGTAATTAATATTTGTAAATAAAGTTACCTATTTCTAGGACGGGATATGTTATCCCGTCCGACACTTTAACGCTTTTTTTTTTCTTTCTTTCAGGGACGGTATATGTTATACCGTCTCTCCCATTTTAAAAAAAAAATAGCAAACAACCACTGCACCACCTTGCCCCATATGCTATTACTGTAGCTGCCATATTATACAATATGAGAAATACCACTGTGGATGCTCTAAGGAAATTAACAAAATAATAGGGCAATAAACATCATACCTTCACAAGATTATTTGGGTCAAATAGTTGAAGTTGCTTTCCTCTTCAAGTATACCAAAATTTCAAAATTTTAACCTCTATCGGAAGATGGGTTTAAGGTTTCCAAAGCAATTTTATGGGTTAATCCACAAATTTCGGTGGTACTTTGACGAATTTGAGATGAGAGATGGGTTAGGGTTTCGGGGTTAGAAGAGGAGGAGGAAGATAGAGAAATAATGAGAGAAAGTGAGATTTGTTTGGGAGGGGATGGTTTAAGTCCAAACGAGTATAATTCCCCCCGCTTTTTCAAAAAGCGAGTGTTGCTGGGCAAAAAAGGTCCAGACTCGCTTTTTGAAAAAGCTAGTGGGTTAAATCTCCTTGCTTTTTCAAAAAGCGAGTCTTAGATTTTAAATTTTCAACCACTTAAGATTCGTTTTTTGAAAAAGCGTGGGGATTTAACCCACACTCGCTTTTTCAAAAAAACGAGTGGCACGTTTAGGAAATAAAAAAAAAGCAGGGTAGTTTGGGAAAAACTTTCAAAAATAGGATTTTTGGGAAAAAATTTCCAAACGACGTGGTTTGTTGATTTTTCTACTTTTGTGTGCTTCTCATCAAACCTTATGTTTGGATAAAAAGGAGCACTCTTTGTCTCCACAAGTGGGTTTTTAATGAACCGTCACATTGTTTATTCTCTCTTTCTCTCTCTCTCTCTCTCACTCTCTCTTCATTTTCTTCTTGCATCTTCGATCTTCTTTTGAAAGGGCATAATCAGAACCTTGGCACTCCTCTATCAAGGTAGGCTTGAGATCTCTTATACCTATAAAACCCTTTTCATACTTTCCTTTTTAGGTGCCAATTGATCTTGTAGCTGTCTCTTTATTTGTAGAACTACAGAAAAGTCAGCTTTTTTTTTTTTTTTCGATCTTAAATTTTATGGGCAGCTACATTTTTGAGAATGGCGAAAACCCATTTGAAATAAGGCTGAAATTTTAGTAATGGAGGCAGCACAATTGGTTTTTTTTTCTTTGTATGTAGAAGAATGATAAATTTGGTTCCTTTATTGTGTTTCCATCATACTTAATCTTGATGAGCGAAACCCAATCTAATTTTGTAATAGGGAAGGACAGCCTTTCTTCTTTATGTTATTATTTAGGAAAAGAGAAGAAATTTCTTTGGTTTCTATGTAATTGTTGGAGTGGGCAAAGCCCAATTGCCAGTATCTATCTGTTCAGTTTTTGCATTTTCAGACTAGTCATATATTTTGATTCTTATTGCGGAGACTGTGACTCAATAAGGTTCTTAATGTTTTTCTGATTGAAAGATGAAATCTTTCTCCCATCCTGTTTCAGGATTTTGTATTTCGTAGAAATGGAGAAATTCTAATTGAATAGTTTGATTATATCACAATCTTACTTGTATTTGGATGATTTGAAATGGGGCTATTGTTTTGGCTGCAGAGAGAAAAAGGAGATAATCCAGGGAGAAATCCATGGAGACCATGTCCCCATCTTCTACAGTGTCGGGGAGATTGGATGGTTTAACCTTTGATGAGTCTTCCATGCATCAACACCTGCTCTTCTCGGACAGTCTTAAGGTATAGGACCATATTTTCGTTTCAAATTGGAAAGAGTAGCACTCATGAATTAGCTTATTTGATTGTATATAGAGAAAAATGAATTCTAGTGAACAAGTTATGTCTCGGTTTAGGATTTGAAGAATTTGAGGTCTCAACTCTACTCGGCAGCAGAGTATTTTGAATTGTCATACACAAATGATGACCAGAAACAAATGTACGTTGATCTTTTTAATTTAATTCTTTTGTGGTTTCCCATGTAAAGAGAAGTACTGTCTTTGTTATTATAAGCTCATATGTTTGTTCTGCGTCACTGTAGAGTGGTGAACACCTTGAAAGATTACGCTGTCATGGCTCTCGTTAACACTGTGGATCATTTGGGATCTGTGTCGTTCAAAGTAAATGGTTTTCTTGATGAAAAGGTTGATGAGGTTTTGGGTACGGAGCTTAGGGTATCAGGCATTGAACAGGTAACTACTTGATTCTATACTCCTTCAAGGTTGAGGATCAGAAATTTGTTGCAAAAGCATGGACTTAGATCCTAAGTATGACATAACCTGTTAATTGGATTAATAAATGTATTATGGCTCGCACCAATCACAGATACCCTGTAGGCAGTGTTTGGTTTCAGTTGAAGTTGAGAGAAAGCAAAGCAGAGGTTAAGAAAGACATACATTTTCCTTCACTCTAAAAAATTCAGTAATATTGAAGATAAATATACCTAGGTTGTTCACCTTTTCTGACCTTTTACTCTTTCTGACCAAACAAGTAACACATCTTCTTTTCCAACACTTCCCTCGGTACTAAGAACTTGGAAATTTGAATTATAACTTACTGAGTTCTAATTCTTCTTTTCCATTTTTTCGTACAAAATTTTAGAGACTACAGACATGCCAAGAGTATATAGATAGAGAAGGACGTTCTCAACAGTCTTTGTTGATCAATGCTCCAAAGTATCATAAGCATTACATAATACCAGGCGAGCAAGTTTTACTCTTCTTAGCTACTATTGCTTCAGAAATATCTGCTTGAATATAACCATAATAGTTAAACAATTAACACATGCTTCAAAATCCTTACCTATTTAGTGGGCGCATCAATGCCTGAATCTGGGCGATATGCTGTTGCACGGAATGATGAGTTGATTCCACCACCAGTGGATGACTTTGAGATGCAGCAATTCCAGGATGGTAATGCCACCTATGCTTAAGTACTTGTATTCCATGATATCGTCTCCAATTGTTGTTTAATTTATTACATCAAGGGTGGCACCTCAAGTCCTACCATTTCTGTCTTCCAGCTGTACGTACAACAATTAGGGTTAGACCACCCACAATTAGGGATAGACCACCCTCATTCAGGTCAGTAAGATATATAATATAAACTACTGATATTGAAAATTTGAAGGAAAAAAGAATTATAAGCTGAAATTATGTTTGTTCTTCATATCAGGAAAACTCGTTCCCCTTCACCATCACCCCGAGCTCGATCTTCATCACCTTCAGTATTGCGCTCTTCATCACCCTCCACACGACCAGGAAAAAATATTGTTACAGGTTTGCTGCCATTTTTTATTTTTATTGTTCGTCATTTTTTTCCATCACCCTGATCTTTGTTAATTCCTTTGGTGAATCAGGCAGAAGTATGATTAATGGTTTGTTAATAAGCTTTGTATTGGTTCTCTGTTATGTAGATAAAAGAGCTGTCTCACCACTTCGGGCATCAAGTCCTTTTGCACGCTCAGGATCAATGTCAAGTCGAGCAATTCATCTCAACACATCAAGTAGCAGGCGGCGGGTATGCATGTGCTTTTGATGTCATTATTTCCTTTCTACAATTTAATTCGTATATTTTCTTCCTACTCCAGAAGAATAATAGTTTGGTGAGTTGCTACAATATGTCGAAGACAAATAAAGTAGGTTTTTACTTGTTGCATTTTTTCGTTACCAAACACTGCATTATTCTGCAGTTGATAAACCTGACTTTCTTTAAAGAAAAATAAATAAATAAATAAACAAATAAATAAATTTAAAGAACCCTGCCAATTTATGAAGATGTACAGCTCATTCAGAATTCACTCCGTTCTTTCTGACGGATTTAAAGCACATTCCCGGAGCCCATGGACAGTACTTCGAGTTGTGGAGCATTTGACAAGGTGAAAGTGGAATCATTTCCTCACTTTCAACTGACCACATAAGCATCCCAAGTAAATAAGTGTTTGTTTGGGTGCAAATGAAGAGTGAAATTGGAATTAACAGAGTTGTTACAGCACTATGAATGACACCACTTTTTACACTTCCACTGGTTACTAAACTTTGAAACTGGTGCATGATAAAATAATTTTTTGTTCTAGTTTCTCAATTTCTTAGGCAAATTTCACAATTTTAAAAGGAGTTTATGAGATGAAAGTGGGCATATTCTTTTCTTGTCGAGGGAAATTGATAGTCAGTTCTATTTTGCAGTTTCATCTTATGAAACATCTATAGTCGTGTAGGGTGTCTTCACTTTCACTCTTCCCTCTTTAACAAAACATTGGCAAAAGAAAGTGACGACACTTCAACTACTCTAAATGTTTGGAAAGATGGAAGTGAAAAGTGGAAGTAACTTTTGCACTTTCTCCAATTAGGACTATGTCAACTTCCATCTTATAACTTCTCGTAAAAAAGTGGGGAAGTTGCTAAGGAAATAAAGGAAAAGTAGCATATAAATATTGTATTACCTCGTGCAACATTTTCAAAGATCACTATGTAGCGAGTAGGGATCCACTAACTTCGGCCCGCGAGTCAAGATAGATATTTGGTAAATTACTCCAAAGTTCTATATGACCCAAAAAGGAAATCCCCATATTGGAGTCTAGGGTCTAAACTAATGTAACCATCAAACTATCTCTTTATTTTTTCCATGGGGGACTATTATTTGGGCCACGATCTCCACCGTGGCTTGAATCATGAGCCTTAACGATGGAGAAGTTTAGTCTTTACCTTAGACTATGTTCTGTTTACCTCAGCCAATGTTTTAAACATTTCTGACTTGACCTCTCCTCCGCCATTTTGACTTGGCAACTATGTCTTTCATCAGTCATCTTATTAATACGGCAAGACCATTCCTCCGCCTACTTGTTGACTCGACACCTATGCTTTCCACACTTATGTTTTCTGTCAATCACTTATTGACACTGATAGAATTATTGAATTTATTATTGATTATTGAATTGAATTAAACAGAGTACAATATGTCTTCTATATATAGGAGAGAAGGAAAGCCTAAACCAATACATAATCAATGTGGGACTAAACTAATCTCTCTCATAATATAATACATAATATAATATCTAGCATCCCCTCCCAAACTCATGTCATGAGTTTGAAATATTGACGATATTGATGTGCCAGGGACGACAAACATTGATGCAGGAACGACACATGAGTTTGGAATATTGACTTAGTTGATGTGATAGGGACGACAAACAGTGATGCAGGAACGATGCTCATGTAGATGGTACAGGCAAGCACACTATTGGCACATGTTGGGATCTCACCCCTGACTTGAGAATTGTCATATGTTGTGGAAGGAAGTGGCGCACTATTGGCGCATGTTGGGATCTCACCCCTGACTTGAGAATTGTGGTATGTTGTAAAAGGAAGTGGCACCCCACTTGAGAATTGTCCCTGAACTGAACTGAGAACTGTGATGATGTTGACATCTCCCCCTTTCAAACTTAGTGTGAGTTTACTGACAAACTCTGTAGAAGCTGAAAGATCTGCAAGAAAGATTTTTTTTTTTTTTTGTAAAACTAAAAAAACGAGTTTTGGATGTGGGTTTTGGTCGGGTCAGGTTTGGGATATTAGGATAAGAGGGTATGTGGATTCAGGTTTAGATTAATAGGGTATGAGGGTTTCGAGTATGGGTACGAGATGACAGCTAGGGTTTGGGGTGTAGTTAAGGGATGCATTTGGGTGTGGATTTGAAATTGGATAGTGGCGACGGTGGCGGGAATGGATGATGACAAGAGGTCAGGGCTGTTGGGAGATGTCGTTGCTGGTGGTTGGGGATTGGAGTTCGCTGAAAATGAGGTGGATGGGTTTCAGATTCGCAGTGTTGATGATGTCGGTGGCAGCGGTGGAGGCGGTGGAGGCTTGGCAATGGAGGTAGTGGCTGTCGACGAGGGGCGTCGAGATTTTTGAGTTATGGAAGTAGGGTGGTTGGGGTGTATGTTGATGCTGCTGTTGCTGGAGGTGATTCGATCGACGAGATGGTTTGTTGAAGACGACGGAGGATGGTCGAAGTTGGGGATTGGGGTACGATGGCGGAGTTGGAATTGTTGATGGATGGGTAGCAGCCATAGCGAGGGTGATGTGGTGGAGGAGCAACGTGGAAGGGCTGCGGTGAATGACAGCGGTGGCGGAGACGGTCGCAGTGGGAGGAAGATGGCGACGCTCGGGAGTGGTGGTTGATGATGGGGTCTGTTGATGGGTGCTGTGAGTCGCCAGAGTAAGGGATTATCGCCAGAGTAGAGGGGGGGTTGCTGTTGTTGTAGGAGTTGCTGGTGTTGTTGAAGAAGGAGGTTGTCGCCGGTGATGTTTGTTGCCGGAGTTGTTGGTGTAGCCGTTTGTTGTGGCGGCTAGGGTAGAGGTAGTTGATGACGGCTAGGGTTTTTTGGATCTTGTTGTTTGATGACGGCTAGTGTTTTGAGACTTGATGGGGAGAGAGATTAGGATTTTGGTATTTTGATCGGGAGCGGAAGAGAGGGATGTCGGGAGGTGGAGTGATTTCAATAAACTACAGAACCACTCCACCTCGATGACGAGAATTAGTATAGGCTTTATAGGACTTGGATTTATTATTGATTATTGAATTGAATTAAACAGAGTACAATATGTCTTCTATATATAGGAGAGAAGGAAGACTAAACCAATACATAATCAATGTGGGACTAAACTAATCTTTTTCATAATATAATACCTAATATAATATCTAACGGACACAACAAGACCATGTCTTTCCGCAACCCTTTATCGACTTGACAAAGCTTCCGTCATTATTGATTTGACAAGGTATCTTTATTAACTTCCCACTCAGCCCAAGAATGTTCGCCATGGGTTCTGTTACCACTTGTAACGACTAAGGCCCCACTAACTTCGGCCCGCCAGTCGAGATGGATATTTAGTAAATTAGTCTAAAATCCTATATGATTTAAAGGGAAAAACCCCTTATTGGAGTCTAAGGTCAAAACTAATTTAATCGTCCAACCATCTCTTTATTTTTTTTTCCATGTGGGACTATTATATTTATTCGAGCCACAATCCCAACACACTTTCCAATTAAAGTGTGAAAATGGTGTTGTTTTATAGACCTGTGACAGCTTCTAAATTTAAATTACACTTGTTATTTTCATCCATACAAACAAATTTTACTTTCAATGCAAGCAAATTTTACTTTCAATGCTTATTTCCAATTGTACTAAGATTGTGGAGACTGAAAATATACTCCAAGGCAATAATGTGGAGTGCATGTAAAAACACATGATGTAAACTTAATCCTAGGTAGAGAATTTTCAAGAATATTAAAAGATTAAGTTTACCTACTGTTTTAAATTTCGGCCGATACAGCCGAAATTTCGTTTCGACTAGCTTGCCGATACGAAATCACAGATTTCATACTTCATATCGTTTTGGACCGAAATGTGTAAATTTCGGCCGAAATTGCCGAAATATCGACCGAAATACTGCCAAAATTGCCGAAATATTGGCCGAAATCGACACTAATGTTATTGTGAATATATAATTTTTTTTGTTTTACTTTTTGCATATAATTCTTTCAATATAGGACCATAAGCTAAGATAATGTGAGGGTTTCATATTTCTATTGTTTGTGTATATGCAAAATCAAGTAAATCTATTAACCAACACATTTTTTCTTATTAATGCAAATTCAATTTAGTTATATACTTATATTACATTCTCTTTTATATTATTTTTAATCTGCGAAGATTTGCCGTGATTGATTTATATCATTAGTTACATTATACAATATTTTATATAATAAATGACATTTAGAACCTATAATATCTTGTTTAGTAACAAAAAATATGCTTATTGAGTGACCGAAATCAACATCCGTGATGATCATTTTTCCGAGATCTCCTTCGATATCTCCGATCCGAGACGAAACACCCATAGCCGAGACGAGTCCGAAATCCAAGATTTAAAACCTTTGAGTTTACCAACATGTAGTGCCGATTAAGTTAGAAATTAAAACTAGTGATTGGTTTGATGGATTTTCAAGAAACAAATTAAGTTAGCAATCCCAATTAAATATCAAGCATTAGATTTAATGATTATACTAAAGTGTTCTTAGCAAGTAAAATATTCAATAATGATTCATTAATTGCTCATCAACAACCGATGTCCTCATCAACATAATCATTAATTCCCACCGTCTCTCTTGAGTACATCTCGTCTCTCTTGAGTACATCTCGAGTCTAAAAGAGTTAAGAGTCCAATTAGGATCACTCTTCACAGTTTCATTCCACTCCCACCTTGCCAAATACCCCCCTGATGATGATGCTTTAGTATAATGATTTCAGAATAGTCATTACTTTGACTAAAAAATTGGTGGTATTTTACTTTCCACGGGGGTTTCAAAGAGGCTATTAATGGTTCAGACTCACGGTGGGTCCATGTAAAATCCAATTTCAGGGCAAATAATCTGTTTTGTTTGGATTCTTATTTAATTATAATCTTCTTTTTATACGAGAGTCCGGTCAGTTTGTATTGCTTACTAGATCCATAATAGATGTCCAAACCTGACATAAGCAATGAAATCTTTATATTAGGATGAACATTACTTTTGATATTAGTCTCTTTACTGTTATAACCCAACCTCCTTAGCTTTTACGTGTGTAAAATCCAACCACCTTGTGGTGTTTGAGAAGTTTCATGAAATCTGTCTGAAAGTGTAAAGACCAACCTGTGATTTTTGTGCCTTTCCCTAAGCTAAATGAACTTAGGAACTATATCTTTTTTGTGTGTGGATAATTTAAGGTTAGTACAAATGTCATAAATTGTGCCAGTTGATCACTTAAACGTAATATTGAATGAAAAAATCCCCTTGATCAATATCAATAATTGGAGTTTGAGGCAATTAATCCGAGAAGTTCCTTATCTGCTTGTATCATATAGTGTGCATGTGCTAAAAAAAATCAGATTTGAGTGAATAGTTCAATACATGTAAACTTGTGTTTAATCAAATATAAGAGTTATTACTGCTAAACGCAATTTTCTAAAAAATCTGATTTGAGTGAATTTTTTTTTTTTTAAAGAAATATTTGAGTGCATAGTTCAATACATGTAAACCTTTAATCAAATATGAGTTATTACTGCTAAACGCAATTTTCTAAGCCCCAGAGTTTAAGCTTTACTGGATCCAGATTTGAATGCAAGACCAGCCAATTTCAGATGATGCAGTCTCATTTACGACTCTAATTATGCCTTGTCTTATGTGTGCAATTTGTGGATAATTCACTATTGATTTGTTGTATTTGTTCCTTTATATGCAGTTCCCCACAGAACCTCAGAAATCATCTTCCGTGCGCTTGCATGCTGAAAGGAATGATCATAAAGAGGGTGAGCGAAATCCAAGTAAAAGCAGAAGCTTCCTCAAGTCTCTTCTCACCCGGCGCAGATCTCAGAAAGATGAGATGCTGTATAATTACTTGGATGAGTATTGATATATTTTTCACTCATTTGAGAGAAGAAGCTACAAATGCCTTGCGTTATTCACAACTTGATTTGTATGCTTTCCGCCCTTTTTGACGTTTTGTAATTGGTAGCCTTGATAGGAAGTGACGTTCTGTAAAGTATACAATCTTTCTTCTCTTGTTGAAAAAACATTTTGTATCAGTTTGTATCCAAAACACTATATCAGGAAGAAATGAAAATATTTTATGCAGCACGATGATAGTTCTGTCTGTTATTAATAGTTTTTTCCCTATTGAGAAATGCACACTCCAGAACCACTATATCAATATTTCGATGTTGTGGTGAGTGAGGCGAAGGTTTATGACTACTCTTTGTTATATATATGTGACATGCATATATATAATATTTGTTATTTGTTATGTATATTTTTATATTGATTGCATTTATGAAAAACTATTATCGATGAAATTAAGTATAGAAAATGACTAAACTAAAAAGAATGATCTATTTTGAGCAATACATGTCTTTTACAACAATAAAAATAAATAATTTTTTTTTAGTTTTTTGAATGATAGTTCAAAAAACGTACTTCTATCTCCAAAAAACGTATTCGTAGAAATATTTGGAAGAAAAAGGGATATTTAGTTGCAATAAAAGCTTTTTCTTTAGCAAAGTCAGTTTCTACCGGGGATTCCAAAAAAAAATTTGTGCGACAATGACAAATAAGTAATAAAATATCAGAATAGTTCCCTTTAACAGATGTATTTAACTCTTCAAGATTGGTTAGAACTAGCTGCTATGATATGTAGAAAAAGAATTCTATGTCTACTAGTTCCAGGTAAATTTTTTCCCCTTATTGTTAGAATCTATTTATTTACTATTTCATTTGGTAAATGGTTTTGATTACTTTTCTTTTCCAAATAGAAACATCTTTGTTCATTCAATGTTTCTATTGAAAAAAGAAAATTGTGATACATATGACGAAATCGTATTTATTTATTTTTTCACTAAGAAAAGAAATTTCTTTGACGATTTTTTTTTTTCATTTTCTTTATCTGAATTCACGGATTTAAAATAACTAATAACTAAAAAACAAAAAAATAGGAAAAAAACACAATACAATTCTGAGTTTCTATTTTGACCAAAAACAAAACTTTTGAGCTCTCACCATTCCGGGAGAACTTACTAAAAAATATATTTATATATTTCTATGGTACGCAAAGGGTGATTAAATTTTTTTTTTTTGGGTTAAAACAGAACCTATGATGAGACTAACTAAGCTAAATATTTTGGAAAACTCAAAGATTCAATTTAACAGTTCTTATTCATCAGTTCTAATGTTTTCTAAACTATATTGAATCCTTAAATCTAGATCTAGACAATTTCACATGAATTGACTATTATTACTTCAAGTCAAGTAAGCCTCTATGGTGAAATCGGTAGACACACTGCTCTTAGGAAGCAGTAGAGCATCTCGGTTCGAGTCCGAGTGGCGACATACTCTAAAAGTGACACAATGGGTCTTATAATGTAATGTATTTAATTCCCGATTTCAATTCTGTAATGGGACCTCCTTTTTTATGATATTTGCGACTTTAGAACATATATTAACTCACCTCTCTTTTTCAATCATTTCAATTGTGATTACGATTCATTTGATGACCCTATTAGTAGTCCACGGAATCATAGGGTTACGAGATTCGTCGAAAAAGGGGATGATAGCTACTTTTTTCTCTATAACAGGATTATTAATTACTCTTTGGATTTCTTCGAGACATTTTCCATTAAGTAATTTATATGAATCCTTAATCTTCCTCTCGTGGAGTTTTTCCATAATTCATATGGTTCCAAAGATACGAAATCATAAAAATGATTTAAGTGCAATAACCGCCCGAAGTGCCCTTTTTACCCAAGGTTTTGCCACATCGGGTCTTTCAAGTGAAATGCACCACTCGGCAATATTAGTCCATGCTCTACAATCTCAGTGGTTAATGATCCACGTAAGTATGATGCTATTGAGATATTCAGCTCTTTTATGTGGATCACCATTACCAGTTGTTTTTCTAGTCATTGCATTTCGAAAAAACATCGATATTTTTTTAAATAGCAAAAATTTCTTAATTAAGTAATTTTTTTTGGTAACATCAAATACTTGAATGAAAAAGAAAGTGTTTTTAAATACACTTCTTTTCTTTCATTTACAAATTATTAAAAATATCAATTAACTCGGTGTTTGGATTATTGGAGTTATCGTGTGATTAGTTTAGGGTTTACCTTTTTAACCATATGTATTCTTTTTGGAGCAGTATGGGATAACGAGGCCTGGGGATCTTATTGGAATTGGGATCCCAAGGAAACTTTGGCATTTATTACTTGGACCATATTCGCGATTTATTTACATACTAGAACAAATCAAGGTTTGCAAGGTACGAATTCAGCACTTGTGGCTTCTATAGGATTTCTTATAATTTGGATATGCTATTTTGGGATCAACCTATTAGGAATAGGTCTACATAGTTATGGTTCATTCACATTAACATCTAATTGAATAAACTCCATGAGGAATACAATACATAAAACATCATCCCGTTAGGAATTGTGGCCTCAAATACACGTAGGCACCGAGTACTTGAAGTTGGAGAAGAGGAGAAGGAGACAGACAGTAAGAGAAGACAACAACTAGTAGAAGAAGTGCAGTCTGGAGAGTTGCGTCGACCGACCCAATCTGCTGAGATTTCTTCGAGTGTACAGAGTCCATTAGAGGGGGTGACGGTTGACCGTGTAGTCGACCGGTTGTGTCTCGGGTTTGGCTCTCCATGTTGCGGTCGACCGACCTTGGGGGTGCAGTCAACCGACTTCGGTGCTGATTATTTTTTGGGCTTACGAGTTTAAGGCCCAATTGCTAGATTTGTGTTTATATTTTAGGGTTTACTTGAGGGCTATATATATGGCTGTAGACTCTAGGGTTTGTGTGGATCTAATCCATCAATTTGTGTAATCAAGAGGTGAGCCGTTATCATTGTTCAACTTCAAGAGGGAATTGTGCCGAGTGTTTCAAAGGTGAAAGAGAGAGATTAAGAATTGTAATATCTTTTGTAATCTTTGTAATTCTTAGGGAATAAGAAGTATTGGTTATCTCTACATATTGATTGTGTTCGTGTGAGATCTTGCATATACTGTGGTAGCTAATTCTTTGTTCATCTAAGTCTTGGTGGTTTCTATTGTTTGTGGTGTGTTTCCACTATTAGCACTACGAGTTGTGGTAGATTCTTCAACAAGTGGTATCGGAGCAACTAGGTTTGAGATGGCGGATAGCAAGTCGAAGATCGAGAGATTCGATGGGATTGACTTCGCGATGTGGAAAATTCAGATGATAGCATTTCTTCGTCAGAAAGATATTAATTGTCCGTTGTTTGATGAAAAGCCAGTAGGTGCAGACAAGGATACGAAGGTCTTGGCAGATGAGAATTGTCTGGATCAGAAGGCGCTGGGGAAGATTCAGTTGGGGCTGAGTAGGAAGGCTTTATTTCATATCTCGAAGGCAAAGACCACAAAGGAGGCTATGGAGATTCTCACGGATATGTATGAGAAACTGTCGGCATCTAATCAAATTCTTCATCTGAAGAAATTAGTTAATATGAAGTTGAGGGAAGGGGGTTCAGTAGCAGAGCATGTGAACAATTACTGTATGGTTTACAACCAGATGGAAGCTGCAGGTTTGAAGTTTTCAGAGAGGGGCAGTCATTGTTACTTCTATCTACTTTACTCGATAATTATGGTACGGTAGAACAGACTATTACAAGCACTATGAAAGATTTGATGATTCTACAGGATGTGGTGAGTAGCATTCTGAACGAGGAGGTGAGAAAGGTGAGAAACCGGGGATATCCATCATCATCTTATAGAGATTTCGCAATGTATGTTTAGAAGAGACGTGGGAGATCTAAGAGCAGTCGAAGAAGAAAGGATCAGAGTAGTTCATCTGAGAGTGGGTCTCATGACAGCGATAGGGGACATGGGCCTAAGTGTTGGTATTGTCACAAGAAGGGTCACATGATGCGTAGTTGCAAGGCTTATATGAAAAAGAAGCAGGAGAAACCGAAGAAAGATACCCCAAAGGAAGCTCAAGTGGGGCTTATTGAGGATTAATGCTTATCAGCTCGGGAGGAGTTGGGCACTCAAGATTAGTGTATTGATTCGGGAGCTTCTTTTTATTGCACTCCGAGGAGAGAGGTGTTTGATGACTACAAGGAGGGTTTTTTTGGAGATGTGATCATAGAAAATGGTCACCGGTGTCCTGTATGTGAGGTTGGTACTGTTCGCGTGAAAGCCAATGATGATCAAAGTGTTGTCTTGTGGGAGACAAGGAATGTTCCAGACTTGAAGGAAAATCTTATTTCGATTGGAAGGCTAGACAAAGAGGGGTTGTCTACTACAGTTGGTAGTGGGGAGTGGTGTATAGCTGCAGGTTCAAGGGTGATTGCAAAAGGGAAGCGTGAGGGAACGCTTTATTTGCTTAGAGACTTGAGAGGCGTTTCTCCTGTAGTTGACTCTCAGCCAGAATCGAGTAGTATGTTGTTTGGGGTGCACCCGAGTTCTTTCAGTTGTGGAGGGAAAGTTACTAATTTAGTGGAGCTGCTGGCCATGGAAGTGATCCTAGAGGGCAAGACGTTGCTGCGGTGATGGTACTTTGCAAATTGGTAGACGAAGCTTCAAATCACTCTTGTGTGGTATAGAGCACTGGTATCGATATGCAGGGTGATGTCGATGAGGGTAACCAAAATGGGGCTGTAGGGGTTGAACAGTCTGCGAATATTGTGAAAGTGTCGTCCACGGAGACTTCTAATGCAGAGGGTGCATGGAGAGGCTTTGAACTATGTCTGGTGTTCATGGAGATTCTCCGAGTTAGGGAGTCTTGTAACACGGAATCCGACACAGGAGGTTGTTTCTTCGATATTCGTGCTCTATGTGATTGGTGGAGCACATCCTTCATGAGGCGATGAGGAGTGGTTGGTGCACTCCACGTGGTGGAGTGGCGGAAGTGCTCTTCATGAGATTGGGGAGTACATGGGTCTTCCATGAAAGTGGAAGATTGGCAGAGATTATGCGAGGTTAAGATTGCAACAACTTTGAAATGTTGTGTATTTGGTCCAAGTGGGAGATTGTTAGGAATTGTAGCCTCAAATACACGTAGGCACTGAGTACTTGAAGTTGGAGAAGAGGAGGAGGAGACAAAGACAACAAAAGAAGACAACAGCAAGTAGAAGAAGTGTAGTCTGGAGAGTTGCGGTCGACCGACCCAATCTGCTGAGAGTTCTTTGAGTATACAGGGTCCAACAGAGGGGGTGACGGTCGACCGTGCAGTCGACCGGTTGTGTCTCGGGTTTGGCTCTCCACATTGCGGTCGACCGACCTTGGGGGTGCGGTCGACCGACTTCGGCGCTGATTATTTTTTGGGCTTACGAGTTTAAGGCCCAATTGCTGGATTTGTGTTTATATTTTAGGGTTTACTTGGGGGCTATATATATGGCTGTAGACTCTAGGGTTTAGATATCTGGTATGATCCGAATATAGAGATTTGGTGAGCCGTTATCATTGTTCAACTTCAAGAGGGGATTGTACCGAGTGTTTTAAAGGTGAGAGAGAGATTGGGAGTTGTAATCTCTTTGTTGTAATCTTTGTATTTCTTGGAGAATAAGAAGTATTGGTTAACTCTGCATATTGATTGTATGAGATCTTGCATATATTGTAGTGGCTTGTTCTTGGTTCATCTAAGTCTTGGGAGTTTCTTTTGCTTGTGGTGTGTTTCTGCTATTAGCACTACGAGTTGTGGGGTAGATTCTTCAACACATCCTACATGTAATGAATGATATATAATGAATGAATGCTTGTGCGAGTTTTTGAAAACCATTTGAATCAAGTATTCAAATGGTTCTAAAAATTGGGGATACATATCATTCCAATTCTACTTCACTTTTTTTTTCGTTGTACCTGGAATTCTTTGAAAAATCTTACTTAAAAAAAACACTAATTTTTTGCATCTCATTAATGAAAAAAAATATCTGTGAAAATAATTAGATAGGATGGCTTGTACTTTGTCAACTGATAATTAGAGAACGAAGTTAGGATAAATACCTATCCCTATTACGGGAAGAAAGATACAGAGCATAACAAATAGTTCTCGTGGTCCTGAATCTAAAAAATTGGAATTTGAAACATTGAATAGTTTGTATGCATAAAACATCCAACATAACATAGATAATAAATAAATAGGAGTTAATATCATTCCAAATGCCATTACAAGGGTAACATTTTGTGCATGAAAGAAATTTTGGACTAGTAACTATTCTAAAAAATACTACCGATTCTGCAACAAAACCACTCTTTCCTGGCAATGCAAGAGAAGCCATCGAGAAACTACTAAACATGGTAAATATTTTTGGAATGGAGATGGATATCCCCCCATTTCGTCAAGAGAAACAAGACGTGTTCTATCACAACTCGTTCCTACCAAGAAAAAAGGTACAACACCAATAAATCCATGGGAGAGTATTTGTAAAATGGTTACATTGAGCCCCATGTCGGTTATAGAACCAATTCCTATAATTATGAAACTCATGTGAGATACGGAGGAATAGACTATTCTCTTTTTTAAATTGCGTTGACCGAGAGAGGTTGGAGCTGCATAGATTATTTGCATTGTTCCCACTATCACCAAACAGGGAGAAAATATAGAATGGGCATGCGGTAATAGTTCCATATTGATCCGAATCAATCAACATGCTTTCATTTTTAATAAGATTCCGGCTAGAAGCATACACGTACTGTAATGTGCTTCTCCGTGGGTATCCGGTAGCCATGTATGTAAGTGTATAATCGGCGATTTGACAGCATAAGCAATAAGGAAACCAAAATATAATATTATTTCCAATGTCACAGGATATGAACGATTAGCTAATTTTGCAAAATCCAATGTTGGTTCATCGGAACCATATAAACCCATACAGAAAACTCCTACTAAGAGAAAAATGGAACCTCCCGCAGTGTGCAAAACAAACTTTGTAGCCGAGTACAAACATCCCCCCCCCCTCCCCAATGGATAAAAGTAAGTAAATAGGAATTAATTCTAACTCCCACATGATGAAAAAAAATAAAAGGTCTTGAGAAGAAAATAATCCTATTTGACCACAGTACAATGCTAAAATCAGGAAATAGAACAATCTCGAATTTCGAGTAACAGGCCAAGCTGCTAAACTAAAGTAGCGATAAATCCTGTCAGTAAAATAGGTCCTAAGGAAAGCCCGTCGATTCCCAGTCTCCAGTGAAAATTCCAAATATTTATCCATTTCCAATCCTCTTCCAATTGAATTAATGGATCATCCAATTGGAAATGATAACAGAACACATAGGTTGTTAGAAGAAGTTCTATTAAACAAATACATATAGTATACCACCGAAATACCTTATTCCCCTTATGAGGGAGAAAGAAAATTGAAAAACCCGCAAATATCGGCAAAACTACAAGTATTGTTACCCAGAGGAAATAACTCGCGATAAAGACAAGATACGTTTTGACCAAAAACCCCGTGCTCGGAATAATATTATTTGTCAAGTACGGGCTTTTGCTGGTAAAATGGAAACAAATGATTCAATTGGAGTTTTTTAGAACGTATCAATAAGCTAGACCCATGCTGCGAGTTGTTTCATGCCATAAACAAACACGGACACTCAAAAAATCTGTTGGACAAGCAGATTCACATCTTTTACAACCTACGCAGTCCTCGGTTCTTGGCGCGGAAGCAATTTTCTTAGCTTTACACCCGTCCCAAGGTATCATTTCCAATACATCTGTAGGACAGTCTCGTACACATTGAGTACACCCGATACATGTATCATAAATTTTTACTGAATGTGACATTGGGTCTATAAATTCAAGTTTTGAACAAAATTTTTTTTCGATCTGGTAAAGTCAAACCAGTAGTAAATAAATCATTAAATATATATTTATATTTTAGACACCAGACGAATCAATGATTTATTAAAAAAATTTCTTAAGAATCAATATATTTCTAAATTTTTTCACGAAAAAGGACCAATAGACTTTGATTTTCGCCTCACCAACTATGATCATACGAGTCACACATCTGACTTTGCATTGACCAATGGATCATCAATATTTCCAATATTTCTATAGTATTATAGAATTATATTACTATACATATAAATAAAAATAAAAAAAGTCTCGAACACAACTTTTCAACTTTGCAGGTTGATTATACTTTTTTATGGGGTTGGAACATGGAACCTATTTAGTGATGTTCTTTTGTGTGCAATTGTATGTTTATTCGGTAGAATTTGTAACTAGGTTGCGCTGCTTGTTGAAGAATCTACCACAACTCGTAGTGCTAATAGTGGAAACACACCACAAGCAATAAAAACCACCAACACTTAGATGAACCAAGAACAAGCCACCACAGTATATGCAAGATCTCACAAGAACACAATCAATATGCAGAGATAACTAATACTTCTTATTTCCCAAAAAATACAAAGATTACAAACGAGATTACAATTCTCAATCTCTCTCTCTCTCTCACATTTGAAACACCGACACAATCCCCTCTTAAAGTTGAACAATGATAACGGCTCACCTCTTGATTACACAAATTGATGGATTAGATCCACACAAACCCTAGAGTCTACAGCCATATATATAGCCCCCAAGTAAACCCTAAAAGATAAACACAAATCCAGCAATTGGGCCTTAAACTCATAAGCTCAAAAATAATTAGTGCCGAAGTCGGTCGACCGCACCCCCAAGGTCGGTCGACTGCAACGTGTAGAGCCAAATCCGAGACACAACTGGTCGACTGCACGGTCAACCGTCACCCCCTCTGTTGGACCTGTATACTCGAAGAACTCTTAGCAGATTGGGACGGTTGACCGCATCTCCGGTCGGTCGACCGCGCAGTCGACCGCAACTCTCCAGATTGCATTCTTCTACTCGTTGTTTGTCTTCTCTTGCTTTTTTGTCTCATCCTATTCTTCTCCAACTTCAAGTACTTAGTGCTTACGTGTATTTGAAGCCAAAACCCTAACAATCTCCCACTTGGACTGTAACCCCTGTTTTCCATTTTGTGTATTTTTGAGTGTATTTTTCTTTTTGGTGTATTTTCTCTTATTGTATCTCTTTTGGATCGTATTTTGGATCTTCTCTTCTATATATTCATTTGGTTGATTCTTCGTCTCATTTGAGTCTTGATTTTCTTGTTATCAGTCTATATTTCTTTTTCCCTTCTTGATTGATCGAGCAGTATTTTGATCCTCTTTATTTTATTTGTTCATGTCTCATTCTAGTCATTTATTTATTTATTTATTTATTTTATCCGACTCAAATTCTTCTTGAACCCATTTCTTTATACCCAATTACACTCTGTTATTATTCACCTATACCCGTTGCACCCTATAACTCATTTAAACTATATACCCAAACCCATTTCTATAAAACCCATATCCACTATTGATCACTTCGGTTACAAAACCCTATTTAATATCCATTACCCATTTATTAGATACCCTACCCATTATATTAGCTACCTGATTCTTCATACCATTTATTAGTTTCTTCTAAACCAAACTACCCACCCGAACCCACTGTTTTTCCCCCTACACCGGACCCGCTACCCTTGCACTGTGCCGCATCCACACTTTTGTTTCCCTAACCCTAAAACCTTTTGAACCCAACCTATATATATGCAATGCACCCATGCAGCCGATCTCATCCCCATCCTCCTAGCCGCTGCCCTTGCATCCCCTCTCTGGTCCGTCTATCTCTCTCGCCTGTACTCTCTCCCGGCTCACTCTCTCTCTCTCCCAGTGGATGTCCCTGCCGTCTTTGCAGTGCCGTGCCGAGCCGGTGCATCGCCTCCCTGCTACACCACACACAGCAGTGACAACACCGAAGTGCTTCGCTCCCTTCGACGTCTGACAGCATCAACAGCAGCATCGACAACAATGACGTGCTATCCATCGCCGTCTCTCATGCGTAGCCATGTCTCTTTGGGTGTGTGTGTATTGATTCGTGCGGTTGGCATCGTGGTTGTGGTTCGTTGGGTTCATTAGTTCGTGTGCTCGTGGGGTTCGTCGTTCGTAGTTGTTCGTTGAGATCGTGTCCCGAGAATCTGTTCCCGTTATTCTTGCTTGGAGTCATTTTCGTCGTCGGTTAAGGCAAGTAACTTGTATTCTTTTCTTTGTGTAATATAAGTACTAAATACCGCCTGTAGTGTAGTTGGGTTCGAGAGACAATTTGTGTGTGAATTCCCTTGTTGATATTGTCTCTATAGTGATGATTTGACCATAGTTGCCTCACGACATACATGACATGATATAACCTAGGATTGACCACATCTATTGCATATATGCGTGTTGTTCATGTGTTATCTTGTGCTCGTTCGTGTTATTCATGGTATACTCGTTGTGGACTTGTGAAATACCCTATACCATGTTGCTTGGATATCTTGTACACCATATTTCGTGTTTGATTATGATTTGGATGAGTTCTATGTGAACTGGTGGATTTTGTGCATATGCGATATTTTCTGTTTTGCTGGCTTTTCCGTTTTGATCAGTATTTTAGACTCTATTAAGGACAGTATTTGAAAATATTTTGTGAACATGATTTGTAGAGAGTTCTGTCTATTTTCCAACCCTTTTGACGGATATCAGTTTCGATTTACAGTTTGGGAGTTATGTCAATTTTACTACAGTAGTGTCGAAAGATTTTCAGATTTTGTTTTCTATGAATTTTGAAGAGTAATCTATTTTTATTTTGGTGTTAAAATTATTATTTTGACCTGAAATTTTGCTCAGTACTTCTAGACCTGATTGGGATTTACCCAGAAATTTTATGAATTTATTTCATGAGTTTTACAAACCGTTCTATGTTTTCAAACAACTACTATTCTATTCTAGCAGAGTTTTCATATTGTCCAGTAAAGAACCTGATTTTTGACCTGATTCTACTTGTTGTTTCTAAAATATTTGTGAATATGAAAGTTATCTTACTATATCTATTATTTTACCCTTTTGGCGGATTTGGATTTATATTTATGGTTTGTGAAATTGCTGTTTTCGTACTGCGGTGGTTGTGATTTCAGATTTACAAAACTACTGCATTTTGATGTTTCCTGATTTTACTTGAATACTCTATTTATATTGAAAAATTATAAAACTTGTTTTTCTGTTACTACAAATATAGAAAAATACCCCAGATTTTTCGTGGATTTAATTAATGAGTTTTCATGCTGTTTTTCTGTTCTTGAATACAGATGCGGTTTATTTCTGGGAGACGTGTGGATGCACCAGGTGTGAGTTCGGACTCAATTTGTATTTGAAGGAGAAAGCTGCTCGTCTGACGACCCTTGGCTGACCGGGCGGAACCTGCGGCGACCTCGGAATGAGGCGGAGATCTGGGCTCGGATCAGAGGGTTCGGATCCGAGGTCTTGTGTACCTACAGACGGTCCTGAAACACCGGGGTTTGTCCCGGTGGCGGACCCTCCGACGATCTAGTCAGTCTCTGTGAGAGAGTAGCAATAACTAGGTGAATTTAAGTGGTAAAAGATTGATTACCTGAATAGGTGGGTGAGGGTCTAGTATTTATAGAGAATTCCAACCGGGTTTGGTTCCGCTTGGGGACCGGGTCTGGACCCGAAAGCCCATGGGCCTGACGTGGCAGAGGGCCCAGGGGGTTTAGGGCAGACGTGGCAATACCAGGGGGGGTATAGGGCTGACGTGGCAAAACCCTTGGTGGTATTTGGAGCTGACATGGCTGATCGTAGGTCTCCTGTGCTTCTGGGAGAATTGGAGGGCCTAGGCTGCATCAGGTCATCCCCATGCTTCGTCAGAAAGGGGGGACGACCCGTGGGGCTGTCACGGATCGGATGCCGAGGGCCACTGAGACTCGTCGGATACGAGGAGGCTAGCTCTGTGGGGGTGAGCTTGAGGGTCGGCGCCGACCCTGCAATGGTTTGAAGCCGAACTAGATTGCTATTTTTACCTTTCTTGAGTGAGAGTTGCATTGGGCCCTGGTTGGGCCCCCAGGCCATTTTTACCCTACCACACAAGCCCCCCACTCCTGCGGGGGTGCGGGAGCTAGCCGGGGAGGAGTGTTTATGGTCGTGGAAATGGGATGGCAAATCGTTGAATCTTCCGGAGGAGAGTACCCTGGTGCTCGACCCGACCTCGAGATGACGAGGGATTACGTGTCGACAAGGGTGATGCAAGCTGTTGCTTCTTCCTGAGAAGAGTACCCTGGTGCCAGACCGAACCTCGAGATGAGGAGGGATTATGGGTCGGTAAGGGTGATGGCAAGCCGTTGGCCTTCCTGAGAAGACCACCCTGGTGTCAGACCTGACCTCGAGCTTGGCGAGGGATTACGGGTCGGCAAGGGCGATGGCGAGCCGTGGAGCCTTCCTGAGAAGACTACCATGGTGTTAGACCCGACCTCGAGCAGGCGAGGGACTTATGGGCCAACAAGGGGGGTGGCGAGCTATTGAGCCTTCCTGAGAAGACTACCCTGGTGCCGGACCTGACCTCGAGCTTGGCGAGGGATTACGGGCCGGTAAGGGCGTTGGCAAGCCGTGGCGCCTTCCTGAGAAGACTACCCTGGTGCTAGACCCGACCTCGAGCAGGCGAGGGACTTATGGGCCAACAAGGGGGGTGGCGAGCCGTTGAGCCTTCCTGAGAAGACTACCCTGGTGCCAGACCTGACCTCGAGCTTGGCGAGGGATTACGGGTCGGTAAGGGCGATGGCGAGCCGTGAAGCCTTCCTGAGAAGACTACCCTGGTGCTAGACCCGACCTCGAGCGGGCGAGGGACTTATGGGCCAACAAGGGGTGTGGCGAGCCGTTGAGCCTTCCTGAGAAGACTACCCTGGTGTCAGGCCTGACCTCGAGCTTGGCGAGGGATTACGGGCTGGTAAGGGCGATGGCGAGCCATGGAGCCTTCCTTAGAAGACTACCCTGGTGCTAGACCCGACCTCGAGCAGGCAAGGGATTTATGGGCCAACAAGGGTGGGGGGCGAACCGTTGTGCCTTAGGAATGTTGGGCAGGATAGCCTGCCGTCTTTTGTGGAGTATTGAAGGCGCCCCGGGATCTGTGCGATGTTCCAATTTCCCAGGGGCCTTAATGGCGACGTCTAATAAATGTATGGCGCATGGTCTTCCGTCGTTTGGTTTTCCCCATGTCATAAAAGCTGGCTTATGGGGGAGGCTATAAATACCCCTCTCCGCAGCTGGTTGGATCACAGCAAGAGTGGTCTACTGGTCCTCAAAGGTGTCTGCTCCGGCGGACGTCTGTCTTTTGCAAAATTTTTCCCCTGGTCGTGTCGGAGAGGTGGTTTCTCTGCCGCCCGGATCTTCTCTTGGATCTGATGGCTCTGATACGGCAGCCAGATCCAGGGGGGATCGGGACGAGAGGGGTAACGACCGAATCCGAGGGGTGAGCTGTTTGCCGCTGAAGGTCTTGTCTTCTAGAGGAAATGAAGGGCGTTCCGGGCAAGTTGTTAGCAACTGTGAAGGTTCTGTTGCCAGAGCAAGTTGAACCTTTGCAGTTGCGATCAACTGGCTCGGAATGGTGCGCTTCTCTCGATCTCTGAGTGTTGATCTGCTTTCGACCGGGGCCCGTGGGTCGGCGGAATACCGACCGAAACACGGGGCCCGGGGGGTGCTCGCCGAGGGCAGCGCCTTAAAACTTTGAATCACAAAACTTTTTCTGGTCTCACGCTTGAATAGTTCAGGGTTTTGGCCGTCGAGGCCGTACGCCCCAAGCTGCTCACGGGTGAAAGGGGAACCGACCGAGCCTCGGAGCCCGGGCGTCTGTCTAAGGATGGCGCCTTAAATCTTAAGCAAAAAGCTCCCTCCGCTGAATACTCCCTCCGAACTGACCCCCGCATCTGGCTGTCAGCCTGGCATTAGATGACGTCAGCAGCGCACGTTTCGAGGACGTGGCGCGATTTCCCAGGCGGCAGTTGCACGTCAGTTGGTGAACAGTACTCGCGGGAATCGAGGAGTCGCTTTTAGCTTCTATAAATATTCTCCCCTCTCCCCCTTCATCCCACTCCTTTCTTGCTGCTTTCTTCTTTTTTTCAAAAATTTCCCTATACTTCAGTGCTTGCCCCTGCCTTTTGCTGTACTAGAGTCGCCCTTCCGAAGTGACCCCAGGTGAGTTTGTAAGTCTGTTTAGTTTTATGCATAGATGGATAGGGCTCAGTCTGGCTCGTCAGTGTCGACATCTAGGGGGGACGTGAAACCTGTTTCCAACTCGACTTCGTGGGAGGAGCCCGTACTTGAGGGGGAGTCAATATACGTCGAGGAGTCTTCCGATTCGGTTTCGTGGGAGGAACTCGTAGGTGAGGAGGAGGAGGTACATGGTGTGAGGCCGTTACGCTCCCGACGTCCCTTTGTGGTGGAGAGTAGTGAGTCGGGGGAGACGAATGACGGCTCGGGCGGCGTTCGTGTTTTGGAGTTGACTTTCGAGGAGGAAGGAGGCGAGGGTGGCATTGTAAAGAGATCCACAGTTCAGGGTGCGGGTCCGAGTTCCATGTCGACTGTCCTTGGGCCCTTATTCACTTCCTCGCCGGAGCGAACCAAGACGACGAAGAAGAAGGCTTCGAGGAAGGCCGGACCAGGGACTGGTGGTTCGAGCCAGGCGCCCGTATATCGTAACTTGTGGATAGGTTTGCCCGTGCAGCCGAAGCCTTTCCGTCAGTATCCCGACGACTTATCCGACAAGGAGCTCTTCGGCGTGCAGGCTTCCTCGCCGAGTCGGAAGAGGGGGACGATGGACGCGATTCTGACCGTCTTGGAGGGCGGGGACTTGGAGGTTTTGCAGCTGGCGTACCACATAGGTCCTGGCTACGAATTGATACTGCCGAGCTCTACTCTGCGCCCAACCGATCCCCTATCTGCTTGGTGTTGCGTCTTCCCAGTGGACGCCTTCATTTCTGGATTGAGGCTGCCAGTCCACCCGTTTGTTCGGAAAGTGCTGAACTGGGCCTCCTTGGCTCCGATGCAGTATGGGCCGAACTCTTGGAAGCAGATAATCTGTTTTGTACTGATGTGTGAGGCACAGAAGGTACCCCTGTGGTTGAACGTGTTCCGAGCGATGTTGATGATCAGTTCGGCGGCTGAGGGCATTTACTATATCTCCCCCCGGAGTAAGAGGAAGGTTGTTCACAGCCACCCAGACTCTATTAAGGATTGGAAGAAGAAATACTTGGTGATTCGGAGTAACGAGCCCTGGGATATTTCGACTAGATGGAACTATTCCAAGCCGAGCTATCCTGCGCCGAGGCCGGGGGAACTGATGGCCGAGGAGTGGGGGTTTGTCGAGCGCCTCCGTTTGTCCCCTAGTATCGATTGGACGAAGGTGACGGAGGCCCACCTGGCGAGCGTCGGACTGAGCCCAGCCGTTCTGCGTATGTAGTTGTTTCTTTTCTCTTGGTCTTTTCGTGCTTTCCTGCTCATTGCTCTTAATGGTTTTTTCCGCAGATATGGATGAGGCATCGATCAAAGCAAGGAGGCTCGCCATGAAGAAGGAGAATGTCGAGAAGAAGGGGGAGGCGGTGAAGAGGTCGAGGGAGCTGCCCCTGGTTATCTCGGAGGTCCCGCTCGAGCCGAAGACTAAGAGGACTCGCTCGGAGACGAGCAAGGGGGCGGCCCCTTCGAGGGGTAAGGGTCCAGCGAGGGCGTCCGATCTCAACAAGGGGAAAGGTCCCTTGGTAGAGGTTGAGGAGGAGGACCCGGTGGTGGAGATGTTGCGGCAACGGTGGGCGCCGGACTGGTCGGTTCTATGGGCGACTGTCTGACCGAGGAAGCCCAGGCCGTTGAGGTGGTGGAAAAGTTGGCGACCCCTCGTGATCGCCAAGCGATGGAGAGTGAGCCCGTAGAGGTGGCCTTCACGCGCCTGGCGCAGGCCACCGTGCTGGTAAGCTTGTCGATCTCATCTTTTCTTGTTTAATCTTGCTTTGGGAGTTCTCTTCTTATCAGTGTTTTGCTGGTCGTAGGCTTGTATGCAGGGAGCTAATGTAAAGAATCTCTACGAAGCGTCCCTGTCGCAAGAGCGGGTTCGGGCGGACAAGAGCGAGCGGGAGATGAAGGAGATGCGGATCGAGCTCGAGGGTTCGCATAAGAGGGAGTAGAAGATGAAGCTCGAGCTCGAGGCTCAGGACGCCGAGTGGGGGAAGAGGGTGGTATCCTTGAAGAAGAAGTTCGCCAAGGAGAAGGAGGAGTTGACGGCTGCGTTCGCCAAGGAGAGGGCGGAGCTGACGGATGCGGGTCAGCGGATGGTGATCAAGGCCCAGGATGAGTGCTACGCGAAGGCCCTCAGCCATGTGAGGCACTTCTACCCGTCCGTCGACCTGTCCGGCTTCGAGTATGACATGGAGATTGAGGGGACACCGAAGACCCCTGCCGAGGAAGGGCCTGTTAGCAACCCGGCCGTCGACCCTCCTGCGAACCCGATTGATGCCGAGGTGGGAGGTCAAGTTGTGTAGTTTCATCTTTCTTTTTTCTCCCCTTTGATTGTAATTGCCTTCCGCGGACTGGCCACCGCCTTTTTTGTAAGAAGAAATACAATTTATAAAAAGTGTCTTTAACTGGCCAAGTGTTTTGACCTCGGATATGTGCGCCGAGTCGGTCCTTTTGCAGGTGGTGGCTTCTCTTCCCGAGGCGGACCCCCGTCGTTTCGATGCTGCGTGGCTTCGGAGCAAGGTTGAGGCATTGGAGGCCACTTTGGCTCGGTACCGTGAGAAGGCCCGTAATGCTGATGCTGCCTTCAATTATTACAGGAACATGTCTGAAGCCCTTGGCGAGGAGGCGAGCCGGCTGGGAAGGGCGATGCTGGATCGGAAACTCGTGGTGCGAGCCTTGGACCGGCCGTGTTGGGTGTCTCGGTCCACTTCTGGGAGGTTACTTCGTGATGTTTTTGCGGAGAAAGAAATGGAGATACACCGCCATGATATCACGAAGAAATGGAGATACACCGCCATTATAACGAGGAGAGGGATTTTAGTCGCTCGTTCGGAGTAATCCCGTTCTTTCAGTTTGAGATGAGTGGTTTTTAAGGAGAGCCCACCGACCCGTGAGGGATCGAAGTGGGGCCTTAGGGAGAGTCCCTAGCTTGGATTCGGTTGGAGCCCGCCGAGGCGTTGGGGATGATACTGGAGTGGGGACTCGGGCGCCGATTTCATTATCTGGCGTTTAGGGTTTCAACAAAAAAGAGATCTCTTTCGTATAAGACAAGGAGGGCCGCTAAGACGGTCCTGTACACATGAGTGTTTACACAAAAAACCTGTTTACATTTAGCTAGGCTAGAGCCTATGTTTGCCCTTCGAGGAGTTTCATCAGGCACTCGGCTTCGACGGGGGTCTTCTCCCACTTGGTGACAGGTTTGGAAGCAGGGCCGTCCCTCTCAGGCTTGAGCTTGACGGCGTCGAGGGAGAACACACCTCCCCCAACGGTGGTCATGTAGCACGATCGCGCTGCCTCTTGGCTACCTCGGAGTGTGCCGACCCCTTGCGGGGTGGGAAATTTGAGTTTCAGATGGTAAGCCGAGGGCACCGCTTGGAGGGAGCATAGTCTGGGTCGGCCGAGTATGGCGTTGTAAGCCGCCTTGACGTTGACCACCATGAAGTCCATGGACTCGGTCCTCTTGACAGGAGCCGATCCTGCGGTAACGTCGAGGGTGACAATCCCTTCTATCACGACAGGGACGCCGGAGAACCAATGCAAGGTGTATCCGGCCGGCTTGAGCCTGCCTTGGGGTAGCTTGAGATTCTCGAATGCTTCGAGGAAAAGGATATTAACCGAGCTGCCGTTGTCGACGAGGACTCGGTGAACTTCACAATTAGCCATGTGGAGATTAATGACGAGGGCATCGCAGTGGGGTAGGCAAACGCCCTCGAGGTCCTCTCCTGAGAAGGAGACCGGCATCGGTTGTAGCTTGGGTGGGGGATTGTCGTGGACAGCATTTACTTCCCGGATGAAGGCTTTTCGGGAAGTATTTGAATTTCCTCCCATTGGCCCTCCGTGGACACAATGCAAGATGAAAGGCGCATCCGCGGCTCCCTCGGAGTCGGGATCCCGACCCTGGATGCGGTTCGGAGTAGGGTTCGGAGGCGAGGTCTTCCGGTTCCTAATATCTCGCCGATCCCGTGGGGCTTCTCGGGTGAATTCTCGGAGGTACCCCCTGGAGATGAGCTCCTCAATCTCGTCTTTCAGGGCTCGGCACTGGTCGGTTTCATGCCCGTGATCTCTGTGGAAGCGACAGTAGAAGCGCTGGTCTCGGTTCTTGCCGTTGTTAGGCCGGGGGGTAGTCGAACAATGCCTTTGTCTTCGATTTCTAAGAGGATGGCGGATACGTTATGTGTCAAAGGAGTGTACCTCTCGAAGCGGGGGACCGGCGGGACCTTCTTCAAGGCCCCCGCGTCCCTTAGAGCTTTCTTTGATGGTTCGGCCTCTTCGACCTTCCGCTTTCCCTTCCCGATGGCTTCCTTGGTATCTTCGGGGTTAAGGGCCTCTTCCGCCCTAATGTATTTCTCGACCCTGTTGAGGAGGTCGGGAAAGTCGACGGGGGGTTTCTTCGCCAGAGAAGCCTTCAGCTGTCCATGACGGACGTTGTGCCGAAATGCCGCAGAGGCGATGCCCGGATCGAGGGAGGAGACCGATCTTGCCTCTGCGGTAAACCTTCGGACGAACACTCTGAGTGACTCCCCCTCTATCTGTCTGAGCCCAAGTAATGAGGCGCTGGTCCTTTCGGCCTTCCGGCTGGTG
Source organism: Hemerocallis citrina (assembly GCA_017893485.1). Lineage (NCBI taxonomy): Eukaryota > Viridiplantae > Streptophyta > Magnoliopsida > Asparagales > Asphodelaceae > Hemerocallis > Hemerocallis citrina. Next base: position 307,949,926 of record CM030359.1, on the reverse strand, counting down.
ACAAAGTGGGCAAGAAAATTGCCCTCTAGTTGGTCGAAGGAGTAAATGGAGCCGGGGGCGAGCTTCGAGAACCATTCACGAGCCGGACCCCGAAGGGTGGCCGGAAAGGCTCGGCACAGCAGGGGATCTGAGGCGCTGTGAATCATCATGAGGATTTTGAAGCCCTCCATGTGATCAGCAGGATCTCCCTCGCCGTCGTAAGTCTCGAATTGAGGGGGTCGGAAGTTCCTGGGTATTTCTGCCTGGAGGATGGGGGCGGAAAAGGGAGGCCGGATAGGTCTGTACCCCTGAGCCGCTCTTTGGCCGCCGTCCCCTATGTGATCGAGGCGATCTTCCATTTCTTGGAGGCGCCTTAGGAGTATGTCATCGTCCTCTGGCTGGATTGTTGATGGTCGGGATACGCTGGGCTCGGTGTCCGACCTGGTTTGGGAATGGAGGGTTTCTCCCCTGGGGGCCCGTCGGAGAGCCCCAAGAATTTCTCTTCGGAAGTCCTGGAACTCCTTCTGAGTGACGGGGGCTCCCTCGACCCTGTTCGGTTGGTCTGAAGGTTGCCTTCCGACGCAGCTAAGTGCGGGCCTCCGTCTCTCGGGCGGTAGTCTTGGATGGTTCGGGGCCGGGTTGGAAGCGGCCCTTCCCCTGCTGCGGGTGATTTGACGGTTGACGATTATTCCTCGTAGGTCGGGTTGGACTGCACGGGTGGCGCTTCGCCAGGATCCCTGATGGGAATCTCCGTGCCTTGATGCGCATGGCCCGACATTGGTATTTGGTGGGGGTGTGTCCCGCCGGTTGACGGAGGACGCGGCCCCCTGGCCTCTGGAGGCCATGGGAGTTCAGCTGTCGAGGTCGCTCGATGGTCGGGCTCGGGTCGGCTTCTGAAGCAGTGTTCCCACAGACGGTGCCAACCTGATGCGGTTTATTTCTGGGAGACGTGTGGATGCACCAGGTGTGAGTTCGGACTCAATTTGTATTTGAAGGAGAAAGCTGCTCGTCTGACGACCCTTGGCTGACCGGTCGGAACCTGCGGCGACCTCGGAATGAAGCGGAGATCTGGGCTCAGATCAGAGGGTTCGGATCCGAGGTCTTGTGTACCTGCAGACGGTCCTGAAACACCGGGGTTTGTCCCGGTGGCGGACCCTCCGACGATCTAGTCAGTCTCTGTGAGAGAGTAGCAATAACTAGGTGAATTTAAGTGGTAAAAGATTGATTACCTGAATAGGTGGGTGAGGGTCTAGTATTTATAGAGAATTCCAACCGGGTTTGGTTCCGCTTGGGGACCGGGTCTGGACCCGAAAGCCCATGGGCCTGACGTGGCAGAGGGCCCAGGGGGTTTAGGGCAGACGTGGCAATACAGGTGGGGTATAGGGCTGACGTGGCAAAACCCTTGGTGGTATTTGGAGCTGACATGGCTGATCGTAGGTCTCCTGTGCTTCTGGGAGAATCGGAGGGCCTAGGCTGCGTCAGGTCATCCCCATGCTTCGTCAGAAAGGGGGGACGGCCCGTGGGGCTGTCACGGATCGGATGCCGAGGGCCACTGAGACTCGTCGGATACGAGGAGGCTAGCTCTGTGGGGGTGAGCTTGAGGGTCGGCGCCGACCCTGCAATGGTTCGAAGCCGAACTAGATTGCTATTTTTACCTTTCTTGAGTAAGAGTTGCATTGGGCCCTGGTTGGGCCCCCAGGCCATTTTTACCCTACCACAAATACAATCTTTTGATTTCTGGCTGAACGTGTTTTTTGGATTCAAATCAGTTTTGAGTTATGTTTTTATGAAATACTATATGACTGTATATATTCGCTGGATTCGGTCGGGAGTCTATTTTCTAGATTTTTCTACGGATCCAGATTTGCATTTTTGTAGCAATGAGAATCTCAGTTTTAGTGCAGTACTGTCTTGCTATCCTGAACTAGAAATTTCGTTGTTTTACCCTTTTTGCGTGTTATCTTTCACCCGTACATGTTTATCTTGCAACCCGAACTTGTTACTTGATTATACCATGTTATACTTGCCCTGTTTCGTGACACATACATGCTTTTTGACACTAATAATAATTAACCAAGCCGGGGTTTAAAGGGAAAGATCTAATAGTGAAAAATACAGAAATGTGTATTCGGAAGAGGATCTATTGATCCAATGTGATACTTGGCTTAATACTTGATTACTTGAGGCTTGATATTTCACTGCTTGAGGCTTGATATTTCACTTGAGGCTTGATACTTCACTCTTGAGACTTGTTTACTTGATACTTGAGGCTTGATACTTGATACTTGATACTTGATTTCTTGAGGCTTGTCCCTGAGTACACTACCCTATATGATCCACTATGAAATCTAAAACGAAATTGTGTTGACTGTAGCAACCATGTAGTAAAAAGATGGATGCATGAAGTGCTACCTAGATAGTAATAAATACAAGACTTGAACATGATACTTGACTACTTGACACTTGTTACTTGTTACTTGATTTCGTGATACTTGACTCGTGACTCTTGCTACTTGCTACTTGCTACTTGCTACTTGCTACTTGCTACTTGTACTTGATACTTGCTTGCTTAATACTTGTTCTCGATACTTGTTCCTGTTTATATGATACTTGTTTACTTGACACTTGATACATGCCACTTGCACTTGGTCATCTTGCCATGCTAGTAATCTATTTTGTTATCATGCCTATTCCATGTTATTAGTTATCTTTTTCCATGTACTTGTATCCTGCACTACAAGAGGTCCGTAACTTGCATTGACGGGAGTTTGTTTTCTTTTCCTATTCCTGCAATTGTTAAATTACAGATTTTGAAGAACGGCACCAGATGGTGTTGGTGATATGAGATATTAGTGCTGGATTTTGCTATTATTATTTCTTGTTGCTTATTTTTGAACAATTGTACTTATTACTTGGATTTATTTTATATTTGGGCAATGTGACCTAGGATATTGACTTGTTCAGATCTGGATTATTTGAGATTATAATATTTTGGTTTCAAGTATTCTTGTTGGTATTTTGATTCATATGTGCATGCTTGGTTGACTTTTCTTGCTTTCGCCTCTGATTATTCTTGTGAAATGTTGTAAAGATTCCGAACAGCTTATGGATGATGAAAATCATTTACTGGGCTTTTGTCCCGTATCCGTATTCCATATTCTCTTTTTGGGAAGCGGGGCGTGGCATAAACCAAGTACACCACGCTTCAAAGTTATTGCAATCTTTACCTCGCATTATCTCACTTTTATGGAAAACCCAAGTACCCCCCACTCTCATGAAGAGCACCGCCTCCACTCCACCACGTGGAGTGCAACAACCACCCCCATCGCCTCATAAAGGATGTGCTCCACCAATCGCATAGAATACGAATACCGGAGAAACAACCTCCCATGTCGGATTTTGTGTTTTGAGACTCCCCAACTCGCAGAATCTCTATCAACACCGGACATGGTTCAAAACCTCTCAATGCACCCTCTACATTAGAAGTCATCGTGGAAAACACCTCCATAATATCCGCAGACTGTTCAATCCCTACAGTCCCAATTCGGTTGGCCTCATTGACATCACCCCGTATATCGATACCAGTGCTCTCTACCTCACAAGAGCAACTTGAAGCTCCGTCTGCCAATTCGCAAAGTACCCTCACCGCAGTAACGTCATGCCCTCTAGGATCACTTCCATGGCCAGTAGCTCCCACTAAATTAGTAACCTCCCCTCCACAACTGAAAGAACTCTGTTGTACCCCACACAACCTACTACTCGATTCTGGCTAAGAGTCAACTACAGGAAAACGCCCCTCACGTCTCTAAGCAAATACAGCGTTTTCTCATGCTTCCCTTTTGCAATCACCCTTGAACCTGTAGCTGTACACCACTCCTCACTACCAATTTTTGTAGACATACTCTCGTTCTCTAGCCTTCCAATCGAATTAAGATTTTTCTTCAAGTCTGGAACATGCCTTGTCACCCGCAAGACAACACTTTGATCATCATTGGCTTTCACGCGAATAGTACCAACCCCACGTACAGGACACCGGTGACCATTCCCCACGTTTACATCTCCAAAAGAACTCTCCTCGTAGTCATCAAACACCTTTCTCCTTGGAGTACAATGAAAAGAAGCTCCTGAATCAATACACCAATCTTGAGTGCCTAACTCCTCCCGAGCTGATAAGTATAGATCCTCAATACCCTTCTTATGACAATACCAACACTCAGGCCCATGTCCCCTATCGCTGTCATCAGACCCACTCTCAGATGAACTACTATGATCCTTTCTTCTTCGACTGCTCTTAGATCTCCCACGTCTCTTCTCAACGTACATAGCAGAATCTCTAGAAGATGATGATGGATATCTCCCGTTTCTCACCTTTATCACCTTCTCGTTCAGAATACTACTCACCACATCCTGTAGAGTCGTCGAATCTATCATAGTGCCTGTCATAGTCTGTTCCACCGTACCATAACTATCGAGTAAAGTAGATAGAAGTAACAATGACTTCCCCTCTCTGAAAACTTCAAACCTGCATCTTCCATCTGGTTGTAAACCATACAGTAATTGTTCACATGCTTTGCTATTGAACCTCCTTCCCTCAACTTCATATTAACTAATTTCTTCAGATGAAGAATTTGATTAGATGCCGACGGTTTCTCATACATATCCGTGAGAATCTCCATAGCCTCTTTTATGGTCTTTTCCTTCGAGATATGAAATAACGCCTTCCTACTCAGCCCCAACTTAATCTTTCCCAGCGCCTTCTGATCCAAACGATTCTAATCCGCCAAGACCTTCGCATCCTTGTCTGCACCTACCGGCTTTTCATCAAACAACGGACAATCAAGATCTTTCTGACGAAGATACGCTATCATCTGAATTTTCCACATCACAAAGTCACTCCAATCGAATCTCTCAATCTTCAACTTGCTATCCGCCATCTCAAACCTAATTAGTATGATACCACTTGTTGAAGAATCTACCACAACTCATAGTGCTAATAGTGAAAACACACCACAAGCAATAGAAACCACCAAGACTTAGATGAACAAAGAAAAGGCCACCACAGTATATGCAAGATCTCACAAGAACACAATCAATATGTAGAAATAACCAATACTTCTTATTCTCCAAGAATTACAAAGATTACAAAAGATATTACAACTCTCAATCTCTCTCTCTCACCTTTGAAATACTCGGCACAATCCCATCTTGAAGTTGAACAATGATAACGACTCAGCTCTTGATTACACAAATTGATGGATTAGATCCACACAAACTTTAGGGTCTATTGCCATATATATAGCCCCAAGTAGACCCTAAAAGATAAATACAAATCCAGCAATTATGCTTTAAACTCGTAAGTCCAAAAACAATCAGCGCCGAAGTCGGTCGACCGCACCCCAAAGGTGCGACTGCAACGTGCAGAGCCAAACCTGAGACACAACCGGTCGACTGCACGGTCGACCGTCACCCCTTCTGTTGGACCTGTACACTCGAAGAACTCTCAGCAGATTGGGTCGGTCGACCGCACCCCCGGTCGGTCGACCGCACCCCCGGTCGGTCGACCGCACCCCCGGTCGGTCGACCGCAACTCTCCAGTCTGCATTCTTCTACTCACTGTTTGTCTTCTCTTGCTTCTTTGTCTCCTCCTCTTCTTCACCAAATTCAAGTACACAGTGCCTACCTGTATTTGAGGCCAAAACCCTAACACTGCTACCATGTGAAATGCACTTTCCACTACATCACAGTTCTAAAGTATTGGCCGAGTGTATATCAGAACTCTAAATTTCTGATTAGTGTTAAGGGTTTTTAATTTGAGTAAAAGGAATCTCCTATAGGTGATTTTCTCGTATAAAGTACTTGTCATTTGCATACTTGTCATTTACAAACACTCACTGAGACCCATTATGAACTATTATATTTGCATGAAAATCAAGTTGTTTGGATGCTTCTTCATCATGTTTCAAATGGCTACAAAATAAACAGTTTTTCAGTAATACAACAACTGGCGCCAAGAGATTATACGCAAGAACTAAAACGCCTCCAAACTAGTTCATTTTTTTTGTACACATGCATCTTACAACAAAAGAAACTGTTGGAGCACAAGGACAAAATCAAGGATTATATTTGACAACGGGTGAATTAAAACTTTTACAAAATTAAGAGAAATGAAAGATCAAACCGCTAAACTCCGAAAGCGAAAAGGGTGAGAGGTATATTTCAAACTCACACCCCAGTCGACGTGATCGTGAAGACCAGTCAGACCCTTTGATGTACATCCCTTGGAATGCCTTTCTTCAAGTGATATTTTGCCCGACTCTGATGCAAGAACGACAACCAAATTACTTCTAGGAACAAAAAAAGGAGCTGGTAATGCACCACCGACGTCTCTACTCGCTAGCAATGAATGCCTCTTTGATGAACAAGCTGGACTATACTCGGGGCAATACAACAACAACAACTGCAACTATTGTTACGCAAGATTAGACTTCATCTCTGTCATTGGTGAATTATAAGAGGTCTTTCTTTTCTCTTCATTTTGGTGCAATTCTAAGTGTTGGACTGTCTCTATATTTATAGAGAAATCCCTGCCGACCAACACATTATTAGCTTACTTAATTTACCAATTGATGGCTAGATCTGTAACAGTCCTTCATTCAAATAAGCTCATCAATGGGTTGACTGTTTCTGACTGTTATAGCAGTCCAATAGTCAATATGTCCATTAAAGACCTGACTGTTATAACTGTTACAACGAGACTATTAGTCTCACCTTAATAGCCTTCAATTTTCTTGATGGGTCTAACCATTACAACCAGTACTGGCTGTGAAGCTAGGAAGCCCAACGGTCATAGTTTCATTCATTAATTCAGTGGAGTTTAGTGCACAAGTGCAATTGAAGCCCACATACTAATGCTTGCATGTGCACGTATAGTTTACTAGTAGATGAATATTATAATAAAATATTAATTTGAACCCATGATATATGGGATTATAAAAAAGAGTAATGCTTTAGCCACTATCAATTTCACTATCATTTTCTTCACTACTTTAGGTCGCATACTTCTATTGGAGAGTTTCCTCACCTACTCTATCTTCCTCTACCTATTGGAGTGTGTCACCTAAGATAGTGGAGTGAAATGTAGTGAAATTGATAGTGGATGTAGCATTACTCTATAAAAAAAAAGATAGTTAGCCAATAGGTCATTAATCACTTTGCAATAAATAATGATACTTTAATTAATACACCGGATTGCAACTCTGTCTATTTGGTTTGGAGTAAAATAAACATCTTTTCTAAAATCCATTTTAGCTTGGAAAATTGCCAAAAATGTACGAGCTATTTTAGTAAGGCAAAAAGATAAAAATACACAACACCTCTAATAGAAACAAGAACCATACAATCGTCCGTTATAAGTCTCATCATCTATGTACTACTCTATATGAGACTCCTCTCCAGTAATAAAGTATTATGAATTTCAATTTTTTTTCCTTCTTTTGTTTGACAAATAAGATGGTTCCACAAATAAGATGGTTCCAGCCATTAGTAAATAAAAGGTGTTACATAAAGTCAAAGATGAGAAGATACTGGAGCAGTATGAGAGCATCCACTATCATTACTGCTAAAATATAAGAATTTGGCAATTGTAAATAGCAATAGAAAAGTTTCGCTACTATCGTTCGGAGCTAAATTTGGGTTAAAAAAATAATAAAACAATCAGACGGAAGAACATTCTCTGTCTCACAACTTTTTAGTTTATTTTAGTTTATTTTTTGCTCAGACAGAAGATGATCCTCTATCGGAGCAAAAAAAAATTGGCCTAAGACGGAAGAAGATCTTCCGTCCGGGCCAAATTAAAAAAAAAAAATTGAGCCTAGACAGAAGAAATTCTTCTGTCTGAGGGCCAATTTTTCTTTAATCCCGACTGATCTTTTTTTGGATTTTTATTTTTTTTTTTAAAATTAAAATGGCTGCATTTCCGTAACTACTTGATGGCAAACTCGCAAATATTTTGAAGACAATATTGTAAATATTTGAAATCAAAAAATTGGGACGGAAAGTCATCTTTCGTCCCAGGGTTTTTGTTTTTTAAAATTGTTTTTTTTATTTATTTAAATGACATTTTCAAAATATAATATCCTGGTTGGATATTACATTTGTATTATGATTGTTTTTAAAATTAAAATATCTCTTATGGAAATTACTTAGTTTTAATAAATAATCATTATATATATATATATATATATATATATATATATATATATACAAGTAAGTATATATATATATTGTATCAGTTTTGTGCACTTGTACAAAATCCTGTAAAATACTTTGTTGAGAAAATGTCTGAAATATCAGGGCCTGGTATTTAAAATTATTATTTTATTTTTATTTTCAGAATTGAAATTTTTGGTGGATATTACCCGGTTTTACTGATAAACATTATCTATATATATATATACCAGTGTGTATATATCCGTATTGTATCAAATTGGTACTGTAATCTTCAGAGCCGGTAATAAAATTATTTTTATTATTATTATTTCTGAATTAAAATATTTTTGATAGAGATTATTCGTTTTAACTAATCAATATTATCTGTATAGACAGATGTATGTACGTATATGTATTTTACATGATTTTGTACGTTCGTACGAAATCATGTAGTATGTGATTTTGGAAAAATACCTCTTATTTTGATCAATCATGATCAAATGGAAGGTAGGGATTGAGTAGGGTGTTGATTGCAATATTTATTTGCAAATTGATCTCAAATGTTTTGAGCCACAAGAGAGAGAGACAAGTGGCTCTCTCTCTAACCACAAGCTCTCTCCCTCCTCTCCTATAAAGAAGTGGCCGGCTAACCCTTAGGGCTAGAAGCCCTCTTTTCATTTTCTTGTTTCCTTCACTCTCATCTCATTCTCCTTCTTCTTCTTGTCTTGTTTTATTTTTAGAAAAAAATGAGAAGAAAAGAAAAGAAAGAGAGATTAAATCAAAATAGAATGGGTTCTCTTTTCATGGGTGTTCTTGAGGAGGAGCAAGAACAAAGAGCAAGAACAAGGGGGTGAAGAGCAAAGCTAATTCTTCCTACAACCGATTTGGGTGGGGGTTTATCTACTCTTATGCTTTGTTTGTTTATTTTTAATATTGTATGTTGTTAAGGAACTTGGACTAATTTAATGTGCATATGGTTATTATGGACTAGAATAAAATTTTATATGAAGATTGAAGTGGTAGAACTCAATAAAAACCCTAAAGATCACATCTTAAACTAATATGTAGTTTTGATGATTATGAATTAGTTACTTATGGTAAGGTTAGAATTTTGACTCCAAATTAATATGAGAGGTTCTCATACTTGTTCTTAACACGATCTAATTTTTTAAGATTTTTTTTGGGTTAATTTACTAGGCCAAACAAACCGTTTCCCCAAAACAGCGAGTTAACAACAAAACTGCTGTTTTGGGTTAACTTTGACATGTGTTCAAAAAGCTGGATTTTGAGCTATATAAGGAATATGAAAAATTGTTCAACTAGAAAGTTGTAGTATATGTTCCCCCCTTTCTAAAAAGTCCAATTTTGTTAGATTCCAATAAGTATAGCAAAAGTTATGAGCTTTACAAGTTTCAGCTTTTGCAGTCAAATCTGCTGTTTTGTGATTTTTACTTGTGTTTAAAGAGTTGGATTTGAGCTCTATAAGGAATCTGAAAAAGTGGTCAACTAGAAAGTTGTATTAGATGTTCTCACCTTTCTAAAATGTCCAATTTTGTTAGATTCTGATAAGCATAGCAAAAGTTGTGAGCTTTACAAGTTTCAGCTTTTGTTGTTCTTTTGTTGTTCTTGAATTTTGTTCAAAGAGCAGGAATTTAAATTCCATAAGGAATCTGAGAAAATTGTTAACTAGGAAGTTGTAGTAGATGTTCTCACCTTTCTAAAAAGTCTAATTTTGTTAGATTCCGACAAGTATAGCACTGGCTATGACCTTTACAAGTTTCAGCTTTGTGCTGTCTTTTGTTGTTCTTGAATTTTGTTGAAAGGGCAGGGATTTGAATTTCATAATGAATATGAGAAAGTTGTTAACTAGGAAGTTGTAGTAGATGTTCTTAGCTTTCCAAAACATCCAATTTTGTTAGATTCCGACAAGTATAGCACCGGTTATGACCTTTACAAGTTTCAGCTTTGTGCTGTCTTTTCTTGTTCTTGAATTTTGTTCAAAGAGCAGTGATTTGAATTCCATAAGGAATATGAGAAAGTTGTTAACTAGGAAATTGTAGTACATATTTTTGGCTTTCCAAAAAGTCCAATTTTGTTAGATTTCGACAAGTATAACATTGGCTATGACCTTTACAAGTTTCAGCTTTATGATGTCTTTTGTTGTTCTTGAATTTTGTTCAAAGAGCAGGGATTTGAATTTCATAAGGAATATGAGAAAGTTGTTAATTAAGAAGTTATATTAGATGTTCTGAGCTTTCCAAAAAATCCAATTTTATTAGATTCTGACAAGTATAGAAAACGTTACGAGCTTTACAAGTTTCAGCATGTGCTGTCTTTTGTTGTTCTTTAATTGTGTTCAAGGAGTTGGATTTTGAGTTCCATAAGGAATCTGAAAAAGTTGTTAATTAGGAATTTGTAGTAGATGTTCTCCCCTTTCCAAAAATCTCAGTTTTGTTAGATTCCGATAAGCGAAGTATGAGATATGACCTTTACAAGTCACATCAGCTAGCATTTTGGCTGAAGATTCGCTGTTTAGATTGTTCGAAGTTTTTGTACCTTTTATTGACTGAATCTGAGAAGGTTATCAACTAGAGAGTTTTAGTAAAGGTTATCACCTTTCCAAAATGTCCTATTTGGTTAGATTCCGATGAACGGAGTATGAGATATGACCTTTACAAGTCACAGCAGCTAGTCTTTTGGCTGAAGCTTCGTTGTTTAGATTGTTAGAAGTTTTTTGTACCTTTTATTGAATGAGTCTGAGAAGTTTATCAAATAGAGAGTTGTTGTAGAGGTTCTCACCTTTCCAAAATGTCCTATTTGATTAGATTTCGATAAGCAAAGTATGTGTTATGACTTTTACAAAGTCACATCAGCTGGCCTTTTTGGCTGAAGCTCGATGTTTAGGTTGTTCGATGTTTTTCTACCCCTTATTGACTAAATCTAAGAAGGTTTTCAACTAGAGAGTTGTAGTAGATGTTCTCACCTTTCTAAAAGTCTAATTTTGTTGAATTCTGATAAGAGTAGCATGTTATTTTGCTTCTAGGTTGTTATAAGACTTTATGGGTACTTCTATATGATTCATTTATCGCATACATAGCCAGTCGGCTCGTATGTAAGTTATTTTGCTCGTATGTAGCTTATTAGCTAGTACGCAGTTATTGTGCTCATCTAGGGTGATATCATTGCCCTAAGGGCCATCGACCATCAAGACGTGTATTTATTTTACTTCTCGTGGACTGTGGATGAGTCACCCCTCGTGCATCGTCAGATCTTAACCGGTGTAGGTTGATCGCGGGTCGGGAGTGTAGACGGAATCCAAGTTCAGGGTAGTAGCATGCGAATACGTTCGTATTGTCGGGGTCTTTGATCGATAGGCTATGAACAGGATCCTTAGGGATTCTGGTAAGTCTAGGTTGAGCACCTAGTAGAGTTATCTCACGAAGTCTAACTTAAGACCTAGCATGTTGTGTTAGTACTGTTGTCATCCCTCGAATTGTTTAGGGTTAGTGACATCGTTAGGGTAGTAACTTATGGCTATTACTACTTAATCTTTATTTATTATCATTTCGCCAAAGGAAAAGAGTTGGTATTAAGGGTGATACCTTATGATCCGACATATTCTATAGGCCAACACTATGTGGTATTATTGGTTGTACCCTTCTGTCAAAGGAATACGGTCTGTTCCTTCTCACAAGTTGGGAGCACAGAATCCTTATCTCGTCTGTTAATTTTTGAAGTGACATGATAAGGGCGGGAAGTATCCTGTCGGAGCTAGGGGATGGACCCCCGGAACTCCATCATGTTCTATATCAGGAAAGGCGAACAAGCCATAGACTATGGTCTATAATCTAGGGGGCCACAGGGGATGCTTTGAGCTAACTCGTGTTGTAGTAAACTCCAAGGGTTCGTCAGATTTTTGAGTGAGGTCTGGTACGTCGGAAAATAGTGGCAAACGGAGACACCACTATATGACTGCGAATGGTGGGATTAGACCATTTCAGAGCAACCTCATCAGTCACGCGGTATTTTCAGAAACAGGTTGAGTACAAGAGTAGAATTCATGATGCGAGTTCAAATCCTTATACATATGAAGAAACGGCTTGTTATGGGCATATGTAGTATGGGCTACATACTGTTGCAGAGACTTGCTTGCATTAGAATAAGTGCATCATTGCATTAGTTAATCTTGCATTAGAGTCTAAGTTATAGCATATACAGACACATCAATTATATATACACTTTTCTCTTTTCATCAATCTGTTTGTTTAAAGTTGAGAATTGCTGCTAGTCATCAGCCTTAAAGCGTCAGTATATGTACTGACGTCCCCACTTCAATAGGTACTAGATTGCAAAACTACAGGTACAGGATTCAGGAAGACTCAGGAAAAGAGAAGCAAAATGTTGATTCTTCTTATCGAAACATCTGTTGTAAATTATTTTATGTTGAGAAGCATCCAAGTGAAAGTACCAAATGTTATATATTATTCATTGTACTCTGATGTAATTTTCATTGAAAGTTTGTAACACTTGGGCATGTATGGCATTATTATACACTGATGTAATGTATTACAGTTTTATAACATTCGGACTTGTAATACATTTGTGTTGAATAAAAAGTTTTAAATTTTCTTATTTTTTCTGTGTATTGTGGCTAATTGAAGGAAAAGATTCTGGCTGATGTCAAGGTTTTCCAGTGTATGAAAATCGAGGCGTTACACAAGATTTTTTTAAAAAGCAAACAAATAATAATAAAAGAAATGAGACAATCACTTTTTTATATATTATTTTTAATAATTAAAAAAAAGACAGAAGATCATCTTCCGTCTCTCAACTTTTCTGAATTAAATATTGGGCGAGATGGAAGATGTTCTTCCGTCCGTCCTCCTTTAATATTAAAAAATTTCGTCTTCTATATTTAGCTGTAACACCCCGAATTCCAAAATACAACTGAATTCGAAGTTCCACAGGATCTTTACACTTCTTTCATACAATTTTACAAGGAAATAAAATATTTCTTCCATCACAGTTACATTACACCTTTATATTTTTACAGCGGAAGCAATTTTACAATAAATTACATGAAACAACATTTAAATCAATCTTGAGCAGCATGTATACTTCAATTTGTCAAGCATCTTTACCCTGCATGTAAAACTGTGGGCGTGTCAGTTCATTCAACTGACAAAATATTATACATGGCCATCCTTTCTATGCCGAAAACAGTATAACAATTCTCAATACTTAGCAAACCACAAACTTGTTCACAAGCAAAGCTAAAGGGACTATCCTATTGATGTCTTGTTGTGAATGTGCACTTAGTCCTTAACGCAATTATTATGTTATATGACACTAATGCACACTTATTCGGATTCTATGCATCCTATACTACATAGGTCCGAGGGCAAGCCCTTAATCGTTCTTCATCGTGTAAGGTTCAATCCTTCGTCATGACTTAATCTACTACTGTAATTACGGTAAGTATCCTAGATGTTTTCTGAACTCATGTCTAGGCGCCCTGGAGGGAATCCCAACGCACTGTCACATGACTCATCATGCAGGCATCCTGTGGTAATTCAGCTCCTACTATAGACATGACACCACCCGCAGTCGTCAAACACCCTACGAGGGTCGCCACCGGGACGGTACTCTGGAGCAGTATCCACGTTCTATCATGACGCATCATGGGACATCCTGTGAATACTCTCACGCCGCCAATCCAATGGCCCTCATACTCAATGTTTTTCTCTTACTTTCATCACATCTTCACTATGTATCTAATCCTTAGTTTAATTGAATCATGAATAAAATCAACCCCTAGAGTTAGCTTTTTCCTCTATATCGGTCTTAATCAACAACATGACCAACCTAGTCTTTCATCTCAATAATTCAACTTAACAATTTTAATTCATTTAATTGCCGGTAATAGGATTTTAGCTACCCTCTAGTTCAAAAATCTCATTTCATGTCCATAGCATTTGTGTATTCATATTCATAAGACTTTTCATAATTCATCAGAATACTTAATTTCACTTTCATGTACAATTTTCATGCATAAGACCAAATAAAATCATTGTCTAATTTGTCACATTCAATCTTCATTCTTTCCATTATCAAACCTCTTTTCAAACTCTTTTAACCAGTAAATGTATTTTTATCAAGAGACAATTTAAAAATATGAGGAACCAAATAGTTAGAATAGTCGACTCTCGGAGTATAGTCGGTCGACTGCTCAGTAAGAATTCAAAAGAAAAAAAATAGTCGGAATAGTCGACTGTTAAAACTTGGCCAGTCGGCTGTTCCGTAAAGATTTAGAAAAACTCGAAAAGGATCAGGGCAGTCGACTGTTAACATGACCAGTCAGCTGTTCTTTGATGTTTTAAGACTTTGAAAATAAAAAGGACGGGGCAGTCGACCTTTTAACGTATATGGTCGACTGTTCTGTGAGAATTACCACTCGAAGAACTAAATGTTTAGGACAGTCGACTATCTACGCCTATTCGGTCGACTGATCAGCAACAAAAATTGAAGGTTGGGATCATTTCTTCTTTCTTTTTGATTGACACACAAAAACTTGGTTTAGATTACAATATGCTCATTTCCCCGAAATCTAACACACAACTTTAGAGTTCATTTAACAACCACCACAACATGCATAGTTTACTAGCTAATCTTAATAATATAGAGTTTCTTATGATTAGTAATTTTCACACAAATGCAACTTCTCAAATTTGCACTTTTCCCATAACCACAATTCTTCTACATGGATAAACATTTATTCTAATTTAGCATGCTAGATCAATATCACAACATCAATCATGTCATTCAATCAAGTTCACCCATTCATTTCATGCGGTTTCACTTATTTTCCATTTTTACTTTAATCCTAGTATTATCAAAGAGCAATAATTTCACTTATTCATTCTTGCATGATTAGCACAAAACCTAGCATGGTATCCACATTAGAAGTCTTGAGAAACACCCACCTATTTGAAGAAAAGAAAGAAAGAAAGAACTTCTATAAATCTCCTTGAACAAAGAGCGATCCTTCTCCTCCTAGATCGAGCCGCACTTTGCCTTCACCTCCTTATGCTTGATGGAACCCGAGCACCCTCTTCTTCTTGTTGATTTGGCCGGCCCCCAAAATGCACACACACACACTAGCACACACTCAAACTCTTAATCTTTTACTTTCTAGTATAAGTCTCTCTTATAATGAAAAATAGGTGCAATAGTAACTTAGGAAAAAAGGGGGTATTTATACAAGATTTTAGGTGGATTGAATGGCTAGGATTAGATCAACTAGTTGGAGATTAAGAGCTAGGATTAGTTTGGAAGTTGCTATAACCACCTATGAATGAGTTAACCACCTCACCACTACTCCCATCTCTCCCTCACCCTTGATTCCATCCGGCCTAGGGTGTAAGGTGTGCAATGCACACCCTATTGCATGCACGTGCAAGTGCAATGCAAACTAGTACCCCCACAAAATTTTGTTCATGTACTTATAATTAATTGTTTATTAAATTAGTCTACCACACAAGTTAGGTTAATTAAAGGAGAATTTAAAATGGGCTCACTATTGGGCCAAAAGTCCATGGGCTCAAATAATTAAATAATTTATTAATACAGTGGGCTAAGAAGACAATTTTGGGCTTTAGATTTCAATAGGCTTTAGAAGAAATTAATTTTTGGAAAATTAAGGGAGAACAAATAAAAAATATTTTATACGAAAAATTATACAAATGAAATCATACATACAAAACACGTAAAATCACAAGAATATTTTATAAATGTAAACTAAGGTGTTACATTAGCAATTGCCATTTTTTGCTGCCATATATAGCAACGAACTGTTCATCAGTTTTGTAAAAACTAGTTTTTTAGTAAACGATAGTGGGTGAACTTTTTTTTAAAATGTACAAAATAAGTAAATAGCAAATGATAGTGGATGCTCTGAAGAGCTACCTAAACATGGTTTGCTCCTAAAATTAAAAGATAGGAAAAGAGAAGTGAGAAGAACAGCAACATCCAAAACACTGATAACAATCATTGCATCAAATACCAACTCCATCCTTCTACAAACAGAGCATCAGGGATCAATCACAATCAACTCAACCCTTTTCTTTGTATCGACATTTTTTTCATAAGCCGCTTGAAGGGAAGAAATCCGAAGAATTGCTCTAACTGGTGAAGAGTGATATGCCTGCTACAGTGTCCACGATGGTTGAAACTGGATCTGCATTCTCTTGAAATCCTCCTGTTAGATATTGTATTATATATATTAGTCCTATATCGTATATGTATTAGTTTCGTGTTTGGTTCTCTCTTATATATATGAGTCATTGTACTCAGTTGTATTAATCCAATAATCCAATGATAATTTTCCAATCTCACTGTTAACCTTATCATGGTATCAAAGCACAATTATACCAAAAAAAATTCCTTACCAAAATCCTAGAATCCCAAAAGAAAAGAAAAAAAAAAGGAAGAAGAAGAAGTAGCAGAAGCACATCAAGAAGCCGACGAACTGAACTTTGGCCATCATTGGCGCTGTCATCCTCCCGTCAACCCCTGCCCCGTTGACTCCTTTCTCCTCCAAAATTCCATAGCATCCAAAAGCTATCCTACACCCATCTCCGACCAACTCCTAACCACCGCCAGTCGTCGTCGACCCCTGCCCCGTCACCACATCCCGAATCCCCATGTCGAAATCCTCGTTGCCACCTCACCTTCGCTGCCCCTCCTTGTCAAAACCCTAGTCGCTCTCTCTCCCTCTCTTCCAACTCTAAAACCCTAGCCGCCACTTTCCCAATTTACTCAAACCCTAAATCCAAAATCATCATACCCATCCATTCCTATCCACAACCCTCAAACCCGACCCATTTAACCCAATACCTAAAACCCAAATCCAAACCCAAACCCAAACCCAAACCCTACCCATTTTCTTTACTGTTTTCCCAAAAAAAAAACTCCATTCCCTATTACTCCCAAACCCGATCCGCAACCCAAAACAAATACCCACATCATATATCTCAATCACTATCCACACCTAATTTCCAACTCCACTACACAAAACAGATATCTACTTGCTGTTTGCTGCTGTCGTAGTCGTCGCTGTCGCTGTCACCGCACCGCCAGTCCAAAACAAAAAACAAAATACAAAAAACAAAAAACAAAAAAAAACAAAAAAAAACATTACAGGTACTCTTTCTTCTCCAATGGAACCTCCGTCTCATCGATTCAGACACATGCAATACCGCCATCATCCTGAATCCGGTCTGCTACCTCCTCCTTCCAGCATCACCCCTACTACTTCTAGCATCATCCCTTACCATGCACCACCACTACTTCCACACCCGATAGCACATTCTAGCTCCCGATCCCGACACCAGTGGCAATTCCGCTCTCCTTCTACTCTTTGCCACAGCGACATCAGTCTCATTCATCATCGCAACACTTCTTCCCTTACATCCTCGGCCATGACTGTTACTCCTGCCTTTTCGACTCCTACTGATTGGGCTAATCTCCAACATCGCCTTGCTCAGTTGGAACACCAGCTCTTGGGTTAGTCTATCACAGCTGGTATCTCTGCCCCTGCATTCTCTGTTACTCCCGGTATGAATTCTTCTTGGATTTTATATTCTGGTGCTTCAC
Organism: Hemerocallis citrina; assembly: GCA_017893485.1. Lineage (NCBI taxonomy): Eukaryota > Viridiplantae > Streptophyta > Magnoliopsida > Asparagales > Asphodelaceae > Hemerocallis > Hemerocallis citrina. The sequence goes on along the minus strand of CM030359.1, from coordinate 307,932,085 downwards.
ATCATCTCACTAGTAATTATACACTGCTCACCACCAGCAGTGCACTTTCTCTAACTCTCCATCCTTACACACTGCCGATGACTCATAACTTCTCACTACACACTCAGGGTCTATATGTAGCGCCCCGAATTTCTAATATAAGAGCTTAGAAAATACGTGGCACATTCCCAGCAATCCACTTCAATTGTAATAATAACACAAACAACACCACTAAAATTTTCAACTTTTATTACAACAATTATTACAAATCACAGCGGAATTCAAAGAAACTCAACTCATAATTTTCTTTATTTACAATACCAATTTGTCTCAACACAACCAATACAAATTTACACAAATATCTTATGTGTCAAATATGTCTCAAAACCAACTTAAGCATTCCATCTCCAACTCTAAGCATTAACCTGCAACATGTGAGGCTAGAGAGAGTCCCTAACCCCAAAACTAACGGGGTCAGCCATAAATGGTGTGAGTGACATAAAATCAAACAAACAACATAAATGAACATAAATCATAATATTCTCAACAAAAGGTAGTAAACCAAATATACCAAAATAAGAAGTAACAAGAAGTGAAAACAGGTGATACGAAAACCAAATGTCAAGTGTGGAAAACAGTAAAACCAAATGCATGAAAAGGAGTCAAGAAAATACAAATGCTATATGCAGACTACGATGATTACTATGAGATAAAGATAGACTATGAGGATTAGCCCATGCCCGATAATTCCGTGATTGATCCCACATCTCAAGTAACCACTTGGATAATTCCGGAGATCGTCTCACATCTAGACATAAACACATCATCACATGAATACCCCACAAGCATCGCCTCGACCTTGATCATTCCGGAGATCAATCCCACATCTCAAATAACTACCTGGATAATTCCGGAGAAATATCGCACACCTCAGGTAATCTACCTGGATAATTCCGGAGATAAGTCTCACATCTCAAGTAAATTACTTGGATAATTCAGGAGATTAAGTCTCGCATCTAAAGTCATACTGAGGTGCATAACTCATGTTCCCATTCATCATAACCCTACTAATGCCTGTCCTTATTATTTTTGGGTTACAGAATTTCTCAACAAAATTTCCTAGAGTCGGTGTACCCTACCGGGATAACTCAAAACTGAATGACTGAATACGCCTCATCGGGCCTCAACAAAATAACTTAACAAATATCTCAACACCGGTATTCTAGGGTCACCTACCTCTAGAGACTCAAACTCAAAAGTCTAAACAAATACCCACTAACAAGAGTGGCTCAACTGAATATCTCAAAATCATATTCGAATATCTCAAAATCAAATACTGAATATCTCAAAATCAAATACTGAACCAAAGATCAAATATAGACTGAATAATTTGAAAACCAATTATTCGAAATAACACTAAAGATTACAAAGATTCATCAGCGCCAGTCGACTGTACAGTAGACCAGTCGACTGCCCAGAGATCAAATATCCAAAATTTTATGAAAATAAACTAAGTCATAACAGTCGACTTAAAAAGGTTAGCGGTCGACTGTCCCGGAAGGACTGAACAAAATACATCTCAGTGGACCAGTCGACTGACAGCAGTCTAAGTTGACTGTCCAGAACACATTTTACAAAAATAAATCTCAGTGGATCAGTCGACTGCTAAGAGTCAAGTCGACTGTCCAGAACGCTTCTCCAAAGACTGAAAGTGCATCAGTAGAGTCGTACCAGTCGACTGCATAGTAGGCCAGTCGACTGTCGGCCTACAGTTCTCTTATTTTAGGTTTAACATACAAAATCCAAACTGGAGTTCTAAGGATTCATCGTTCACAAAAAGATAGTTGTTCTCAGGTAAAATAATCGACCTCAAATAAACTCCATTAAGGATACATCACCCAATCATCCAAATGTCGAAATTAAATTCTCAAGATCCATAATCACTAATCTTTCAATTAGGGTTTCTCAAAACTAATTTTCTTTCACAACTAAGATCAAAATCTGATTTGTATACTCCAGATCCAGATATTCACCATCCGATCCCAACCATGATCAATTCTTAACATGTTTTCTAACATATAATCTCATAACTCAAGATCTATTCAATATCCATAAGTTTCACAAACATGATTCAAAATTAACAATGGTTCACATACATATTACAACATAAGGTCCATATCATTCACATACGAAACAAAAAACGATGTCGTTCACATAATTCCAATCATCATGCACTCACAAAAATCAAACAAGCAAAACAATAATGTTACGTCACTCACCTTGATTTAAGAAAAGAATCCATGAAAAGTTTTCCTCCTTGCTAGATCCAAAATTCTCCTTTTTGCTCCTCCAAAACAAGTCACCAAAAATAATGACGGCTGGAAGAAATTTCTTTTAAATACCCGGAAATAGATTTAGGGTTTTACCCCATTTTGCAAAACAATCCTTCCCAAAAATACAATTTGCATGTATAGATCATTCTTTGGAAATCCCATCAAAACTCATTTAAATTTGGATTTAATAGAAAATACATTTCTAAATCTTCATCAATACTGTTCAAAACGTCCAGAATGTACATTTTGCACTTTAACCCTCAAAATGTCAATTTTGCATAAAAGTCATTCTTTTCTCAAAAATTGCAAATAGACCCAATTAATTTCAGAAAAATCTGGAAAAATACTAAATAAATCCCAAATATTAAATAATGATTTTTCATAAAGAAAACTTAGTTTTTCAAACTTCTCAAAAGTCATTTGCACGTGTTTTGCACGTGTACAAAAGGTAAATCTTTTAGAAAATATTTATTAAATACTAAAAATCATTTAGAATTCATTTTCAAATAATTGAAATAATATTTGAAAATACGGGGTCCTACATCACTCCCTCCTTAGAAGAGTTATGTCCTCAGAACTACTACTAATGAGTCCAAACCACATATCAACAAAAGAAACAATATTTCATATATAGAATATAGTCCAAACAGTATATCAACAAGGAAATCAAATATCTCATAATGGAAACATAGTTCAAACAATTGCATAGGACAATTCAATCAAAATAAGAGAATACAACTCAAACCAAGGTACTACCATTCAAAAGAATTACAATCACATAATAGAAATACACTCATACAAACAGTTCAGGGAAATCCTTCTGCATGCGGTCCTCGGGCTCCCAAGTAGCCTCCTCGAACTGCTGATTCCTCCACAATACCTTGACCATAGGTATCACCTTGCTCCGAAGAACTTTCTCTCTACGGTCGACAATCTCAACTGGCTGTTCCCTATAACTCAAGTTCACTTGCAATCCTTCAGGAACCTCTACCAACTGATGATTCTGATCTGGCACATACTTCCTCAACAAGGACACGTGGAATACATCATGCACTTGTACCAACTCCTCTGGAAGCTTCAATCTGTAAGCGGTCTTGCCAATCCGCTCCACAATCCTGTATGGACCAATATACCTTGGCGCCAACTTGCATCCCTTACCAAACCTGATCACTCCTTTGGTCGGAGAAACCTTGAGAAAAACTGCATCCCCAACCTCAAACTCTAAATCTCTCCGTCGGGTGTCCGCATAACTCTTCTGCCGACTCTGAACTTCAACCAACCTCTTGCGAATCAGCTCAATCTGCTCTGACGTCTGCTGCACGATCTCAGGACCATACATCTGCCTCTCGCCATCCTCATACCAACAAACAGGTGTCCTGCACCTCCGCCCGTACAAAGCCTCATACGGTGCCATTCCAATACTCGCATGGTAACTGTTGTTATAAGCAAACTCAACCAATGCTAAGTATCTCTCCCAACTACCACCGAAGTCCATAACACAAGCCCTCAACATGTCTTCCAGCACTCGATTCACCCTCTCCGTCTGACCATCTGCCTGCGAATGAAATGCTGTGCTGAAATCAGTCCTGGTGCCCAAAGCTGCTTGTAAGCTCCTCCAAAACCTTGAAGTAAACCTCGGATCTCTGTCAGAAACAATTGACACAGGAACTTCATGAAGTCTCACAATTTTCCCAATGTACAACTCAGCCAATTTCTCCATCGACCAAGTAATCCTCATGGCTAGAAAATGTGCCGACTTGGTCAAACGGTCTACAACAACCCAAATCGAGTCATTGCCCTTCGAACTCCTCGGCAAACCCGTGATAAAGTCCATACTGATATTCTCCCACTTCCACTCCGGAATGGGTAATGGCTATAACAAACCTCCAGGTCTCTGATTCTCCGCCTTGATCTGCTGACACGTCAGACACCTTGCCACAAATTCTGCTACATCCCGCTTCATACCAGACCACCAAAAGTGCGGTTTGATGTCCCTGTACATCTTTGTGCCTCCTGGATGAACTGACAACAAGGTACTGTGTGCTTCCTGCAAAATACTCTCTCTCAAATCTGCATCATCTGGAACACACAACCTCTCACCCATCCAAAGAACTCCATCTTGGACACGAAATTCTGGTAGCTTGTCTTCTGAAACCTGTTGTAGCATCTTCTGAATCTCTGAATCCGATCTCTAATCTTCCACAATCCTCTCTCTCAAGGACGGCTGCAGCCTCAACTGAGCCAAAGATGCCCCTAAACCTTGCAGTACCACCTCGATACCTGCCTGATCAATCTCTGCTGCCAACTCCTTTCGAGTAGTGATCAACCTTGATAAACTACTCTTCCTGCTAAGTCCATCAGCCACCACATTCGCCTTACCCGGATGATACTTGATCTCAGGACGAATGTCCTCCAATACTTCCAACCACCTTCTCTGCCGAAGATTTAGATCCCTTTGCTGATAAATGTACTTCAGGCTCTTGTGGTCGGTGTACATGCTGACTTTCTCACCATAGACATAATGCCTCCACAGCTTCAAGGCATAAATGATAGCTGCTAGCTCCAAGTCATGCGTCGGGTAGTTCTTCTCATGCGGACGCAACTGCCTCGAGCCATAAGCAATGACCTTGCCTTCTTGTATCAAGACACATCCCAAACCTCTGAGAGACGCATCACTGTAGATATCATAATCCTTCCCTGCTTGCGGCAAAGCTAAGATAGGTGCAGTAGTCAACCTTTTCTTTAACTCAAGGAAACTCTCCTCGCACTTATCTGTCCACACAAATGCCACACTTTTTCGGGTCAAACCTGTCAATGGAACTGCAATCTGAGAATAACCCTGAATAAATCTCCTGTAGTATCCAGCTAAACCCAAGAAACTTCTGACTTCCTTCACAGACGTTGGCCTGGGCCAATCCTTCACTACTGCAACTTTCTGGAGATCAGTAGCTACTCCCTCTTTAGAAAGAATATGTCCAAGGAAAGCTACCTCAGACTTCCAAAACTCACACTTCGACAACTTGGCATACAAGCTATGCTCCTGCAATTTCTGTAACATTACTGTCAAGTGCGTAGAATGCTCCTCCTCCGACTTCGAATACACCAAAATGTCGTCGATGAATACTACCAAGAAGGAGTCAATAAATGGCCTCAAGACCCGATTCATCATATCCATGAAAACTGCTGGCGCATTCGTCAACCCGAATGGCATCACCAAAAACTCATACAGCCCATGACGAGTCCTGAAAGCTGTCTTACTCACATCTTCCTCCTTGACTCGCACCTGATGATACCCTGACCTCAAGTCAATCTTCGAAAACACAGCTGCTCCTCGAAGTCTATCGAACAAATCATCGATCCGCGGCAACGGATACTTGTTCTGAACAGTCACCCTATTCAACTCCCGATAGTCAATGCACATCCTCATTGACCCATCCTTCTTCTTGACCAACAATACTGGTGCTCCCCACGGAGAAGAACTCGGCCTAATGAGTCCCTTGCTCAACAGCTCCTCAATCTGCTTCTTCACCTCATCTTGCTCTACAGGTGCCATCCTGTACGGAGCCTTGGAAATCGACGCACTCCCCAGCTGAACATTGATGCCAAACTCCACATCTCTCTGCGGCGGTAATCCTGGGAAATCATCCAAGAACACCTGAGGAAAATTTCGAACAACCGGAATACCTTTGACTTCCTCTGAAATTGCCATCTTAGATACCATTGCAGTCGCCTTCGGAATCTTCTTCTTCCCTTGAAAAGTCACTGCAGGTCCACCTGGTGCTTTCACCAATACCTCCTTCTGCTTGCAATCAATTGTGGCATCGTATATTGCCATCCAATCGATGCCCACGATGACATCCACACCCAACACTTGTAGCTCGATCAAATCGATGCCGAACATCCTTCCACTGATCTCGATATCACAGCCCTCGTAATATCGATCCGCTAACAGCTCTTCACCTGACGGCGTTACCACCGACAAAACCCTGCCTGGGAACAATTTAGGTTCCAAACCTAAGATCCTTGCAAAACTCGGCGATACAAAAGTGTGCGATGAACCAGTGCCAAACAAAACCTTTGCCTTTATTCAATTTATTAAAATAACTCCTGTTACAATAAGAATGATACTCAATCTTAAATTGTTCTCAAATAAAGGTTTTATTCATTACATTGATTCAAAAAGAAATTCAAAATTCTTGCATACCCTGTATTACATTTTCCGAGTTACCCGCGTCCTCCTCGGTTAATGCAAATACTCGCCCTTGTCTCTTCTGGATTTTGCTCCCACCTGAACCATCTTTCTTCAGTTGTGGACAATGGGGCTTAGAATGTCCAGTCTGCCCACACTGGGAACAAATATGCTCTGCCAACTTCGGACATGCTGACCTGTAATGCCCTGCCTCCTTGCAGTAGTAACAGGTCACTCCCTGAGCTGCAGGTGCTTTCTGCACCGGATTACTAAACTTGGCCTGCTTCCCGGGGAATCCCTTCCCACTCTGGCCTGATGCTGGCCTCTTGTTCCGGTTCCATGTATCTTGTTTCTTCTGGAACTGGTCCATATCCTCTTCGGTCATTGCTGCTCTCCTGACCAGCTTCTCGAATCTCCTGATACCCAACGGAACCATCCTCGACCTCAAGTTTGGCCTCAAGCCCTGCTCGAACTTTTTGGCCTTCTTCGCCTCGTCAACAACTAGCTCGGGTGCATACCTCAAAAGTTGAGCAAACTTGGTCTCGTACTCCCGCACGGTCATGCTGCCCTGCTGAAGGTTCATGAACTCGGTCGCCTTATTCTCCTGAACATCTAGAGGAAAGAAGCGATCTCTGAACTCCTCCAGAAAAGTTTCCCAAGTCAACTGCCGATCTCCAAGAGTCCTCTTCAGCGACTCCCACCAGACACCAGCGTCCTTCTCGAGCTGCATCGAAGCCAACTTCACCTTGCTGGCTGCTGGAGTCTCCGATACCTCGAAGATCGTCTCCATCTTCCGAATCCAATCATCTGCTGCTGTTGGATCAGCTTGCCCCTCAAAGACTGGCGGCCTCATCCTCTTAAAGGATTCAATCTGCTTAATAGGATCAGCGTTCACCAATCCATGCCCAGCTCCGTGATTCGACTGTGAATTCTGCTGCTGCACTTGCTGCTGCGCCACATTGAGTGCCATCAGCGTATTCAACGTCTGATATACTTTGGCAAATTCAGCTTCGAGGTCAATTCCCATTCCCCGAGAACTACCAGATCCGTCCTCATTATTGCCACCATTCCTGTCCCTGGGTGCAACCATTTTGAATACTACAAAACGGTGAAAAAGTTAGAGCATCACACACACAATTCAAACTCACATCAATAACCTTTGGCAAAATCTCAGTTGAATCCCAAAGGTAAAACATCATATTCAATTCTATGTGATACTCACTCTTTAATGTCCACACCTAGGTACACACCCTCTAGTGTCCACACCTAGGTTATTTTTATGTCATGTTTAGTATTACTATTGAAGCGTTGCTCTGATACCAATCTCTGTAGCGCCCCGAATTTCTAATATAAGAGCTTAGAAAATACGTGGCACATTCCCAGCAATCCACTTCAATTGTAATAATAACACAAACAACACCACTAAAGTTTTCAACTTTTATTACAACAATTATTACAAATCACAGTGGAATTCAAAGAAACTCAACTCATAATTTTCTTTATTTACAATACCAATTTGTCTCAACACAACTAATACAAATTTACACAAATCTCTTATGTGTCAAATATGTCTCAAAACCAACTTAAGCATTCCATCTCCAACTCTAAGCATTAACCTGCAACATGTGAGGCTAGAGAGAGTCCCTAACCCCAAAACTAACGGGGTCAGCCATAAATGGTGTGAGTGACATAAAATCAAACAAACAACATAAATGAACATAAATCATAATATTCTCAACAAAAGGTAGTAAACCAAATATACCAAAATAAGAAGTAACAAGAAGTGAAAACAGGTGACACGAAAACCAAATGTCAAGTGTGGAAAACAGTAAAACCAAATGCATGAAAAGGAGTCAAGAAAACACAAATGCTATATGCAGACTATGATGATTACTAAGAGATAAAGATAGACTATGAGGATTAGCCCATGCCCGATAATTCCGTGATTGATCCCACATCTCAAGTAACCACTTGGATAATTCCGGAGATCGTCTCACATCTAGACATAAACACATCATCACATGAATACCCCACAGGCGTCGCCTCGACCTTGATCATTCCGGAGATCAATCCCACATCTCAAATAACTACCTGGATAATTCCGGAGAAATATCTCACACCTCAGGTAATCTACCTGGATAATTCCGGAGATAAGTCTCACATCTCAAGTAAATTACTTGGATAATTTAGGAGATTAAGTCTCGCATCTAAAGTCATACTGAGGTGCATAACTCATATTTCCATTCGTCATAACCCTACTAATGCCTGTCCTTATTATTTTTGGGTTACAAAATTTCTCAACAAAATCTCATAGAGTCGGTGTACCCTACCGGGATAACTCAAAACTGAATGACTGAATACGCCTCATCGGGCCTCAACAAAATAACTTAACAAATATCTCAACACCGGTATTCTAGGGTCACCTACCTCTAGAGACTCAAACTCAAAAGTCTAAACAAATACCCACTAACAAGAGTGGCTCAACTGAATATCTCAAAATCATATTCATAACTGAATATCTCAAAATCAAATACTGAATATCTCAAAATTAAATACTGAACCAAAGATCAAATATAGACTGAATAATTTGAAAACCAATCATTCGAAATAACACTAAAGATTACAAAGATTCATCAGCACCAGTCGACTGTACAGTAGACCAGTTGACTGCCCAGAGATCAAATATCCAAAATTTTATGAAAATAAACTAAGTCATAACAGTCGACTTAAAAAGGTTAGGGGTCGACTGTCCCGGAAGGACTGAACAAAATACATCTCAGTGGATCAGTCGACTGACAGCACTCTAAGTCGACTGTCCAGAACACATTTTACAAAAATAAATCTCAGTGGATCAGTCGACTACTAAGAGTCAAGTCGACTGTCCAGAACGCTTCTCCAAAGACTGAAAGTGCATCAATAGAGTCGTACCAGTCGACTGCATAGTAGGCCAGTCGACTGTCGGCCTACAGTTCTCTTATTTTAGGTTTAACATACAAAATCCAAACTGGAGTTCTAAGGATTCATCGTTCACAAAAAGATAGTTGTTCTCAGGTAAAATAATCAACCTCAAATAAACTCCATTAAGGATACATCACCCAATCATCCAAATGTCGAAATTAAATTCTCAAGATCCATAATCACTAATCTTTCAATTAGGGTTTCTCAAAACTAATTTTCTTTCAAAACTAAGATCAAAATCTGATTTGTATACTCCAGATCCAGATATTCACCATCCGATCACAACCATGATCAATTCTTAACATGTTTTCTAACATATAATCTCATAACTCAAGATCTATTCAATATCCATAAGTTTCACAAACATGATTCGAAATTAACAATGGTTCACATACATATTACAACATAAGGTCCATATCATTCACATACGAAACAACAAACGATGTCGTTCACATAATTCCAATCATTATGCACTCACAAAAATCAAACAAGCAAAACAATAATCTTATGTCACTCACCTTGATTTAAGAAAAGAATCCACGAAAAGTTTTCCTCCTTGCTAGATCCAAAATTCTCCCTTTTGCTCCTACAAAACAAGTCACCAAAAATAATGACGGCTGGAAGAAATTTCTTTTAAATACCCGGAAATAGATTTAGGGTTTTACCCCATTTTGCAAAACAATCCTTCCCAAAAATACAATTTGCATGTATAGATCATTCTTTGGAAATTCCATCAAAACTCATTTAAATTTGGATTTAATAGAAAATAAATTTCTAAATCTTCATCAATACTGTTCAAAACGTCCAGAATGTACATTTTGCACTTTAACCCTCAAAATGTCAATTTTGCATAAAAGTCCTTCTTTTCTCAAAAATTGCAAATAGACCCAATTAATTTCAGAAAAATCTGAAAAAATACTAAATAAATCCCAAATATTAAATAATGATTTTTCATAAAGAAAACTTAGTTGTTCAAACTTCTCAAAAGTCATTTGCACGTATTTTGCACGTGTACAAAAGGTAAATCTTTTAGAAAATATTTATTAAATACTAAAAATCATTTAGAATTCATTTTCAAATAATTGAAATAATATTTGAAAATACGGGGTCCTACACTATAAGCTCTCCCTCTCTTATGTTGCCCTATGTTCTTTACGCTCCTCATTTATCCTTGAAGCTTATTTTCATTAGTGCACTGTGCGAAGTGGCCTTATCGTTACTTTTGATTCTTTCGGTTGTTCTGTTACTGATTCTCACACTGGTCGGAAATTTGGGCATGCTAGTCGACAGGATTGTCTATATCCCCTAGATTCTCTTCATGCACATAAATCTCATCCTCCTTTTGCTGGTGTTGTTCACTCTGATGCTGATCTGTGGCACAAACATTTAGAACATATTAGCGAGTCTCGACTCAAGATTTTAGCCCGTAGTGGTGCCACGGGTCCTCTTTCTTTTACACATTTATCTCATTGTCAGGGTTGTCATTTGGCTAAATACATAGCACACCCTGTTAATCACAAAAGCAATTCTCAAACCACCCATCATTTTCAGCTTATTCACTCTGACATATGAGGACGATCACCTACATCTTCTCACAAAGGTTATCTCTATTATGTTAGTTTCATAGATGACCAAACTCAATACACAAGGGTGTTTCTTATGCACCTATGCTTTGAGATACCAGACATTTACCAGTTCTTTGTGAACATGGTTCACACTCAGTTTTAGGGATGGCGAACGGGTCGAGTGGGCCAGGACGGGCCCAACCCGTACGGGTTGGCACGAATACTTAGCCGGGTCGGGCCGGTTTGCACCCTTATACGGGCCGGGCCGGTTTGCACCCTTATACGGGCCGGGCTAAGTTTTCGTTTGGGTGGCCTGCCCAAGCCGTGAACCCTTTAGGGTTCAACCCGGGTTGGGCCGGGTCGACCCGCGGGTTGGCCCGTTTAATATATATATATATATATATATATATATATATATATATATATATATATATATTGGTAGCTTAAATTAAAATAATAATAATAATAATTTTACAAATGATGTATACAAACAACCATATCTTTGTTTGATGAATACTACAATTCTTCAAAAATTATAATACTAAGTAAGTAATAATACTACTATTCTTCAAATATCCCAAAATGATGTTTAATTATAATACTAAGTAAGTAAGTAAGTAATAATACTAATAAGTATTAATACTACAATTCTTCAAATATCCCCAAATGATGTTTAATTATAATACTAAGTAAGTAATAATACTAATAAACAATAAAAATCGTAATAATAATAATAAGATTGAAAGAGTGAAATTGACAACAAATTTTGAAATATTATTCATATGAATTTAAGTTATACAATTTGAACAATTTATAACGAAATGAAGAATTCAATTCACAAATAAGTTTTATACAATAACATATTTCTTATATACAATTTTAATTGAGTACAAGTTTTCTAATTTGACATAACAAGCAAAGCTATTGTTGTTGTTGTTGTTGCTGTTGTTGTTGTTGTTCTTCGGGCGAGTTGCTCCCACTTGTGGAACTTGATAGTGCTTTCCCTTGCGTCCTATCTTCAGCCTTCAGTCAGTCTTCTGTGCAAACGAGCATCTCTAACGCCTCGGGCTTCAACCGATTCCTGTAATCAGATAGAATCCTGCCACTTGTACAAAATGCACTCTCAGAAGCAACTGTAGACACAGGAGGAGTTAGTAAATCTTTAGCCATAATTGACAGAATACTAAAAGTGTGTTCATGTTCTTTCCACCATTGTAAAATATCTAGTGGAGAAATAGTAGGCTCAGTATCCCGTTGGTTATACCAATTTAATTCATTTGGTTGATTAGTCCTAGGTTTTTTAGATTGAATTTGTTCAAGTAAACTAAATGTTCTATCACCAATTCTACTTTTACCCTTACCTTTAGAACTACTAGAAGAAGAACTAACTACAGAAGTTGTACTACTAAAAACAAAACGTCTATCATAATAATCATACAAGTTATTTAACGTAGATTCAAACTGAACTAAAAAAGTAGCGCAATCAGTTGTTAATTCTACATTGTCCTCTAAATATCCAAAAAACATTTGTATCAAATTCTTCGTACCTTCTAATTTGATACGGGGATCCATAACAGTAGCAACACAAATCAACATAGGAGGAGGAAAATAATACTTCAAATTTGTTTGAAATACAGGTATTACAATGTCACTAATATAGGGATCATTTAACATTTCATTAAATATTTGCATCATGCTAACTAATTCAATAAAAATGCTACTAGAAGTAGATTCATATATTTTTGAAAATTTTAAAGTTGTGGTTTTAAAAGGTTCTAAAAATTTCAACAAAGATTCGGCAAAAAACCAATCGGCGGGAGTCATTTCAAAATTGTGCATATTTTTTGCGAAACAAAAATCATTTACAACTGCTTTATAATCGGTGACAACATTTAGTAAATCAAAGTAGAATTTCATCGGTGTCTAACATCCTTTGGAAATTTTCTAAAAGGAACATTTCTAACCCTACACCAAGCTTTCCATTCTTGTAAAATGCTTGGACTTAATGCAATGAAATGTACACAATTTCTAATTTTATGTATATATGGATCAGCTATTTTTAATGCATCTTGAACACATAAATTTATAATAAGATATGCACATCTAACATGAAAAATATTGTCAGATGGAGGGTTTAATACAGATTTAAAGTAGTAATTGCTACATTGTTGTTAGATACATTATCAAAACTAATAGCCATAATTTTATCGCGAATATGAAAAACATCACAAATTTCTATAATACGGTTTGCTATTTCAGCACCACTATGGGGATACGGCAATGCCGCAAGTAATATGATTCTTTTTTGAAGAATCCAATCATTGTGGATCCAATGACAGATTATTTCCATCGTTGGAATATTGTTGATACCCGTACAACAATCCGAAGTTAAACTAACCCTACAAGTTAAACTCCATAAAATTGCAATCAACGCGTCCTTCATTTCAACATACATTTTAAAACAATCCGATTTGCAAGTATTTCTCGGAATTCTTTTAAAATGAGGGTTTAAGGCCGTTTGATTAAAATTTTCCAAGTTCCTACTCTCGGGATAGGAAAATGGCAACTCTTCCTTAATGACTAATCGGGCCATTTTCCGACGAACAAGTTCGGGATCATAAGGGTGGTTATCTACTTGACCGGTACTAGGATTGATTTTTTGTTGGCCTTGTATTTGATCAAGAAGTTCTTTATGATTATGTTGTATGTGCCTACTAATTGTACCGGTACCGTCACCCCTCTTGAATTTTTATGTTTTACTACATATTTTACACACTTTCAAACCTATACCCGGAGTATGTTCGTCCGGGATATAATCATAAAACTTATGCCAATCGCTAGTTTCTCCTCTACTTTTCCTACTACTACGGGGTTGTGTGGTTTCGGTTTGTTGTTGTTATTGTTGTTCTTCTAATTGTATGTCACCTACAACATCGTCGTGTGCACCCCATTGTTCCATAGTAGGATCAATGAAATCTTGGGCGGGCTCACTAGTTTGGACAATTGGTGGCCTACGTGAAGAGGAGGAGGAATCTTGTCCGCTACGACCGCTACCGCGTGATCTAGACATAATGTAGTAATGTGCTAAAGTAAAGTATGTAAAAAAAAATATAGAATGTAGGAGCGGTGAATTATACAAAAAAAATCTAAAAAACAAGAGGGTTGAGATAGAGAAGTTCAAAAAAACGAACAATAATTTTAACTACAACGCAAAAAATAATTTAACGAGAGAGATAGAGATATTTTGATACCGTTCACCGTGGAATACGCGTATGTAAAAAAAACCGTAAAAATAAGAATAGAATAGAAAAGTTGGAGGAGCGCTTTGCCGATTTTGCAATTGAAGAGTTGAGAAGAGATTGAAGTAGATTTGACGAGGGTTGAAGAGAATTGAAGACGTTGAATTTTGATTCCGATACGACCGAAATTTGATCGTGTATATGCCTCCTTGTACACTTATTTGATGAATATTGTTCAAAAATTCTTTACAAATGATGTATAATAGTAGAGAGAGTAAGAGAGTGAGGTGTGATTTTTTATGAGATTTTTAGGGATGTTTATAGGCTAAATAAGTGGGAAAAAAAATTGCAACGGCTCTGTCTTGGGACAGAGCGCATCAGCAGCAACGGGGTAATTTTTTCGACTGTTTGACCCGCGGGTCAACGGTCGACCCGTACGGGTCGAACGGGTCAAAACCGCAGGTCGGCCCGCGGGTTGGCGGGTCCAATTCGCGAATTGGGCCGGGTTCGTGGGCTGGGTTTCGCGAATTCAATTCGCGTAAATTGCAACCCGGGTCGACCCGGTACTGTTCACCGGGTTCGACCCGAACCCGCCGAGCAAATTAACGGGCCGGGTCGCGGGTGGGTCGCCGGTTGACCCGGCCCAGTTGCCATCCCTACTCAATTTGGTGTGCATATCAAAATCTTTCGCTTAGACGGTGCACGTGAGTACACTTCCACTGCTATGTGATCAATCCTTCAATCTCATGATACACTCTTTTAGGAATCATGCCCTCACACTCATGAATAGAATGGTGTAGCTAAACGCACGCATCGTCACATTCTTGAGACAGCTCGCGCTCTTCTACTCTCCTCTTCTGTTCCTCGTTCTTTCTGGGTTGAAGCTGTCGTGACGTCTGTCAGTCTTATTAACATCACTCTCTCGTCTGCCCTATCTGACACGTCACCTTATGAGGCTCTTCGACACTCACTGCCGGACTACAGTATGCTCTGTACTTTTGGTGTACCTGTTATGTCCTTCGCCCTCCCACTGAGCGCACGAAACTCACCGCCCGATCTACTAAGTGCGTTCACCTTGGTCTCAGTCCTGAACATAAAGGATATCGTTGTGTTGACCCTGTGGTAGGTCGTATTCATATTTCCCGACATGTCACCTTTGTGGAAGACTCTCCCTACTATTTGAAATCTCCTGAGGATGCTAGTTTTCTTGACTCCTCTATTGTTGGTCCTTCTTCCCCGGCCAGACCTTCACGCATTCAATTTGATCGCACTCCTTTAGCTCCTTTCCCACCTCATACTACCGTTCCACCTATTCTTCCTCCTACAGAAACAACACCTACATCTCAAAAGCGTAAAGCCCCCGCACCACCTACATCCCCACAGGTGCATGCACACGAACAACCTATCTCACCTCCCCATTATGTTCATCCTCAACCAGTCCGTCAGTCTACACGTTCTACCTCGGGCATCCCACCGGCTCGTTACACACCCGATGCCACTGGTCCTTCTGATCAATTTGGTTTTTCCACCCTAGCCTCCTACTCATCACAGTTTTATGCATATCTCACGGCCATACACTCTACACTTGAGCCCAAAATTTACCAGGAAGATATTCAATATCCTGAGTGTCGGGAAACTATTGCAGAGAAGTTCAGTGCATTTGATCAGACTGGAACTTGGAATATTGTTCCACTGCCTGTGGGCGTCCAGCCCATTAGCTGCAAATGGATTTTCAAGGTCAAATATCAACCAGATGGCTCCATTGAGCGGCACAAGGCTCGTCTTTTTGCTAGAGAATTTACTCAGGAGCATGGTATCGATTATTATGAGACTTTTGCCCCCGTTGCACAGATGACTACAGTTCGCACTCTCCATGCCGTTGCCGTTATTCGTCAGCGGCCGTTATACCAGATGGACGTGAAAAATACTTTTCTTCATGGTACCCTATCTGAGGTTGTCTACATGTATCCTCCTCCTAGTCTTACCACTCCTCCTCGTCATGTTTGCCGTTTGCGTCGGCCTATATATGGTCTGAAACAAGCCCCTTGAGC
Source organism: Hemerocallis citrina (assembly GCA_017893485.1). Taxonomy (NCBI): domain Eukaryota; kingdom Viridiplantae; phylum Streptophyta; class Magnoliopsida; order Asparagales; family Asphodelaceae; genus Hemerocallis; species Hemerocallis citrina. The sequence continues at coordinate 307,915,771 of CM030359.1, read as the reverse complement.
TTGCTTTTAGAATTTTTGTAGTGTTGTCATCCAGGATGGTTTCCGTCAGAGTTCACAGGACCATTCTATGTTTATGCGTTCATTGCCGCAAGGGAGGGTCATTCTATTATTATATGTTGATGATATGATTATCACTGGGGACGATTTTGTAAACATTGCCTCTACACAGAAGTACCTTCTCCAGCAGTTCCATATGAAAGATCTTAGCAGATTACGCTACTTTCTGGGCCTAGAGATTGCCCATGGATCTTGGGGGATACTTATTTCTCAACAGAAATACACATTAGATATTATCTCCGTTGCTTTTCTATCTGACAGTCGATCGGCCGACACTCCCTTAGAGCTTCATGTGAAACTTCGTCCCACAGATGGTGAGCTCATTCCAGACCCCACTAGATACAGACAGATTGTTGGACAGCTTAGCTACTTATGTATGAGCTGACCCGATATTGCTCATGCATATTGTTAGTCAGTTTGTTTCCACCCCTACACCAGTTCACTCCGGTACTCTTCTTCGGATCCTTAGATATCTGTGGGGCACTATCACTCGCTCATTATTCATGCCTTCCACATCCACCTTAGAGCTCCGTGCATACTCTGATTTAGATTAGGCGGGTAATCCTACCACCAGACGGTCAACCACAGGTTTCTGTCTATTTTTTGGTGATTCACTGATCTTTTGGCGAAGCAACAAATAGGCAGTTGTAGCATGTTCTTCAACTGAAGCTGAGTACAGAGCAATGACAACCACTACTAGAGAAATTGTTATCAGATATGGGTGTAACTCTCACAGGTGCTACTTCTCTTCATTGTGATAACCTAAGTACATTGCACATTTCAAGAAACTCAGTTTTTCATGAGTGAACAAAGCACATAGAGATAGATTGCCACTATGTTCGAGAGCGCTTTGAAGTAGGGACCATTTCACTTCACTCTGTTACTTCTTCACAACAGACAACAAACTTCTTCACCAATACTCATACTATTTAGAGATTTCGTTACTTGGTGGGCAAATTCACACTGTTCGACCCATCGTGAGTTTGAGAGGGGGTGTTAGATATTGTATTATATATATTAGTCCCATATCAGATATGTATCAGTTTAGTGTTTGGTTCTCTCCTATATATAGGAGTCATTGTACTCAGTTGTATTAATCCAATAATCCAATGATAATTTTCCAATCTCTCTGTTAACCTTATCACCTCCAAAAGCCAAGGTAGCAGTATGATCACCTTCATTCACTTGCTGTTCAGCCCACCGGATTCATGAACAGAAAGAGCAGCAATGACTTCTATATCTATTTCTATTTAATGAGAGAGTTTGTCAAAAACAGACATCTCTACTATTTTAATTGAAGAGTTTGTCACCAAATAAACTTCATTTGTTACCAAACAAACACGTGCATTGTAACCCAACAAACACATGCAATGTACATGCATAACTAATATAAAGAAAGTCTTAGGTTCGATCCCAGACAACGTCAAATTTTTTTTTTTAAATGTATCTCTACTATTTTGATGGGAGAGTTTGTCACCAAACAAACTCCACTTGTAACCAAAGAAACACGTGCATTGTAACCCAAAAAATACGTGCAATGCACATGCATAACTAATATAAAGGAGGTCTTAGGTTCGATGCCAGACAACGTCGAATTTCTTTTATAAAAAATATATATTTATAAAGACGTGCATCGCATGTGTAAATTACTAGTTTTTTTAATATTTTTTTGTCACACAACAAACATTACTTTGTCGCCAAACAAACCCGTGCATCGCACGTGCAACTCTAAATTTATTTATCAACACGTGCATTGCACGTACAAATCAAAGTTTTAGTTTTTTCTTAATTTTTGAAAAAATACGTGCATTACCCGTTTAGCTCCAACCTTTTTTTAGAAATTAAGACATTCACCGCACGCGTTAATTACTAAACAAATATGTGCATCGCACGTGCAACTCCAAATCTATTTATCAACACGTGCATCGCACGTGCAACTCCAAATCTATTTATCAACACGTGCATCGCACGTACAAATCAAAGTTTCTTCTTAATTTTTAAAAAAATACGTGTATCGCACGTCTAGCTCCAATTTTTTAAAAAATTAAGACATCCATCGCAAGTGCTAATTACCACCAACTTGAATCGCACGTTCAACTTCAACTCTTTATCAAAGCATGCATTACACGTGAAAAATACTAGTCTTCATAATGGGAAAGATTGATAATTTGTGGTTGCTCGGCTCTAATGGTAGCAGACTGAAGATCATTAGTACTCAGAAGTTCATTCACTCCTGCTGTAGCAGCAATAGCATCTGAATTTGCTCCAAATGCACGTTGGCTTGCTCCTGAATTTGTTCCATAATTAAGTAGTTTGATTGGCATTCATCAGCTCATGAACAACATCTTTGGGCACAGAGAAATCCAACTTTGCCTTCTTCGCTACTAGAAGTAATTCTGATAAAAAAAATGCACAAAGTAAAGAAACCGAGAAAAAAATCTACTATTTAGTTCATTCCATACTACCCAAATCATGATTTTTATTGGTGTATCCCAACTTAACCTGAATTTTGATTTAACATCATCTTCTTCCAATCACCCTACGAGGCTCTAATTGAACCAGGTATTCCTTTCACTTTGCAAGCCAGTTAAAACATAATCCAGAATAATTTCACAAATCTACATCGAATAAAAAGATATATGCATTTTCACTACAACCATTACAGGATACACAATTAATATTTCATTTATTTGTATCATTTTAATGAAAGCAGATGAAGTAGGGCCAAATAAATGACAATCTGTATATACAGAATGTTAGGGATTTCCCACTAGAATTCCCTCTTTCAGAATCTTGTTGAGTTATTCGATGCAATCAACACAAATCACCAAGCACATATGAGAAAACACACCAAAGCACACAAATTTGTCCCGGTTGGGACTTTCGCCTTAATCCGGGAGAGAAGAAACCCAAAATATTATTCAATTAGAGAAGATACAAGAATATTACAATTCTCACCACGACTCTCTCTCAAGCCTCACCAGCAAGTACTAGTCGTTTACAATTAGAGAATCACTCAATCTCTCATTCAATGAAGTACTCTCTTTCTTGGCTCTTAATGGAGGCTAATAATAACAATATATAGAGATCTAGAGAAAACCTAGTTTGATATCTTGATACAGTAACCATTGGATATTCCTAAAGAGATAACCCTACGATAGGAGCCGTCAGATCTGACTTGAAGAACAAGTTGGGCTTCTCACAAATCACCAAAATCCGACCCAATAAACCATCAGCGCCGCGACCGGTCGACCGCACTCCCAAGGTCGGTCGACCGTCCCCCTCTCGGGAACATTTGCTAAGTAGGGCGGTCGACCGCACCTTGTGACTAGTCGACCGCAACTCCTGCAACTACAGCCGCTGACTATTTCCTTGCCTCCATTCCGTCTCCAATCTTCTCGATTCCTTCATCGTCTCATCGTCTTCTTATCTAACCTAGTATGCAAGACATAAACCCAACAATCTTCACCTTGGATTGCATACTCATGAATCCACACCTGTGTGATTTGAAACCCTCTGGACTCTTTTCCTTCTCTTCTTGCAAACAACTCGTTTCAATGGCTTCCTCTGCTAGTTGAATATATCTCCACCTGTTTTTCTCCCGCTGTATGCCCCCTTAAGGGCACACCCCAGTAGATGTAATCATGGAGGTGCCACTTTCCACACGAACTCCACTTACCTCAAGGCTCTCTCCACCTTCCGACGATATTCGAACGTCGCAGTCTCGCTCGGATGATTCTAGTGACGGCATACTAGATAGTTCTTTAGGAACAATGAGCTTCGAAACACTTGTGCAATTTTTTCTGTTCCTCCAAAGCTGGTAGAGGTTGTGCTGATCCTGCCCAATCTCCCTCTTACCCTTCATCACCTCACGATAACTTTTTCAAACTGAAGGAACTCCACCTGGATCTGTGTACCTGCAGTCCTGAACATCTAGAGTTCTCATGGAAATAAGGCTCCGCTTCATCAAAGGAATATGCATGCCTTCCACTAGTGTGTGTGTCCCCTTCTGCCTGTCATCTTCGACTCATTTGTTTTCTCACATCTTACTTCACAAGTCTTGTCAATTTTCGTTCTCACACAACGACATGACGCAAACTTGAAAGTAGAAACCATTACTTCGCAAATCTTATCAAACTTCGTTCCCACACAACGATATGATGCAAATTTGCAAGTAGAAACCATCTCCATCTCGGAGCAAACTTGAGAAGAACTAACCGCATCAAAAGAACAACCAGAATTCACATTTAAAGAACTTGAAACAAAAGCACTGTTTAAGCCTTCACCTGATTCAGCGGCACTGAACTTGGCACCCCTCTGACTCACACACTTGCAACAGTCTCTCATGTAATGCTCAATCCCTTTGAACTGGTAGCCACGGACCTTACCCCGACATATACTTTTTCCTTCCAATCAAAGTACAATCCACCTCCAAGCAACTCACAGAAGTTGACGCCGATTTCTGACTCTCCCTCCTAAGTGCATCCTCCTCCAACCCCTTGATCATACCTACTATGAAAGACTTCTCCTTAGTAGATTTCTCGCCTAGCATGGTTATCATGTTGGATGGATTTGATGGTGAATATATTGAGTTGGAAACCCTTACATCATCTGTGTTGAACACCCTCAGTTTAGATAACTCCATATTGAATTCCAATTCATGATCTAGAAGAGCGGTGCTTTTCTTCATTGAGAAACCTCACTACTTTTTTTGTTGTGCATCCGAACTTGTGACGACGATCCCGAGTAGTCAGTTCTGAATCTTGCCCAAAGACTTGCCGTACTTTTCCTATACCTAACTTCGTTCATCAATGACAACCAGATTAAATCCAAGGCTTCTGAACACATCTTCTTCCACTTCTCCTTCTTTGTGCCGTTCGGTCTCCCTTTATCTCCTTCTAGGACTAGATCCAAGTCCTGTTGAACCGATGCTTCATGCATGTCCACCTTCAAGAGATTAAAGTTAATCTTGCCTTTGAACCGCTTGATCTTCGTGATTTGATCTGCCATCATCTCCAAGGAACTCGAACAAACCCTTGAACCCGAAGCTCTGATACCAATTGTTAGGAATTTCCCACTAGAAATCCCTCTTTCAGGATCTTGTTGAGTTATTCGATGTAATCAACACAAACCACCAAGCACATATGAGATCATACCAAACACACCAAAGCACACAAATTTGTCCCGGTTGGGGCTTTCGCCTTAATCCGGAAGAGAAGAAACTCAAAATGTTATTCAATTAGAGAACATACAAGAATATTACAATTCTCACCACGACCCTCTCTCAGGCCTCACCAGCAAGTACTAGTTGTTTACAATTAGAGAATCACTCAATCTCTCCTTTAATGAAGTATTCTCTCTCTTGGCTCTCAATGGAGGTCAATAACAACAATATATAGAGATCTAGAGAAATCCTAGTTTGATATCTTGATACAGTAACCATTGGATATTCCTAAAGAGATAACTCTACGATAGGAGCCGTCATATCTGACTTGAAGAACAAGCTGGATTTCTCACGAATCACCAAGATCCGACCCAATAAACTCATCAGCGCTGCGACCGGTCGACCGCACCCCCAAGGTCGGTCGACCATCCCCTTCTCGGGAACATTTGCTGAGTAGGGCGGTCGACCGCACCTTGTGACCAATCGACCGCAACTCCTGCAACAACAGCTGCTGACTATTTCCTTGCCTCCACTCCGTCTCCGATCTTCTCGATTTATCTATCGTCTCATCGTCTTCTTATCCAACCTAGTATGCAAGACATAAACCCAACACAGAAACCCCATTCAGAAATAGAGCTTACAAAAGTACAGCTATCCCGAACTGCAGTTACTTCACCTAATTCCAAGCTGTAAACACATGCATCTGACGTGCCCAAATTTACCGGAATTTGAACAAGCACTGGCATATTCAGAACTGGGATAAGAATATTCCCAAAGAATATGTCTATATCCAAGGGAATCTTCTCCACCGTGGAGCACAAGTACACAACAGATTAACATTCATTCTCTCTCCCCCCCCCCCCCCCCCCCCCCCCCCCCCCCCCCCTCTCTCTCTCAGCGCCAAGTAAACGATGATATACAAACATGACCACCTAGAATTCCCATGTAAGTCTTCTTCTTCACCATCTTCCAATTCGTTTCTATTTACTGGCATTCACGTATTCATTCTATACTACAGTTTTCCTTTTAGTTTCATGCCAATTAATCATGTAGATTTCTTGCAGGTTAATCCTAATAAGTATGTGAATAGATAAGCAAAAAATCACTGTTGATTGATGATTGATTGATTGGGTAGTTAGTTTTGGTTGGGCGATAGATGCATGATATTTTGTTGTGCATTGACACTGATAATAGACGACATGCATCCTATGCAGGGCTGCCCTGTCTTGAGGCGCCTCGAGCCACCGAATTTTGCATATTTTTAAGGGCCGCAATTTTTTTTTCTTGTATTTATATATACGTGTTTTGGGTAATTTTTTTTGGGGCTCCAAATTTAATTTTTTGGACTTTTTTTAAAAAAAAAGTAATACTTAGGCCAGCTTATTTTAGTTAGGCTTGGGTTTGTATGGAAATTTATTTCTCAAATCCCTAAGGGGGCATTTGGAACACGGATTGGAGGATTCCCGGAAATGTGAGGGTAGGAATGAAGATTCCCGGAAATGTTGTATTACCGTATTTGATATAATACATCGCATTCACATGAATCCATTATTATTATATTTTTTTATTCTAGTTTTTTATTTATTTTATTGTTTGTTATGGAAATCCCATAAGAATCCTCAAATCTTTTATTATTGTAATACATTGCATTCCCGGGATTTTTTTATTATTGTATTTTTCTTATTCTAGTTTTTTGGATTATTTTATTGATTGTTATGAAAATCTCATGGAAATCCTCAGATGCCATGATTTTAGAAGGGATGAAAATCCTTCACAACAAATGATTTTGATCCCATTGAGCATCCATCATTTATTCCAAAACTATGTTTGCCGCATACCAAGTAAGATAATCTAAGGAGGAATCTGGAATTTTCTTGTACATTTTCACATACCATTGCCCCTTAAATCTCCATCTATTTCTCCATATATATCGGATTTTTCAGAATTGTAGAAAAAAATCCAAAATTTTTTTTAACTAATTTTTTTAAAGACAAATTCTGTATGGGGGACCTATTTTGGGAGTTCGCCTCAGGCCCCCGTAAACTTAGGGTCAGCTATGTTAGCAATTTGTGGTACTTTGACAGCTGAAGTTGGAGAGGTAGGAGCAGGAGCGATAACTGATCAATGAACACCAAGCAGGTAGATCTAGCCAATCACACAAAGCACACAATAATTTGTCCTGGTTTGGGTGTAAATCTTCATCCGGGGAAAAATTAAGGGAGATTTTACTCAACTAGAGAAGATAAGAGTTACAATCACTTAAACCAAAAACATATCTACCTTTCAAACCTTACAGGAGAAAAAACTGTTGATTACAATGGAACTTCTCAATAAAGGATTGCATTTCTCAATCGAGGCTTACACAATAAATAGAAGAACTAGAGAAACCCTAGATTATATGCCTTGATACATTAACCGTCTGATGTACACTAATCATATGTTGAGAGTCGTACGATCTAACTTGTAGTGGAAGATGGGCCAGAAACGATCACCAAAGACCAAGGCCCAATTGCTGCATCCCGCTGTTGACGATCGACTACAACATGTTGCGGTCGACCGTAATGGACCAGTTCTCGTCTAGAGACTTTGGGCAGGTGACCACAACCCATATAGTCGACCGCACCCTCGTTGCTTTTTCTCCAATCGATGCTTCATTCCTTCTCATTTCTTCATCGTCTTCATATCAAACCATGTATGCAAGACATACAATCCCAACATACTAATCTTTTATGCAAAATTTTGAAAGTACTAGATTTGCCCGTTGACATGTGCCTACGGCACATATTCGGCACGGTGCACCTTGTTTAATCATATAAAATAGTCTTGGAGGTCCAGCAAATTAATAGAAGTAGTAAACATAGAACAAAAAACATATTATATGATTTTTTTGAATTATTTTTAATGTTTTTAATTTTTTAATTTTTAATTTTAAAAAAAATAAAATTTTATTTTCTTAATTTTTGAATAGAATAGGGAAGGAGGGAGAGAGAAGAAAAAAATAATTAAATAAATATAGGAGTTATTTGGGTGGGGGATTTGAATTTGAGTTTTGAGGAAAAACTTTTGGGGGAGGGGGAAATATGTTTTGTGAGATAGATATAGAACTTTGATTTTTTTTAATAGAGAGAAAGAGAGAGAAATAATTAAATAAATATAGGAGTTTTTTTGGGTGAGAGATTTAAATTTGAGTTTTGGGGGGAAAAATATGTTTTGTGAGGTTTAGATCTGGGCCTTTGATTTTTTGGGGATTAAAGGAGAGCCACTTGATAGCTTTCTTTGTGTTTTATTATATAGATGGTCTCATTCTTTTTGTATCAACGTTTACTTTCTACGGAGAGATGGTGAGTTTTGCTCATTTTAATTTGCATATGAGAATAAACTCTGTTTGGCATTACTATGAACAGTGGCAGAGCCAGGATATTCTAACACCGGGAGCGAAATCACAACAACTAAAATTGATAAAAGTCTTTAATCATCCACAATTATATTACAAAAGCAATTAGACAAGCATTGTTATATTACAAAACTTCCCTACGCAACCTCATATTTTGAAACCTTTTCATTATGTATTCATTTTTGATTGACTTCAATGTCTTTTTTTCGACTTATGCAATCAAACAATCATTAAACCATTCATCTCCCATTTGGTTACGAAGCGAAGTCTTTACAAGCTTCATAACTGAAAATGCTCTTTTACAGGTCGTCGTTGCCACTAGTAGGAGTAATGCCAACTTTATAAGTGAATACATCAATGGATAAACAATATGTCTTCAAGTCTCAACCATTTTTTTAATCAATTCATTAATCCCAATCAGATTAGAAAAATCATCGACACTTATGACATCAATCATAACATTTGTGATCTCAACTACTATTGCTTTGACAATATCTTTTTGAATCATTGAGGATGTTAGCTTATTATTCTCTGGGACATTTTTCAAAACAATTTTTTTGACTTACTCGTTGTCTTCAGCATAAAACTCTAGAACTTCAAGAAAGTTTTTCCGATTATCTGATTCATCGGATTCATCATGTCTCGAAATGGAAATCCTTGATTTACCAAGTAAACGCATACGATAATCAATTCATATTTTGTTTGATTGCTTTGCCAATTGAACATCTATATATTATTTTTGATTCATTAAATCAAGACACTTCTTCATGCACATATTATGAATGCTATTATGACTCCCGATATGCCATTTGAATTTTTGTGGCATTTTTTTCCAAATTGTGAATCCTTCACCAACAAATTTGTCATTGCCACTTTGAGAACCACTTTTGGGTATGAATAAATAACAACATAAACAGAATGGAACATCTTTAGACTCATCATACTCCAACCAAGTACTAGTACGGTGTTATTTATGTCATTTAGGATGAAACTTCGTTTTTCATTGCCAAAATTCCTAGAAGGTAAAACATGAGGTTTTGGTTGACACAGACTTTTTTGCCAATAATGCATTCGAACTATCTCCCTATCATTAGCTTCAAAGGAATACATATTTTTCCTTTTGGCAGGATCAGATGCAAGTTCATCAACGTTAAGCTCTACACGAGGACGAGGAGGTCGAACACTTGAATCAACATCCGCCCTTGGTTTTCTTTTATAAAAAAAAATCATAAATGTTTGAAAAATATCGAACTAAAATTAAAATTGTATCAAACAAAAACCTAATTTATAAACTTGTAATTTAATATCAATAAATTGTAGAAATTTAAATTAATCATTAAACAGAAAGAACCTCAACACCAATTTGTTGAGAGTCAAGCTTGTCTTAATTCTTTGAAACTTGGATGGTATGCCACAAAGTTTAATTAGGTGTAGTCTTAATATTTTTATAATTCCCAGCAAATTAGTGTTAAATGTATTTGGGAGTTACTGAGTCAGTGTGATGGTTGTGTAACCCTTCTAATAAATGCGAAGTCATGGCAATGCCTCGTAACTCCTAAAAAATTGTGGAGTTATAGTTGAATGATTATTTTAAGTCCACTACAATAAAATAATTTTACCCCAGCGATTTTACCCTAACGCCATGGTAGAACCCAGGTAAGAAAAATGAAGAAAAACCCATCCCCCTATTCCGGCGTTTCTTTAAAATGCCGGTGTAGATGTGTGCATTTTTATCCCCCAACCCCCCCTCGATCTGTCTCTCTCACTCTCACTCAACCCACGCTTCTTTCTAATTTCGCTCTCTTCCGCGCGCTGAAGAACCCAAACCCCCAGGCCGTCGTCGACCCCCGACCATCGTCGTCACCCGCCCTCTGTCGCCGTACCCCCCGTCCCCCCTCCCCACGTCGCCTAGCCCCTCTCTCTCACAAACCCTAGCCCCAATCACAAACCCTAGCCCAAATCGTGTCGCCCCTTACCTTCCTACCCCTACATCTCTCTCACAAACCCTAGCCCTGACCCCCCCCCCACGTCGTCGTTTCAGTCGCTCTCGCCGTTCCCGTGCCGTCTCTCTGATGACCATCATTTTCCTCCATCTTGCAAACCCTAGGTATGAATTTGAGAATTTGGGAATTTGTTAATTTGTGAAGTAGAGAATTTAGGAATTTAGAGAATTTGTTAGTTTGTGAAGTAGAGAATTTGAGAATTTGGGAAGTAGAGAATTTGAGAATTTGAGAATGTGTTAATTTGTGAAGTGTAGAATTTGAGAATTCTGAGTATCTATAATGAGGATGGATAAGAAGAATAGATTGATGGTTGGGACAAATTGAATGCCATTTTTGTTCGATTGGGTGTTAGGGATGTATGCTGAAGTGCAAAAAAATTATGGGGTTGACATCTTAAATCTTCGGATAATGGGTGTACTATAGGTAATTTTCATCTGTTTTTAAGTCATTATAATATGTGAAGGATTCTTATTTAGGAGTTGCTTAAAAGGAATGCAATTGTTACTAAGGGAATGACTTCTTATGTCCCTCCAGTGCTTCTTCGTCTGAAAGGAGTGTTTAGTGAAAACTTGGGTGATGCTATTATGAATAGGTCACATATATTTGGTTGATTCTTCAGTTATGATATCTATATGGTATCTTTATAGTTTCTTCACTCATGTATGTATATGCAAATGCATGTTGGTGTGGGATGCTATTATGCATAGGTCACATATGTAGGTTGATTCTTCAGGAGTTACGAAATCTCCATAATTCTGCCATTTGTTACTTGGCTCTTAAATGCCATCTCCTCTGTTGTTATGTTCTGGCTCCTTGCCTCTATTTGATATCCTACCAATTGTATATTTCTATTTGTGTGCATGGCTACTCCATCCAGCGAACAAAACTATATTCACTTTTAATGTTGTTGGGTCCTTTGACATTACAATGAAAGTTCATTAGAGTAATCTAAATTATGGAAAATGTTTTAGAGATGTAAATGGATTCTTACTCCAATTCAAATGCTCATTGTATCTGTTAAATTGAATTTAGTTATGTGTCCTTCGATATATATGTACTAGTATGGGTATTGGATAGTGTAGAACCATTCAAATTACTAATCAAATATGGATTTGTAGTTTAATATTTGAGCAATATTTGTAGAACATTTGTATCTGCTCCATAGTAATCAAATACAAACATGATAATCATTCTTATATGTCTGAGTGGTCTATTATGTGCATGCATTGTGCAAGTATTGGGTAGTGATGAGGATGCTTCTTCTGACCCCCCCTTGTTTGAGAAGGGCTCTATAAGAAAAGCCCTATAACTTTTGGAGTATAGGCAGCATTAGTGCATTACACTTGTTTCTGTTATTAGTAGGGATGCAAGTATATCACAACTGAGTCTTAGAATTCTTTAGTTTGTAGGCCGGTTGACCTATCTATTCATATTTGTATCTACAAGTCTACTTTCTTCTTTCATATTATTTATGAAGTAGTGATGATTTTTAATTTGCTTTTGGGGGCCTCCAACTTTGATCTTCATATTCAGTTTTAGATTGAAGAAAGGGGTCTTCAGTTTGGGTTCTTTGTAGTATGTGCTTCATTTTTTTCATTGTTCAATTCTTGAAGCTGATCATGATTAAAACAAAATTTGGGACCATGCAGGACTGTTGGTTCCTCTGGTATCGTTGGTTTGGGATAACATTATATTGCATTCTTATCTACAATTGAAAGAAGTTTGCAGTTTGACAACTTTTTAAGAAAATTAACTGATGCTAGTTATATTGTGTTTTGATGAAGTATATCTGATCCAATAGTTAATGAAATGAACTCTCAAATTCTTTCACTGCATAGTGTGTGCTTGTTTGAAGTTTGGTTGAATGCCAACATGCAAGGGGTTTATAGCCTTCAGAATAAACTGGAATTATTATGCATTTGGAGATGGGTTAGTTGCTTTTTGTCTGAATTTGGAGATGAGATGGATCATGTATCGGAAGTTGCATACTATGATTTTTTGAGGAGCGACTAGTGATGGAAATTTTTTTATTTAAACTTTATATACAATTATATCATGATGTCTACATGAGTATCAGTGTCTAACGTAATGTCCATGCTTGTTGCTTGGGCTTGAAAATGAGATTGTTCTTTGTCGTATGGTTTTAAGTGATGATGAGATGGATTATGTAACTGAAGTTGCATACTATGATTTACAAAGGAGTGACTAGTGATAAAATAATCCTGTTTGAACTTATATTGTGGTTTCAATTGACAGTTATCTCATGAGTATTATAAAAGTATAAGTTTCATTTCAGTTAGTACCAATTTTGCCTGAATTTGACAGTGAAATTATTCTTTTTCACTCTTTGTAATTCAATAATTTGAACTCCATATTCTGGTTTTGATTGTAAGAGTGCTGCATATTTTTTTTTTAATTTAATTTTTTTAAAAAAAATTTATATACCTACACCGACGTTTTTACAAACGCCGAGGTAGAATAATTATGTGGAGAAGAGGGCAATCTTGAATACGCCCTACACCTGCATTTTTACAACCGCCGGTGTATCTTAGGAAAATACCGGCGTTCGTAAAAAATGTCGGTGTAGACCCCCCCTTTTCTGCGACGCCTTCTTCAGCGGCATTTGCACTGCCGTTTTTAAAAACGCCGGTGAATATCAGAAAAAAATGCCAGAAAATACCTTGTGTGTTGTAGTGGTCATATATTTGTTTCCTTTTGGAATGGAAAAAAGAGGTTAATTTTTAAAAATCCTCTAATAAATCTTTTCTTTGAATCCATCTTATTATTAATATTTTCTGTTAAATCTCCACCTCAAATAATATTATTGAAGGAGGGATTAAAAGAAGAAATATATTGGAGGATTTCATTAAACTTAACTTCTTATTTTCATTGCAAAAGAAGCAGCATACACACGACTTTATATAATCACTCATTTGTAACTCCTCCCCTTATTTTCATTGCAAAAGAAGGTACAATGCAATACCCTGACTCCACATAATTGGAGGGGTTACGTAAACATCACACTAACTCACAATTACTCTTTTAACACTTGGTTGAAGGGAATTACAAAAATATAAAAGACCACAATTAATTAAAAAAACATATCATTTAAGTTGTAAAGATTGAAGACAAGTTTAGCTATCAACAATTTGGTGTTGAGGTTCTTTTTTGTTTAGTGAGTAACTTGAGGATTTCTCACCTGAGGAGCGGCGGCCAAGAGCGGATTGTTGTAAAGCTCATGAAGGTGGAGGAAGATCAGGAAGATGCCAGGAGAGGGGTGGAGCCGTGGAGGTCATCGCGTAGCAATGGACGATGGTAGAGGAAGGTGGAGATGAAGAGTTGTCGACGTCGATGGAGGAAACTCGGGAAGATACCAAAGTGGTGAAGGAGACCCAGGAGAGCGGTGGAGGTCGTGGGACTGAGAAGATAATAGAAAATTTGGGATTGGGAGATGGGAGCAAACTTTTGCCATACTAGGCCACTTTTTGAAAATATTTGCGATTATGGGCTAGTTTCGAAACTATTAGCGCTTGTTGGCTACTTGGTGCACGTCAGCAACAGCCGTTATTCTCATTAGCGGTCTTTTCATTTTGAAAGTGGTTAATTAGAATAACGACCACTATTTTAAAATATTTGAAAATTTTTGTTTGCTATCGCTATTCTCACTAGCGACTGAAGTATATATGAGGTCGCTAATGGGATTAGACTGAAGTATATATGAGGTCGCTAATGGGATTAGCGACCTCAAATGAATATCCCGAGACAATTAGCGATTTCTAGAGAGCCTTTGTTCTCTTGGGAATATTTTTTTAAAAACCGAGGTTGCTAGTCCGAATAGCGACCTCAGTAAAAGAGTAAATCTCCTTACTCTCTGTAAGATTTGCAAAATAATCACTCAAATCGCAATTGGAAATAGCACCTTAGTATACTTCGGTCGCTACTCGCAATAACGACCACAATAAGAAACTTAATCTCCTTGTTCTTTGTAAAATTTACAAAATAGTTACACAACTAATGTCTCTATTCGGAATAGCGACTTAGAACAATTAAGGCCTCTATTATGAATTATTGATGTATGCCCTAGGTGCCAACCTTATATTGACCTTACTAATTTATATTGTAACATGACATTTATTTCATATATGAGGCATTTTATTTATTGTGTTGTTTATTGTAATTAAATGAACATAATAAAATCCTTAGAATAGTAAGTTCAATACTATGGGACATCAAATGCATAACTGATTGTGAGATCCTATTGGTTGTAATCAGAACACTATTCTTAAGTATTATTGTAACCCCTGTTTCCGTTTATACAAAATTTTCTATATTCTTGTATTTTATTTGTCTATAAATTATTTTCATTCCTGATTATACAGATTTTATTTTTGTTTTTCTTTGCTCCGTATTCTTGTATTTCAATTTCCTTATAAACTCTTTTTGTTCATATAAATTCATTTTCTTGTACATCTCCTATTTGATTGAACCCAAGCCGCATATAAAATTTTCCATTCTCTTGAACCCAATTACATTCATTTGAATATTCAGTTATTTTGTTTAAGCCCAGATTCCTAACCCATTCTCCGGTTGTACTTTCTAATTGTATGGATTATTATCGTTATTCTTATCTCTTATTCAATTCTTGAATTCCAATTTTTTCTAAATAAATTATGCCGTTGTTTTGAACCCAATTGCTTTCATTAGGTTTCTGATTATTATGTTAGAACTCTGAAATCCTAATTGATTCTTTAATGTCATTATTTAATACTTGTAAATTTGTTTATTCTTTTTCTAAACCCAAATCCTATTCATTCTACAATCTCTTTCCTCTCTTGTTGATTATATTTTAAGCTCGAATTAGATTTCACTCTATAATCCTAATCTGTTCTAGTAGATTACTATTATTGTTATTTTTTATTTTCTTCTATTATTTATATTAAAGCCCAACTTCAAGCCCACATTTGAATACCCAAACCCGTTAACCCATTACCTAAATCCTACCTGAAATTTCCCCACCCAAACTTCACAACTCCCCATTATTCCCTTAAACTCTAACTAACCCCCCTCAATCCCTTAATCACCTCCTAATCACCATTAATCTCCTATTATATATCTCTCAACTAACCCCATCTTAATCTCATCTCCTCCCTCTTTCTTCCCTGTGATCCCCCGAACCCACCTGAGCATCACCCTGCCTTGCCTTCACCACCACCCGACCATAGCGCCCCTTCGCCAGCCCCCCCATCACCAACACCACTGCTCCCCACGGCCACCCAGAACAACCCGAACCACCACCAGCCACCATTGTTGTCCCCCCCTCTTTGGCTTCGCTGTCCTTCATATTTGGCCCTGCACCACCACGACGCCAGCATCCCACTGCACGTCACCGCCCCATTGCCTGTGTCGTTGCCTTCCACTGCGACCCGTCACCATCGTCACCTTCCCTCCATCCCATTGCCTTGCCCCGCCACCGCCATCTCGCCACCCCTGCCTTGACGCTACATTCCGAGCCCCTCCACCTTTTGATCATCATACCCCGACCACCTTTGCAGCTAACTCCAATTCTCTGTCGCCATCTTCCTACTCATCTCCAACCACCGAACACCGCTGCATCCCCGACGGCACTCCTCCATCATCGCACCCCTTCTCCTCATGCCTCTCACTCCAACTCCAACAACACCCTCTCCTCACCACTGTCGCCCTCCATTGTAGCGCCACTTACACCACCAATGACCTCGACTTCATCACAAACCGAACCCCTGCCATTGCTGTTCACCTGCCCTCTGCAACCGCTGTCCCCGACCACCTCCCCAACCTCGACAGCCATCACAGTCACCACCTTCACCACCGCTGCCCAGCCGCAGCTCTCCGCTTTGTTGCCTCACATTGCAACCAGCTCAACAACCGCAGACACCGAAGCTCACCATCTTGCTGCCGCTACTCCTTCACCTCGAGACTTCATCGCCCGTGCTCGCTATCGCTAACATATCTTGCTGTGTTACTGTGTCACTCTTTCTCGCTATTGTACCTCCTTGTTGCGATGTTGTGTTGCTCATGTTGTCGTGAGTCACCGTTGTTGTTCATTGTTCTCATTGGTGTTGTTGCTCTTACTCATGGTTTTTGCCACTGCTCGCTCACCCGTTCTCATCGTTACATAAAGCAAGCATCTCCTGTACACATTTTATTGTTCTTGTGCAAGTATTTTTCTTGACGTCCGGCAAGTAGTTATTTATTTGAATACTAGATTTGCCCGTGGGCACGTGCCTACGGCACGTCTTCGGAACGATACAAAACACGAAAAGCCTGTAAACAGTAAAACAACAATTATGTAGCTCAAGTTTGAAAGTTTGAATAGTATGACAATAATTAGTTGTAAATAAAAGTCCATGTTTCCATTAGTATATGTTGAAAAATAATTATAAATGGGAGTATAAAATCTAACTTCTTAGAACTTTAAAGTGTGGAGTTGAAGAGATATTTACTATTTTCAATATAACATGTGAAACAAAATATTAAAATTCTGAAAATCTAAATTTCTAAGTAAATATAGAAAGAATGGGAGAGAGAGAAAGAGAGAAATATGAAAAAGTGAAGAGAGATGAGAGAGATAGTAATAAAGTAATAAGTTTTTTAGTTTTGAGGGGGGGGGGGGGGGGGGATTTGGTTTTGGGGTTTGAAATTTTGGAGGAAAAATATGTTTTGTGAGGTTTGATGTAGGCCTTTGATTTTAGGGGGGATTGATTGTGAGCCACTTGATAGCTTTCTTTGTAATTTATTATATAGATTGTATCTAATTGAATTCCATTATTGATTCATTATTTTTTTCATTGTATCATGTTATTGATTCATAATATTCTTATCATGCCATTGTTATTGATTTAAAGCTCGATCCGTTAAATTATCGTATTATTGGACATTCAACATTGCTGCCCTATAAATTGCTTGACCATGTACTGAGGTTTCGACCCAGTTCCCGGCACTGAAATTTCTAACTTTGTACATAAAAAATGTAGCACACTGAGTCTTAAATCTGGAACATCTTATGGTTCCTCAATCCAATTTATATATTGTAAGTTATTGATTTTTTAGTACTGTCATGTTATAGTTTCCAGAACCGAGACTGTACACGAAATCAGTAAAAAATGAATTTATATGCATAGCTAATATAACTATAATGTATTTTGTGAATATGTATTGGAACCGACAGAGAGTCTACTTTCTAGAATCTCTGACAGAATCAGATTTACTTTCTCGTAGGAGTGGAAAAGTGAATTTGAGTACCAATAGGTGTTGCTATCCAAACATTGCATTATTTTGTTTTTACATATAAATCCACTATTTTCTATATTTAATGAATTGATCTATGTATATTTCATTTATTGCATAGCCTGATGTCTTTTTGATATTGTATTAATACTACGTTCTCATCGATTGAAGCCATTGCATAATTCTTGATACCACCGTTCTCATTAATCGTATTGATTGCATGTCTATAATTGATCGTAATAAAATGATAATAAGCCGGGGTAATATGGGTCAACTTAATAGTGGACAATATAGGAGAGTGTACTCGGAAGGGGATATTGGTCACAACCCATATTGGTCATTGTTATCAGTCATATTGATCATCGATTGATTGTGGATTACTGACTACAATATCCAGATTTATCGTGTATTGGTCATCAGTCATCGGTCATTGGTCATTGATATTGCAAGACCTGAGTACATGACCCTGTATGGTTCACCACTATAATTTAGACATTCACTTGATTGTATGCACCCGAACCTGTGGTATAGGACGCAGAATTGCGTGCATTAGATATGTTAATAAAAGACTGATAGACCTAAGATTAATACTGAAGACTGACACCGATAACTGATTAATGATTCTTGAATACTGATTCCAGATATTGACTCCTGATACCTGATCATGTTACCGACCATTGTTACTGAGAACTGTATTATTGACTATTGGTTTTTTGAATATTGACTGCATTGTTTATCGACAATTGATTACCGACCAATGCATCATTGATTATCGAATATTGATTCTATTATTGAATATTGTTTATTGATTATTATTTCTCTGATTATTGACTATTATTTATTGACCATTGTACAATTTATTATCGACTTTTGATCTTTTTATCACCTATCATTTATTTACTCTGATATCGTTCCAATTTCTTGTTCTTGTTATATAATTCTTTATTTCTTTCACTGCTTACTACTACTTGTCGCCTGAAATTTGCTCTAACGGGGTACTCTCCATCTTTTTTTTGAGTTATTGTTTATACAGGTACAAATGATGAGTTACTTAGGTACTGCTATTGCATTGTGTATTCTTGGTATTTTGTAAGTTCTTGTATCTCAGATATTGGTTATTACATTATATTCTTATTCATGTGATTATTATTGTATTGTTGAACTTACTAGTATTGTACAGCTTATGGATGATATGAGTTGGTATACTTATATCGTTTGCTGGACCTCAGTTACGTGCATTTGTTTCCGTATAACGGGAAGCAGGGCGTGACAATTATTGCGAATTAGGACAATAGTAATACACAGAGACGAGTATGTGCGTAGACTGATGACCATATCTCACGAGTCATGGATATGTGATATCAAGTCTTCACATGGATACATATTAGAGTAATAATATACTGAACTGACCCACAATGAGAATGCTACATGGATCATTACGTGAGTGTCATGAGCGATTCTTACAGTGACCATGGTATACGTGGTTCTTTGACTTGAAGTCACTATTGTTCCCTACATGAGAAGTTATATATTTTAATACCGTCAAACTTCGACTGTGATAAGGTGATTAAAGTGATAGGATTTGTCCCTCTTACATAACATGAGCTATATCTTCAGGCCCCTTGAATGAGTGATACTTCATGCATGGTCGTGCTCAAATGAGTCAATATGAGATATTGATCTCATTTCTTTTAATAAGTGTACTTGGACATTAAGAAATCAAAGATTGATCTATACAAGGTTGACACGCTTCATGCCTTGTGCTCAGTTAAGATATCTGATCAAAAGGACTAGACTACATGGTAACATTGGTCACGGACAGGTAATGTCAAATCACTGGCATTCCCATTACTTGAGTTGCAGTGATGTATTGCTGGATACCGCTCATTATTTGTAATACTAAGATAGAATTTTAGTTTTACTGTCAATGTAATGAGACCCTACAGGGTCACACATTTATAATGGATCAGAACTGGAATTTAAATTCATAAGAGGAATTTAATTGGGAATCCAAGTAAGACTTGGGCTTTCAACATTGGTTGGACAATTAATTAGATCAACCAAAATTAGAAAACCCACATATGAATCTGACCTAGGTTAGATTGTGAGCCCGACAGCCTCTCTACTCTCTTATGGTGGATTTCCTGCTATATATATATGATATCTATCTGTGGGAAACGACAAGAAAAAACCTTAGCCGTCACAGAAAGTAAGAACAAGATAGAGGGCAATAGGAACATCACCTTCCTGCAACTAGCACCGCGGCGTGAGGGAGAGCCCGATTTTGTTCGTTCGTGTGGATACCGTAGAGGCACCGCAATGTTAAAGTGCTCGTGATTGGCGGATTGTGGAAACAATCGTTCCATCGTTGAGGTAAAGCTTTTAACACGTTTGGTGGTTTTTGCATGGATTCATGGCTGGGTTTTGGAATTTTTAATTTATTTCTGCTCCGTATTTACTTTGTGATTGACCTCGAAACCCAACACGAATAACGACCTTTGTTCAACTAAGGTCGCTATTCCGAATAGCGACCTCGGTTTCAAAAATAAATTGATTATTATTTTTTCAGAGAGCAAAAGTTTCCTAGTTGTTAAGTGTTGGAATAGAGTTCATTGAAGGTCACTAATCCTATTAGCGACTTCATATATGTTTTGGTCGCTAATAAGAATAACGATAGTAAAAAAAATCATTTTTAAAAAAAAAGATGTCGCTATTCCCATTAGAGACCTCTAAAAGGAACATGCCGTTAATGAGAATAGTGGTCGCTACTGACGTGGCACCAAGTAGCCCGCGAGCACTAATAGTTTCGAAACTTGCTCATAAACGCAAATACTCTCAAAAAGTGGCCTAGTACGGCAAAAAAATCGATGGGGGCTATGGTTTTGGGCTTGTGAGAGAGTAATTAGAGAGGGAGAAAGAAGAGCTGCTTGAGTTGAGTTTTGGGCTTGAGAAAGAGTATTTTGAGGCCCAAGAGTAGTGGGCTTCATTACAGGTGAAGCGGGCTTGGGAGAGACTTTAAATTTAAGCTATATAATCAAAATCCAGGATGAGCGGCTTGGGCTTCATGTGCATCCGCACCTGGCTATAAACGAAAAGTGTTTTGGCTGAGAAAATATTGTTCCTAAAATATTATAACGGTAAAATTATTTAACTGGAAAATTCTTTTAGCAAGTGAAGGCATTTTTTTGAAAACCTAAAAACACATGTGGTAGGAAAATACAAAATAGCAGTTGTAAAAAAGCACTTTTGGCTTAAAAACATTTTAATTAAATTTAACAGGCACCTAGACACGTCTTTCTTCTCTCATACGGATAGGATTCAAAAGAATCCCAACTGTTATATATATATATATATATATATATATATATATATATATATATATATATATATATATATATATATATATAACACCAATATACACAGCAAAAAAGTCATACAACAGTCAGATGATATATATATATATATATAACACCAATATACACAGCAAAAAAGTCATACAACAGTCAGATGATGCAAACTACAAATAAAGCATCACTGACGAAAGACAACAAAGGAAGCATAAAGAAACTTCAATACAAATAGAACAACAACCTAGATACTAAAGCAGGCCGAAAGAACATCAAGAGGTCGAAGACAATGACGCTAATAAGAAGCAGCAGCACCATAGGAACAGGGCAAGCAGCAACAGAGCCAACTGTTAAGAGCATCAACGAACTAAACAACAACAGACTATTACAATGATGAGTTGACTCCCACCAACAAAGAGCCCTCAAGAGCCCTCAAGAGTCAAACCTGCACAAGACCAACAGCACCAAAAGCTAATTTTCTAGCTAAAATCTGCGCACCTGCGCATTGTTATAGATTTTTTAATTGTATTTCCGCTTAGCAGAGGGAGGGGCAACCTCAACCAACGGGTTAGAGACAACAACAATGCCAGACTAGTTAACCACGCCCTTGCGAGGGAAAGAAGGGCCCAATAGTACATTCGAAGAAGAAGAGGTCGACACCGAAATGGAGTTAGGATGACAAATATTATCTAGTTGTGTAATCGGAGAATGGGAGGAAGAAGAAAGACCAATAATCAGTGAAGACCTCAAGGTGTTAGAATAAAAGTTATTTATAACATCAAGTAGTCTGCGATCCAAACACGATCTAACACCTAAAGACTGATAAATCGAGAAAATGCAACGAGGAAAATGAGAAGAAAAAGTAGAAGATCTGGGGGAAGAAAACAACCTAGACACCTGTCTTAAGTCAAAGTGTTTTAGAACTAAAAGCACTTTCTCCAAAAACAATGCCAGACGATTTTGTGGTTTTTACTCTCTTTTTTTCATTAAAAAAGGAAGAAGTGAGTTCAAGAGAATTTAGATGCATATTGTCTCTAGCACAAAGTCCTGTACACGTTTCCTGTCATATGAAAAGTCCCTCGGCTTAGATTTTTTGTATTGGTCTTATAGTTGGGGGGATATTGAAGTCGTTCATTAGGGGCTGAAATAAACCATCAATGGTCAAGACCATTGTGTGATCGGTATTCAGTCCAATGTCCCTCTTGTGAAAGACTTTTTCATGAGATTCATCTTAATTATGTCCATAACACTGTAAATAACTGGCTCAGGATTAATTGGTTCCAGTTCAAATATTATTACATAGAAGTTCAAGTAAAATTATAAGATCTGTAAAACAGAGGAAGAACAATTTCAGTAAGAACTACTCTTTATAATAATTACTCTTTACTTAGCAGTCTGTATTGTATACGACATGATTCATCTCACTTAGTACATATACAACTTGTCTTCAATTCTTTCAATGTCCTTGTCTAACTACCTCGCCTTCGAGGTAGCTTATTCTTTTATGGACAAATCTTCCTTCTGTAAAAATTGGGAAGCAGATCGACTCATCACTCTTCTACTATAAAGGGGATTACTCCCATCGTCTCAAATTGTGTAACTGCAAAACCAATTTCCAAATCATGAGCTCAATAGACTTTGTAGTACAGTAACATGATGAAGAAAAAAAAAAGTGCAATCAATTAATGATATTTTACCTTATTAGTTGGAGGCTGCCACTCTGACTGGCTTCACCTCTATAATATTCCTCAAGTACTCAAAACCCATAACAACAATCCCTACCAAGTAAAGGAAGATGAACTGGAACTTTCCTAGTAAGCTGAAAGCTGAATCAAAATGACTTGTTCCTTCTCCGTCCCTATTGCTTGGCGACATTTGTGTCCCCTCAATCTGCCACCCTGATCAAACATGCTTAATTCTGATCAAACAACAATAACACTTCACCTGTTGCGAATCAACACACTGTCGCTGAGTACTCACCAGATCTAGTATCCATCAAGTTTGACCAGTCTTGCGGCTTTATCTGTGCATTTGATGCCTTTATCAACTCCATTAGAGATTGATTGACCTACATGTTAAGAGTTAATTTTAGAATGTTGAGACATAAATATATAGTATTTTTACTTAATATTTATTGTAGAGAAAGGATGATGATTACAATTGTTGCTTGTGATCATTTTAATTGTTTGCATGAACATGTGTTACATCACAATTAGTCTATTGATCATTTGCATTATAGGCTAGGCTGTTGGCAATTGAAAGTGACGTCGAATCCTTTGAACAGAAAGAAAAAGGTTTATCACACAATTGTATTATGAATGAACATTTCTTGTAAAGAGAACAGTATCTTTAGATAAATTTAGTGTTACTTTAGATTTTATAAAACTGAAGTCATAAAGGCGAAACAGATAAAAAGTAGGTGAATTATGCCAAAAATGATATCAGTAACTCTATAATTGGTATGTTTCTTGATAAACTGGTGCTTATATCTAGAAAATAATTGTTAGTTAGTAAAAAAAACCTAGAAAATTATTGCAGATAACTAATGTGTGGATGAACGATCTTGGTCACTCAGTCACAAGAATGGATAGACACATGGATAGAGGAATCCTATTAATAAAGCAAAAAGGTCTTTTTACTGCACACTACCGTGAGGCTCCACTTAAACAAGTTCATTGTGCAATTGCAGAATAAAAGATGCTAGTGAATGTGTTTAAGGTTCATCTCATAAGAATGTCATATATAATTTCATTATCAAGTTGTGCATTGCTAACTTAAACTGACCACACCTTTAGTACTAAAGTATAAGTTGCAGAAGAAATAAAAGAAATTGATAAATATGTGAAAAACAATTATAGAATAATTTTGATACTGAAGTGATGAGAAAATCAAGTGTATAAAATGATATGTTTTGGTAAGTTCTCCATAAAGAAAACAAGGATTTTAGCTTTTCAACAACTCTTGATGGAGTGTTTAGTTGTAGGCCAAAATTCCTCTTATGTACAAGTTCCAATAAATCTCCCAGCAACATAAGATAGATACATCCATAAATTAGATAGTGTTGGAGGCTTACGAATAGTGTCTTGGTAGTAATACCATACCTAATTAAAAGTGAGTACTCATAGAACTGCTAACCTGATATCATTCATTGTCTACAGAAAAGCTGAGTTGTTTTGTGTTGATAATGAATTAGCTTAGACCAATTCTCACTCTGGCCAGAGATTCCTAAATCATTTATGACTAATGAATCCACAATAGGAGTAACACTACCATAGTTCACAAACAATTAAACTATATTTTCATTGGTTCATAGGCAGGAATCTAGGATTCCCCAAGTTGTTTAGAACCCTTTCCTTTTCCAATCACTTCGTTTGTTGTTCCATCTGCTTTTCCCACAGTGAGAGATAATCAACTGGCTTGCTTGATCTGGAACAGGAGAATAAGAATGGGCTATCAACATAGAAACCAGGAAAAAGGTTTAAGGGCAGTCAGCGGCACATGTATAATGCACAAGTATGGAGCAACCACTTGTTTTAGCCAACACTCATACCCATCCCTTATCATAGGCATTGCATGTGCCAAAATCTAGTGTAATAATTTCCTAACACTTGTATTTTATTCTTCTACATATCCCTGTTCTTATTTTATCAAGTAGTATCTGTAGAAAAAATAATACTTGAATGAAAAATTTTTGTTAAAAGTCTTCTAACAAATAAGTTTTACAATGAAAGAATCTTCTGTCTGAATCCTGCTCGATCCATACCTCGTCAGGTCTTTCATGGCTTACTAAATGGCCTCCGTGCAATTCAACCATTCTTGCAACAGGTTGCAACTTCTCAGCCAGCTTTCTTGCATGATAAAGTTGAGCAATTACATCATACCTGTAAAATTCTGAAAAATCAGTTACATTTTAGTTAACTGTATACACGTGCAATGCACGTCTTAATAAATTTTTTTTTATAAATAAAAACTCTGACGTTGTGAGGACGAGGACTCGAACCTGAAACCTCCTTCATATTAGTTATTAGTTATGTACGTGCACCACACGCGTTGATAATAGATTTACAAATGACCGGAAGGCCTTCTCCCATTATAATATTAGACATAATATTATGGATGACAATTATTGTAAATTAGTAATAAGTGAGAAAGAAAGAGAGAATCTTCATAATACCTTCCATGGATAACCGATATCAAAAACCCTGAGGAACGAATGGTATCAAGTTCTTTTGATGTCAATTCATGTCTCCAGCATGCACTCATTTGGCCGTCAAACCCACAACTAGACTGCATCCCCGTTGATGATATGGCTCTGACGTATTCCTGGTATGAGTGGTTTCAATCAATTCACTGATTGAATAGATTCCTCGGAAATACAAAGTTTTGATCTAAAAAGACCATGCATCGACGTATAAAAAGACTGTCACTTCCAAAAAAACAATGGACCTATCCATTTTATAATGCTTAAAATTGGATGGCATTATTATTCCTTAACAGAGGAAAGTGTTGAAAGTCATATTCTAAACTGTATATCAATTTTCATTCGTGCCTGCAGCTTTGCTTCAGATAACTCTTTTCAGAAATTTTATTCTTTATTACATAAATAAGTCTAGTTCAAATATAACATAAAGATGCATACTTGATGTAGAATTTTTCGCCTTGTAGTTGGACCGACATATTCATCAAGATATTCCTGCAAATGGGAACACAAAATGTTCTTAGAATAATTACTTTTTCAAGAATATTAGAATGGTCCAAATTCAACTTGAGGTAACTCATAAAACTACACTCTTGCTCAAGCTCCAACAAAATGCAACATTGTACCTTTGTATAGTGAGTATCCAGATCAACTGCAGCTCTTTGTTCTGGAGTTTTTGCTCTCATAAAACGATACATAATAGACAGCATTTGACGGTCTATCTGTGAAAAGCCATATGTAAAACAAATGAAAAGACGAAAATAATATATTATTAGACTGCAGATGAATAGAAAGATGACATTGTCGCAAAAAATGTAGATACTCATACGGTTGCACTGAAACTAAAATCAACTTTAATTTTCATTAAAGCATTTAGTTACACAAAGAAATGTAACGACTTTGTCAACCAAAAGAAGTTAGTTGACACAAAAGGTATCCCATTTGCATATATTGACACTAGCTAAAGACCCTGTACAACAGTGCTGTACAGCCACAGAAAATATACTGAAAGATTCATGCATACACCCATAACCTGCCTAAATCTGAGCTATGCCTACATCAATCCCCTAAACTTAGACATGCATATTACCTCTACAAATCTCTAACTTCTATGTGAGCGCAATGAAAGATATGATGCAACCAATACAACGTATACAAGGAAAATATAGATGTGATATCAGAACAGACCAGATAACAACAAATGTCCAGAATAGGGTCAAAGGTAAACACTC
Source organism: Hemerocallis citrina (assembly GCA_017893485.1). Taxonomy (NCBI): domain Eukaryota; kingdom Viridiplantae; phylum Streptophyta; class Magnoliopsida; order Asparagales; family Asphodelaceae; genus Hemerocallis; species Hemerocallis citrina. The sequence goes on along the minus strand of CM030359.1, from coordinate 307,889,110 downwards.
ATCATATATCGCATTTGAGAGCTAGATCAAATTGTGACAAATTGACAAGTTTGTTACTTTAAGGATTGTCAAGTGTAAAAGCGGAAAAAAATTCTCCCTTGAGGGCTTGACTGGCACTTGGAATTGGGATTTCGAAAATTAAGGGTTTGGGGTTTACATACTTGGATGAAGTGATCTACTTTTACTGAATATATAGTTATACCAGAGAGAGGAGAGGCAGAACATGGAGGTGATCGTGAATGATAAAGAGTGTATAACCGACTTCATTAATTTTACATCAAGGAGTTGGGAAAGTCATTTGTGAATTTCATGTACCACATACATTTGAGATGAGTTGGACTAAATGATATCAGTGAAAGTTCAAAGTTCACTGTTCGTCTCCACAGATTTTCCTAGCACAAGAACAACTACCAAATGATTTTTTGCTCAAAGAAAGAAACCAGTGCTTCCTTTTGCACCCATCTATAAGACTATAACATACCATGGAATGATCACAGCATAATTACAGAACTACTCATAACTAATTTTACCGTAAGTGCATTTCAATAATTTGCAATGCTTCTCACACATTTGTAAATAGTAAGGGGAACAGAAACTGGCTTACAACATCGATTTTCCCCCCGAAATAGGCCACTTTTTGAAACTAATTTCCAAAATAAACCAACACAATACCCAACTACGGTCTCTTTGATTTCGAAGTCGCAGTTCACAACTGTGGCCTAAGTATATGTACATATTTGGCTAATAGGCTCAGAGACTTGGAAAAAAATTGCCCAAATGTAAAATGTGAAAAATAGGATGCCGCAGTAAGATTTTGCGACCTCGATACTACATAGGTGGCAGTTCACAACTGCGGCCCAAATATATATTACACATATTTGGCTAATAGACTCAGAGGCTTGAAAAAAATTTTACCCCAATTGAAAATGTGAAAAATAGGAGGCCGCAGTTGGGTACTGTGACCTCAATACTACAGAGGCCGCAGTTCACAGTTACATGGTCGATGGGGTCGAGTTCTTAAAACTTCTAATACCTATTCGACCATATAACTGAGGCCACAGTTGAAGCCACAATACCCAACCCAACTGCAGCCTCCTACTTTTCACATGGGCAAGTTTTTTTCAAGTTTTTGAGCCTATTAGCCAAATATGTATGATATATATACTTACGCCGCAATTGTGAACTGCGGCCTCAAAATCAAAGAGGCCGCAGTTGGGTATTGCATTGGTCTATTTTGGGAATTAGTTTCAAAAATAACATATTTTGGGAATTAGTTTCAAAAAGTGACCTATTTCGGGAAAAAAGTCTACAACATCATACTTTACCAGTTTTCCTTCCTTCTTATCAGAACTTTTATCAGCATAGGTTACTCAGCTAGCGATTTCTAAAAAAAAAAACAATTTTTTCATGCATTTTATAAACAGCCAACAAGTTGTAGTAATAGACTACACCAAGAAATGATAACAAGACCTGTCATCTGAATCGGTATTATCAAATCTCTTGACCAAAATTATGATAATACCTTTGGAAAGCACTCAAATCCACCCCCAGTGGCATTGAGCAATGCTAGAGAACACAACCTCTCCGGTGCAATCGCTGCCAACTTGCAGGCAATCATTGACCCTGTATCCACATTCAAACTTAATCAATAACAAATTAGTAATTCAAACTTAGCGATCAAAACCTTCGCTTTTCAAAACATAATTTTTAAAAAAAAATCAAGTCTCTGTCACCAGAATTGATTAGTTCAGTTTCCAACTAACTGAATAAAGGGAGAAAAAGAAATAACAACTGACCCATTGAGTGACCAAATACATGAGCTTTCCTCCAACCCAAATGATCCAACAACGCCAACGAATCTTGCGCCATAATCAATGTTCTGAAAGACACCCATCAACACACAAAATACATCAATTAATTCCTCAATATACAAATTTATGATTTTTTTTTCCGAATTATCAATTTTAATGGATTGAGTATGAAACTTTTTAGGAGAAAAAAGAGAGAGAGAGAGAGATAATAACTCACGAGTAGTCTGATTTTTTATCAGGAATATAGCTCCGACCAACGCCACGATTATCAAAGCTGCAGACCTCAATCCCACCACCGTCCGATTCGTAATCAACGGCCGGAAACGCGGCCACGTCATCGTCGGTTGGTTCACAGGATCCCGTCAGTCCCCCGATCTGTGGGCCCCACGCTTCATGGGTCGCCGCCAATCCTAACAGAATTCCCCGAAGATCAAATCAAAATTCGAAATTTAAAGCACAATCCAATTCAAAACAAACAAACAAATAAATAAATACCGATGATTAGAAGGACTTTGGTGCTGCCATGGCCGTATTTTCTGTAGAAGATCTTGGCTCCCTCATTGTTCACCACACAGTACGGCATTTTTGTTTTGACAATTATAATCGGAAAATAATTAAATTAAAATAAATTAAATTAAATTAATATGGTTTACAAATAATATTTGGAAATTTGATTTTGGAAGAAGGGGAAAAGGGGAGAAAGCATATGAATGAATCAATGTGTGGGGAATTTGAAGAGGAGGAGGAGGGGAAGGACACGTGTCCGGATATGTGATTGGTGTTTGGATCCACGTGGTGGGATGGACGGTGGTGGTGGGAAAGTAGATTATGCGGCAGGCGGGAAGGAGGAGGAAGTCAAAAGAAGGTGTGGGGTGGGGCTTTACTGGTTGGACTTTATCATCTTTTGGCTCTTTTAGGATCTTGCATTATCTATAAATTTGGAGTTTTTTTGGGCCTAAATTGGCCACTTTTTAAAAATATTTGTGTTTTAAAAATATTTGTGTTTTTGGACCAGTTTCTTTTGGGCTACTTTGTACCACGTCAACAGCGGCCGCTATTTCTAATAACGGTCTCTTCATTTTCGAGGTCGCTAATGAGAATAGCGACCTATGTTTAATTTTATTTTTAAATTTTCGTTTGCCGTCGCTATTCCCATTGGCGACCATAGTATATATGAAGTCGCTAATGGGATTAGCGACCTTTAATGAGCTGTATTCTAACACTTAACAAAATCTAGAGAACGTTTGCTCTCTTAAAAATGATAATCAATTTATTTTTAAAACTAAGGTCGGTATTCGGAATAGAGGCTTTTATTGTACTAAGGTCGCTATTCCGAATAGAGGCCTTAGTTGTATGACTATTTTGCAAATTTTACAAAGAACTAGATTTGCCCGTGGCCACGTGCCTACGACACGTCTTCAGAACGATACATCATATGAAAAATCTTGTAAACAGTAAATCAAAAATTATGTAGCTGAAGTTTGAATAGTATGACAATAATTAGTTGTAAATAAAAGTTCATGTTTCCATTAGTATATGGTGAAAAATAATTATAAATTGGGGTATAAAAGTCAATGTTGCCATATATATATATATATATATATATAATTAAACAAAAAATTGAGTTGTTTAGGGGGAAAATTTGAATTTGAATTTTGGGGAGAAACTTTTGGGGGAAAATGTGTTTTGTAAGGTTAGATCTGGGTCTTTGATTTTGGGGGGATTGAAGGATAGCCACTTGATAGCTTTCTTTGTGTTTTATTATATAGATATAGATAAGAAGATTGTGTTTCTTACTGAGGTCGCTATTGAGAATAACACCTCAGTTTCAAATTTTTGGGGAAAGCTTTTTAGGAATCGCTAAGTGTCTCAATATATTCATTCGAGGTCGCTAATCCTATTAGCGACCTCATATATACTAAGGTCGCTAATGGGAATAGCGACATCAAACAAAAAATTTAAAAACATTTAAAATATAGGCCGCTATTCCCATTAGCGACATTAAAAATGAATAGGTTGCTAATGAGAATAGTGGCTGTTGCTAACGTGGCACAAATTAGCCCACGAGTGCTAATAGTTTCGAAGCTGGCCCATAATCGCAAATATTTTCAAAAAGTGGCCTATGACGGCAAAAAATTCCTATAATTTTGGATAAATAAATATTAGAAAACTCAGTTTCAATTTTTTGTGTTTTCTATAGGATTGCATGTTTATCTTTAGTTTTGTTCCGTTATTTCTCAATAATAAACAAAAAATATATCAGATATAGTTAGTTATCTACTCAATATATCTCGACGTTGCTCAGTATTTTTTATGTCATAGATAATGATAAGGTTGAGGTATAAAATCTATATAATAAAATACAACACTTTTTGAAAAAAGGCTATCAAGTAGTTCCCCTTCAATTGAAACCAAATCAACAGCTCAGATTCACCCTCCCAAAACACATTCCTTCCCAAAAAAAAAATTTCCCCCCAAAAGCAATTCTTTTCCCTCCAAAACCTATCCCCCCCCACCCTCTTCCCGAAACCACCTCTCTCGCACCGCTCTGCCACCACCACCTGACATCAGCCCCGTCGCCCCGCCGCTTGCAGCCACACCCGCTCCCCAAGCCTCCACTGCACCCCTACTCCTCCTCTTGTGCTCTCTCGAAGCTCCACCGGTGCACACCTGGCTCACCTCAGCACCCAACTCACTCTCATTGTCTCTCTCTCACTCGGTCTCTCTTCTCGAATCTATCGGCGATTGGTTGTCAATTGGTTAGTTGTCGGTGGTGATGTCAACAGATCGAGACAGCAGTTGGTTGTCGACGGTGATGTGAAGCTTTGGTATCGTCTTTTCCCATTTTGGATTAAGATTAGTGATTATTTTTTATTGGTTTGTTCACGAAAAACGTGCCGTAGGCACGTATCCAAGGGCAAACCTAGTATGTTTATATTGGACAATTAGCGTTGTTGAAATATGTCACATTCTCTATTACATGATGAGCAATGTTTGAAATGATAGAGGAATGATTGTAGTTATCTCTCTTGTGTTAAGGTAAATTGGCACTAGTATTTAGCATAGGCGATGCACGTTTTAATAAAAAAATTTAAAGTAATATAATATAGCACGTGTGAGGTACGTGTTAATAAATATATATTTTTTAAAGTAATATAAAGAGTATAATGGGAGAGTTGGAGTTGTACATGCGATGCACGTAAATTGGTAGATTTAAAGTGTATAATGGGAGAGTTGGAATTGCACGTACGATGCACGTAAGATGATAGATTGACACTAAGGCCTTCTCTCATTATAATATTAGAGATGTAAGTTTCAAGAAAATGGTTGTAAATACCATGAATTGTTATAAGCAATTACCCTGGAACTTCTCCAATTTAGAGTTTCGAAATTTTTGACTTGAAAACGGTAGGATATAAAAGAGATAATATCTTAATTTTCTATGTCCTCTATTATGTTTGTGTAGTAGTGAAGACTAGAACGCTTTAGAATTGTTACAGTAAACGAAATATATATCAAGATGTTATATATTATATTACTCAGTTTAGTCTCATATCGGAATATGTATTAGTTTAATCTTTGTTTCCCGCCTATATATATGAGACATTGTACTCAGTTATAATCAATTCAATAAAGTATTATTTTTTATCTCTGAATTTAACATGATATCAGAGCATTTAGATCCTCCATAAATACTTTCTTTCTTAAGTAGCAAGAAGAGAGTCATCTCTCTCCAAAAAATTATCTCCTTCTTTCATCCAAAACTCTAATTCTAATCCCCAAAAGCAACAAACACCAACTCCAGATACCAACTCCTCTACTCCAATACAAATCCCTAATCTTGTAGGCTGCTCACGTTGCCGGCTGATCCCGACGTCCCGTCCCTATCCCTTTCATCTCCTTGCTGCATTCTCCAAGCCCTTTCACGCCAAAACATAACCAGTCACCATCTTCATCATCATTACCACTAAGCCTTCACTCTAATCTTCCTTAACACAAAAAATAATCTCCCATCACTTCCACATCCATACAATCAACCCTCATCTTCACCTTCTCCACCTCACTGTTCATCCACCAAAATCCAAACCCAACTCCATCCCGACCTTCATCTAGTCCCCCCGGCCTTCCTTGCTCCCTCCTCAGTCTGCATGCCACCAACCCGCCAACCCAACCTCCCAGACGTTGCCACCTAACCTCCTGGTGTCCCACTCTCGTCCAAATCTTGACGCTTTACTTCCTTGTTGTCACCGCCGTCCTCCCTCGCTGTCGACCTCCCTTAAATCTTGATACTCCTCTAATCCCCAACCTCCACACCTCCCGGTGCTCCCAATTCCTAATTATTGTTCGTTTTCATACTACTACCACCGAATGCTCCCTCCCGATCAGATCCAAAAGTCCAAAATCTCGAGTTCCCGACTCCCTCATATATGCCTCCCACTGCAAACCCTAAACCCTAATCCCAACTCCCACTGCCACGCTCAAACTTCCTTAATCCTTACCTCCTTTTCTTATTCCCGTCTCCCTCCTTCTCTTTTTCCAAACCCTAATCTACCCAAACTTATACCCGACACCCTTTTCCCTACAATCTGATACCAAAATCGTAACCTACCTAAACCCAATCCAAATACCTGAAAACCTAATCTACCCGAAACCCAACACCTTATACATGAGCTTCTTTTGCCCAAAATCCAAACCGCTACCCAAATCCCAATAATAAAAAGAAAGAAAGAAAGAAAGCAAATATCTCAAAATCCAAATCCAAATCCCAACACAACTCATCCCAACTCCCGTCGATGCCCTCCCACTTCTGCATCCAGATCTTAATACAAAATCACACTAGTTAATTCATCGTGAGTTTAAGAGGGGGAGATCCTGACATCATCCTAGATCTTGATGTCATCCCAGATCCCGAAGACATCCTAATTCCAAACGTCCATCCATGCGTCCATCCTGTTCGCCAATGGCCATCCCGATGTCCTCTGACGCCCCTCTCGACGTCCATCCTCTCCGCTCAGGGCCATCCCGACGTCCTCCACGTCCATCTCGGCATCCTTCCCGCCTGTTTGCAGTGTCGTCCTGAACTATTACCATAACTCCTACTATTACTACTGCTCCCGTCTAACACCGCCTCTCGAGAGATTCCGATATTTTGTAGGAACACTGTTAAGAGCCAACAACCGACTTTCTTCCCACTGTGACTTCTTCAAAGTCAAGCGCCGACTTCCTGACGTCATCCCACATTTCTTCAGTGTCCAAAGTCGACACAAAATCCCCCACTATCGAGAGCTGAAAATTGACTTCTTCCCGCTGTGACTTCTTCAGGATCGAGAGCTGACTCCTTCCCAAAATCTCACATTGTCGAGAGCTGACACTTAGTAGGCAAACTGACGCTGGTTAATCCACTATGAATTTGAGATGGGGTGTTAAATATTATATTATGTTAGATATTATATTACTCAGTTTAGTCGCACATCGAGTATGTATTAGTTAGTTTAATCTTTGCTTCTCTTCTATATAGAAGATATATTGTACTCAGTTATAATCAATCCAATAAAGTATTATTTTATATCTATGAATCTAACACAAGATATCTTACAATAAAAAGTAGTAAACTTTATGATATATTTTAATAAATTAGCCTGAGTGATGGGGGTAAAAAATAGCTTGGCGCGATCCGGACCATCCAATCTCCTCAGGATCTGCTCACTCCAGATCATCAGGTCAACTGGTCCAATGGGTCGTCTGCAACTCCAGGTCCACAGGAAAATGGGTCCAACTTGACCCATTGGAACTTCAGACCCGTTATCCCTTGTCTATAAATACCAGGCCCCCTCCTCACTTTGAGAGGTAATCAAAATTTCTCCACCTGAACCCTAGCTGCTCAGTTTCTTTTCCAGTGACTGACTAGATGTTGGAGGGCCTGTCGCTGGGGATCCCTTCTGGTGTTTCTAGGCCTTTTGCAAGTACCTCGGCAGATCGGCCACCAGCAACCTCGTCCGTATGAACCGCCAAAGCTGACTAGCATCTGCGGTTGAGATCTGTCCCTTTCCGCTTCACAAATTATAAGAACTCACACCTGTTGCTCCCACACTTAAATCAAGTAGCATCAAGTTGGCACTGTCTGTGGGAATTAGGCTATAGATCCAACACCAGAACTTGGACTCCTACAGTATCCTCCCTGCTCAAATGGCCACAAGACGAGAAGAGCCACCACCGGGGGGCGGTAGGCCGAGTCACATCAACCGTCACTCGGCAGCCGTGCGAACACCCAAGGTTCCCAAAGACACCGACTCGAGGATCCTTTGGGACTAGGTTGGAACGCCTCCCGGTCGGCCGAAAGGCCTTCCGAACGTCAAATACTCGAGGATAGGCGAGTCGTCCCCAGTCACACGGACCTGCGAGGACAAATAGCACGCTCAAGGGCAGGATTTGTCCACTCTCACGGGGCTCCAAGCCCTAGCGTTCACATGTCCCAGGGCCGAGAGCAACGTTCTAGCCACTCCCCGAGAAGCCGGCGACCCCCAGCATGTCATATCGAAGAGGTCCCAGTCATACGGACTGTATTCCGAAAATTTCGGAATGAAGTCCTGCAAGCCATCAGAGGTGGCCCCAGGACAGAGCCTCGTAACAATGATCATGCTCACGAGGAAAGGGATTGGCGTAGCGAGTCGCATGGCTCTACCCGAACGGCGAGGGAGGATGACCATGTCCTCAAGTAGCTGTAGGATATGGAGAATCGCCTTGCCCAAATCCGCGAAGGAGGTGGGAAATCCAGCCGGGGGCACCAGCCTACCGGTCTCATCTTCTCGGCTCGAATCCTGGACGCATCTATCCCTCGAAACTTCCGACCCCTTCAATTCGAAACCTATGATAAGGAAAGTGATCCCGCTGATCACATGAAGGGATTTAAGACCCTCATGATGATTCACAATGCTACAGATCCTCTTCTCTATCGCGCATTTCCAGCCACCCTATGCGGACCGACCCGGGAATGGTTCTCGAAGCTCTTCCCCGACTCTATTTTTTCTTTCGATCAGCTAGAGTCGAGCTTCCTGGCTCACTTTGTGACCAACAGAAAGGTTGAGAAAACGAGCGCTTCACTCCTAGACCTCAAGCAGAAGGAAGAGGAGTCCCTACGGGATTTTGTTCGTAGGTTCACAACTGAGGCCAGGACAGTCTCTTCCCTTGATACTAGCATCGCGTCTGCTGCTTCCAGGCACAATGTACGCCATGGCCAGCTAAAGGCCTCTCTCGCCAAAAAACCGCCGATTGATTTCCCAGACCTCTTTAATCGGGTCGAAAAGTATATCAGAGCAGAAGATGCCTTACACCCTGGAGGTGTCACCGAAGCATCATCCAAGGGAAAGAGAAAAGCATGGTGCCAGATACTGCGAAGAAGACTCCGAAAGATCTCCCCGTTCAAAGAAGGCCACCTCCGATCCCTCGCTTCGAGAAATTTACGCCACTGACACACAGTGTGCCGTCCATTCTCATGGAAATTGAGGACAAGTGGATCGTCCGCCATCCCCCACGTTCTAGCAACAACAAGAAGAGGGACCAAACATTTTACTATCGGTTCCATCGGGACCACGGGCACAAGACTGACACCTACCGCGCCCTTAAAGACGAGATCGAGGCCCTCATTCAGAGGGGCTACCTTCGGGAATTCACTCACCCCAATCAAAGGGATCGGAGGACCTCTCCTCTACATACCCGACTAGAGCCAGAGCCGGAGCCCGAGCAAAACAGTGGCCCAGTAATCCTACACTGCGTCCATGGCGGCCCCATGGGTGGAGAGTCTAACACCTCCCATAAGGCCTTCTTGAGGGAAGTCAATTCCATTTTCAATGAGCCGCCCCCCCAGTAGCCAAGGACTGGTTGTGTCATTTTCCAACCATGAGCTGGTGGGCGTCCGCCTGCCTCACTGCATGCTTTAGTGATCAGCCTCACCATGGTGAACCACGAGGTTCGCCGCATTCTCGTCGATAATGGCTGCTCTATCAACATCCTATTTCTAGCAGCATTCGAGGCACTCAAACTTTCCCGAGAAAGGTTGAAACCGGAAGGATACACACATCACAGATTTTCCGGCACGCTTGTACAAATCGAGGGAATCATCACACTCGATGTCACCACCGGAACCACGCCGACTATACGGACAGAGGCCATGGAATTCGTGGTGGTAAACATCAAAGCTGATTCAATGTGATTCTCAGTCAACCGGGCCTCTGTTCCCTTCAGGCTGTATCATCAGCATACTATCTGAAGATGAAATTCCCTACCGAACATGGAGTCGGAGTGGTTAGAGGGAATCAAGAATCAGTGCGGTCCTGCTACATGACCGCGCTGTGGGGCGCGGTGCTGCCCCTCGATGCGATCGAACTTCCGTCAGAGAGAAACTCTATGGGCTCGGAGCTCGTCGACGAGTTGGAGGAAATTGCCTTCAAAGACGAGGACTTCTCAAAATGCTTCCGTGTGAGCCGGTCACTCCCACCGAACCTTAAGGACATTCTCATTGAGTGCATTCGGAAAAACCTCGACCTCTTCGCCTGGACACCTAGTGATATGCCTAGAATCTCGGAAGACCTTATCATGCACAAGCAAAGTGTTGACCGAATTCAAAACCCGTTCACAAGAAGCACCGCAAGTTTTCCCTTGAAAGAGAGCAGACTATAGAGGAATAAGTGAGCAAGCTTCTGCGAAAACGTTTTATACAAGAGGTCAGCTACCCGGAATGGCTGGCGAATATTGTGATGGTGAAGAAATAGAGCAGAAAGTGGAGTATCTGTATAGACTTCACCGACCTAAATAAAGCTTGTCTGAAGGATCCATTTCCCCTACCAAGTATTGACGCCTTGATAGATGCAACGTCGGGGCATGAACTACTGAGCTTCATGGATGCCTTCTCGTGCTACAAGCAAATCCGAATGTTTCCACCCGACATCTCTAAGACTGCGTTCGTGACCGATCAAGGCCTGTATTGCTATCGGGTTATGCCCTTCGTGCTGAAGAATGTCGACACCACCTACCAGATGCTCGTCAACAAAGTTTTCAAGCATCAAATTGGCCGAAACATGAAAGCTATGTCGACGACATGCTCGTCAAAAGATGCAAAGGTCGCGACCACGTTTCCGACCTAGAGGAAGCCTTTGGGGTTCTACGGTCCCATAACATGAGGCTCAATCCCTCTAAATGCGCCTTCGGCATTTCATCCAGAAACTTTCTTGAATTCGTGGTCAGTCAAAGAGGCATCGAGGCAAACCCTGAGAAGATCCAGCCCATACTAGACATAGCACCACATAGAAACATCAAGGAAGTGCAGAGGCTAATGGATAGGTTGGCAGACATCGACCGATTTCTCACAAAGTCCGGAGAAAAATCCCTCCTACTCTTCAAAGCTCTCCGAACTTTGAAAAATTTCAAGTGGGGCGAGTCCCAACAGCAAGCCTTTGACCAGTTGAAGTCACACCTTGCCAACCCCCTTCTCCTCAACAAAACAGAGCCAGGGGAACCTCTGTATCTTTACCTTGCTGTGTCCGAACATGCCCTCAGCGTCCTCCTCAGAGAGGAGGACGGTGCCCAAATGCCCATTTACTATGTCAGCAAGGTAATGCATGATGCCGAAATCCAGTATGCAAAGATTGAAAAAGTGGCCAATGCCCTGGTAATGGCCTTGCGGAAACTTCGACCTTTCTTTTAAGCTCACTCCATCCAAGTCTTAACGGATCAGCCTCTGAAAATCATCCTTAACAAGCTAGAAAATTCAGGACGTCTCATCAAATGGTCGATCAAGCTCAGTCAGCACGACATCCACTACCATCCCCATACGACCATCAAAGGCCAAATGCTCACCGAATTCATCACCGAGTGCACAATCTCCGAAGCTCCAGAATTACCAATGGAAGAACCTTTATGGGAAATCTATGTAGATCGTCCTGCAAGGGAGGAAGCAGAACAGGTGTCATTCTCCTCGGTCCAGACGATTTTGTATTACAATACTTTTTGCACCTCAGATTCCAGGTCTCTAACAACAAGGCCGAATACGAGGCAATAATCGCCAGACTCACCCTCGCCCGTAATGTCGGGGGCCCATCATATCAGAGCCTTCAGTGATTCTCAACTCGTGGTGAACCAGATCTCCGGAGCGTATGAGGCACGAGACGCTCGAATGATTGTGTACCTGGATCGAGTAAAGCTCCTTTTGGAATCCTTCGACTAGGCCGACGTCGAACGGATACCCTGAGAGCAAAATCTTTAGGCGAATGCCCTGTCAAAGCTGGCCTCATCATCCTTCAAGGGTCTTGACCGCACCGTCCTTATCGAGATACTCCAGAAACCAAGAATAGAGATGCCCGAAGTCCTTACCACCGATAATAATGCACCAAAAAGCAATTGGATGGACCTCATCTGTCGCTTCCTGGTAAAAGGTGAACTACCGGAAGATCTCTTCGAGGCTAGGAGGATAAGGGTTCGGTCACAAAGGTTCACACTGATCGACAATGTTCTCTTTAAGTGGCCTACACACAAGTTGACGGGAAACCATACCTCCAATGTCTAGAGCCGGAAGAGGCAAAATATGCCCTCGAAGAGCTACATCAGGGGATCGAAGGATGCCATATGGGCAGCAGATCGCTCGCCAGAAAGGTGCTCAATCACGGGTACTATTGGCCGACGATACTGCAAGATGCCACAGACCTCGTCAAGAAGTGCGTACCTTGTCAAAAGTTCTCTCTGATTAGGCGAACGCCCCAGGCCGAGCTGAAGAGCCTCTCCAGCGCATCCCCTTTTGCAATGTGGGGGATGGACCTAGTTGGCCCCTTCCTTAGGGCGACCGCCCAAAGGCATTTCCTCATAGTTGACATAGACAACTTCTCCAAATGGGTGGAAGCTGAACCATTAACCACAATTATCGAACATCAAGGAAAATAGTTCTTTTGGAAGCACATCATTTGTCGGTTTGGGATCCCTAGATTACTTTTATCAGACAACAGCACACAATTCGCAGGAAAAAAATTCCGAAAGTTTTGTGAGGACCTGGGAATCGAACAATGGTTTTCGGCCATAGCACACCCTCAATCAAATGGCCAGGCCAAAATGCCAACCTACAAATCATTGACGGGCTCAAAAAGCAGCTGGAAAATTCTCCCAACGACCTCTGGGTCGATGAACTGCCCAGCGTGTTGTGGGCGTATCAAAAAACTAAAAGGATCCCCACCAGTGAATCCCTGTTCAATTTTACATTTGGGGTAGAGGCCGTAATTCCCTTAGAAATCGGACTCCCCTTGCCCCTGGTCATGGGATTCAATGAATAGTCCAATTCGTCAGATCTCCAAGCCAATCTAGACCTGGTCGGGAAAATCCATGAAAGGGCCAATGTCTGAAGAGCCATCTACCAACAGAGGATTGAAAGAACATACAACAAGAGGGTCCGTTCGAGCAACATCGAAGAAGGTGACCTCGTCCTAAGAAAACTCACCATTTCCCAACCCACCGCCAGAGGCAAGCTCGCACCCAACTAGGAGGGCCCATACAAGGTCTCCAAAGTGGTACGTCCTGGCACCTACCGACTAGAAAACCTGGGGGGCAGGATGGTTCAGGCCCTGGAAAGTGGAGCACCTTGTTAAGTTCCAGGGGAAACCTAACGGGGCTCCACTACTGTAATCGGCATGAGAATCCGTATACTTTTGTAATCACAATGAATCAAGCATGAGATGTTTTTTTTGTGTGAATAAGTCAAATGTTTGTGTACAAGAATCTCTCCATCTGTCAAGCCCTCGCCGCTCGGCTTCGACTTTGACCATACATGGGGAAATTCACATCCGCTATGTCCTCGCCTCTCGGCCCGGACTGCGAGTACCCACGAGAGATTTCTCAATCTCTTAAGAACCTCTCCATCTATCAACCCCTCACCACTCGGCTTGGACTTCGACCAAACATGGGGGAACTTCACATCCGCTACATTCTTGCCTCTCGGCTCGGACAACGAGCACTCACGAGAGATTTCTTATTCTCTCAAGAATTGCTCCATCTGTCAAGCCCTCACCGCTCAGCTTGGACTTCGACCACACATGAGAAAAATTCACATTTGCTACGTCCTTGCCTCTCGGTCCGGACTGCGAGTACCCACGAGAGATTTCTCAATCTCTCAAGAACCTCTCCATCTATGAAACCCTCAATGCTCGGCGTGGACTTCAACCACACATGAAGAAACTTTACATATGCTATATCCTCGGCCCTCGGCACACTAAGTTAAAACATTATAAAAAGCTGGTAAGAAGTGAAAACAAGAAGCTCAATAGTATGAAAGTTGTTCTATCTTATTCACAACTGCAAATACGCAGAGGGTTATTGGTACAAACATGATTCATTACAACTCTCACAATCAACCTAAGACTCTTTAAGGTCGATCGCCGGATTGTAAAAAACCAGTTCAAGCCCAGTCAAGTGGCTCGGCTCCCCAACCTGGCCACTGGAATGCCTAGGGGTAGCCAAAGTGGACACACCTGCCACCGAGCTCTGGACGTTGCCCGGCCTCACATGCTCCAATCTCCGAAACGGAGATGATGTGCCACCCGAGGGGTGAGCGCCACCGAAAGAGGCGGATCGTGACCCCGACACCCCCAACATGGCCTTATAACATTGTATCTCTATCTCCTTCTCTACGATGACCTCGTGAAGGAATGACTCAGAGGAAGGCCGCCGAGTAGAAGTATTGGACATGTAAAATCCAAGACTGGCGCTTCCCAGGTTGCGGTTGACTAACACCTTCTTTAAGTGAGCCGCTTCTATGCTGAGTTCCTTCGACTTGTTTCTAAAGTAGTGATAGCCGCCTCTTGGTCCCGAGCCTCCTTGCAATACCGTGCCAAGGTAGATTCCAAGATTTTGACCTTGCTCTTGAGGTGCGTCACCTCGGCACGATGGGGATCCACCACGAGGAGGGATGTCATCTGACAGAGGCAAAACAAAAATATCATTCCGAACCTCACACACTTGTTATAAATTCGAATATCATACACTTAGACAAATCCAAACAAAGTTCCAAGTCAAAAAGCTCGGCCGAACGGAAAAACTTCTTGTTATAAATGAAAGAACCATACAAAATATTGCGGTGGCCAGTTCGCATTAAGAAAATACATTTTTTTTCAAAAAAAATGAGAAAGAGGGAAAAGCTTGTAACACCCCACAAAATTTAAATGACAATTTTGCCCTCGGGTGTTACGCACGTGCATTTTGTACCGTTACCGGTGATATCCATAATGCATTTCGATATTGTTACCGCTGATTTCGGTGTGGGGGTAAACAGATAGAATTTGTGGATCCGAGGAAAACCTGAACAGCTGACTCGGCCTTCTTGCTCCCGCCGCAACCTGCAGGGAAGTGCGAGACACCGGGGTTGATTCCGGCGACGCACCCTCCGACGCTCTTGTCAGTAATCAGTAAAAGATTAAGAAAGAGCTTAAGTGGTAAAAAAAGTGATTAACCTGGTCTTGGTGGTAGAGGGGTCATATTTATAGTCGCCTTTGGAATGATCAGGGTCCTGATTTCCTGGCTAACATTTAGGAGTAAAATCCTCTTATTCTGTTTTAGGAAAGTAGGCCTTGATTCCCTGGTGAGAGCAAATCAAGCTTATTGATTTGATCTAATCAAATCAGTGGCCTGATTCTCCCTTGGTGGACCGGGCTTGTATCGGGTCGGAACCCGCGCCCAGTTGGAGTGGATCTATTCGCGGGCGGTTGGTTTCGTGAGGCGGAGACCTAATACCCGTTTTGGATCCATCTGTATGTGAAATTACCTTTTTACCCCCGTGCTTCAAGATTCGTGCTCGATCTGGACGGTCCCGATTTAAACCCAATTTTAGCCATATCACGAGCCCCCCACTCCTAAAGGCTGAGCGTGATCAGGCTTTGAGGAGTAGTTCAGCAGTTTCAGTGGCTGGTGGAGTTGTATCGGAGTCCAAATGTGGGATTTTGAATCTAGAAAAGGGGGTAGTGAGGTAACTTTTGACGCTGTGTGTTGTTCTTGAGCTGCGCCGGGTATTTGACAGTCTTTTATCTACTTTTTTCGAAGTATTTGTTTAACTCTGCGATGTGCTTGCTAATCGTTCGGGGGCTTTAGTGGTGCATTCTGGGTAATAATTGTTTGCTCCGGGGTTCGAAAGTGTGTCCCCGAATTTTCAATTATCTCCTAGAATTTTTTAGCTAATTTTCCCGAATTTTTAGCAATTTTCTCGCAATTTCTAAACAAATAAAACGATTAAAATAAATAAAAAACGATTTAAATACCGATTAATGGCGTGGCTCAATCTGAGCCATCGATCGTGGACGGGCGCGAACTTCGGAAAGATCTGATGGTTGTTACCGCTCGGCAGCGTTTTTCTCCGTTTACGAGCTCGGAAAGGCACTTGCTCGGCTGCCGACCGGAGTCTAGGGGGTTCGGCGTTCCGAGCGACGTGGCGCAATCTGAGCCATCGGATAGTGGCACGCATCTCGAGACGGGCGCAGTTCCCAAAAAAATACTATCTTGTCTTTTAGCGCACGTGGCGCAATCTGGGCTCTTCACCATTGGGAGCGCGAATTTTTGAGAGATCCAGCGGTCCACGTAGCTCGGTGTCTTTTTTTCTCCATTTACCAGCTCGGGAAGGCACTTGCTCGGATGCCAACCGAAGGCATTGGTGTTCGGCAGGCCGAGGGACGTGGCGTTATTAGAGCTGTTGGATGTGGGCGCGCATCTCGAGACGGGCGCAGTTCCCAAGAAAACACTATCTTGTCTTTTAGTGCTCTCGGCGAGATCTGGGCCGTCTGATTGAGATCAGACGCGAAAGTTGAGGGGAAAGTGAGTTTTCCCCGTTTACACGCTCAGAAAGGCCCTTGCTCGGCAGCCGACCGAGGGCCTGTGGTTTTTGGCAATCTGAGATGGCTCTGTTCCCCATGGTGTTAATGGCGCTTCGTGACTTGTGTGGCGTTTCGCCTTCCCGACGTCACTAAGGATAATTAATGCGTGGCGTTTCAGCTTCCGAGGATCAGTAATTCCCTTAATTAAAACGCGGCGCTTCGATTTCCGAGGGTCATAATGGCTGGTTCTAGGAGGCAGGCTATAAGTACTCCACTCCCTTTGTCATTTTCGTCACAGCCAAATTGAGTTCCAGACCTCGGGGGCGTCTGCCTTGGGTAGCTTCTCTCTTGAGGTTCGGAGAGGTGGTCACTCTTCTGCCTGGTTTTCCCTTTGTTCCCGACGGCCCCCAAGTGGATGTCAGGAGCGAGGGGGAATGAGGTAGTAGTGGTGACGACCGTAGTCCGAAGCCGGGGGATGAGTTATCTCCGAAGGACGGGTGGTCGCTCTCTTACCTTTATCTTCTCCCGTTCCGGACGGTCCCTAAGTGGATGTCAGGAGCGGGGGAGAATAAGGCAAGAGTGGTGACGACCATAGTCCGGATCCGAGGGATGGGCCTTCTCGGAAGGACGGGTGGTCGTTCTCTCACCAAGATCTTCTGCCTTCTTTGGTTGCTCCGAAGTGAGTGCCGAAGCAGGCGGAGGTCTTGGTGGGAGAAGGACGATCCATGTCCGATGCCGATCTCCGGGCCATCCGAGTCCGTTTGTTGCAACTGTGAAGGCGCCGCTGTCAGAGTCCTCTGACAAACTGATCCTTCCAGTTGCAACCAACTAGCTCGGGATGGCGCGCTTCTCTATCATGGGTTGCAGCTCGGGCTTCTGGACCGTCCGAGCCGGTTGTTTGCAACTGTGAAGGCGCTGCGGTCGGTGTCCTCTGACATGCCGCGCCTTCCAGTTGTAAACAACAAGCTCGGAACGGTGTGTTTCTCCTGGTTTCTGAGTGTTGATGGGTCCCCTCTCATCTCTGTCTTCCTTCCGGGCTGATGGCTTCTGATGGATGTCAGCCCGGGGAAGTTAGAGATGGGGGGAGTGCCTATCTGTTCCCGACCGGGTTTCGTGGTCGGCGGGATACCGACTGATGCACGGGACCTGGGGGGTGTTCGCCGAAGGCGGCGCCTCAAAACTGAATCAAAATTTTTCCAGGTTCCTCTAGGCATAGGTGAGGCGTCCGAGGGTCCAATCGTCCGAGCGACGTGGCGCATCTTGAGCCGCTGGATGATGGCGCGCATCTCGAGACGGGCGCAGCTCCCAAGAAAACACTATCTTGTCGTCTAGTGCTCTCGGCGAGATCTGAGCCGTCTGATCGAGATCGGGCGCGAAAGTTGAGGGGAAAGTGAGTTTTTCCCATTTACCAGCTCGGGAAGGCACTTGCTCGGATTCCGACCGGACCCTGCTGTCGGCGTGTTCGGATCGCTCGTAGGTCGGATTAGGATCCTTCGGGGCCGAGCAGTTGACTTGGTGAGAGGAGTACTGGTGATGGGCCTTCGTGACGTTTCGAGAGTAGCCCAAAAGTCGCGAAGTTTCATTGGAAGTCCAAGGGACGTTCCAATTTTACTATAAATCTTCACCCCCCCAAGACCAAGTCTTCACTTTTCACTTTTACTCTCTCTCTTCCGTTTTTACTTTGCTTCGCAGTTTTTACCTCCCTGGGTGGCCTTGCTAGCTATCGCGGTAGCGTTCTTAGTTCCGGTGAACTTTCCGACCGCACCTGTCACTTCGAGGTCAGTTTCTTTCCCTTCTCTTTTTAGGAAAACATGGTTAAGATTTCGGCTGAGACCCCCGCCTCGGAGCAAGCCGTTGGCCGAGGGGATAAAGGGAAGGGAGTAATGGAGCCGAGCGAGCAAGAAGTTGTTCGTCCGGATAAAGAGGGTGAAGTGGCCGAAGTGCCCGAGGAAGTCGCGGCGGAGTCCCGAAAGGGTAAAGCCGTGATCACAATAGTGGAAACGCCGAAGAGAGCGGGGGCGTTCGGTCGGCAACTCATCACTGTATCGACCGTGGGAGGTGTCCGGGATTACGCTGAGGATGACTTGGAGAGGGTCACTCAAGGTACGGCAAAACTGGTGGAGGAGAACGAGCCTAGGGAGCTGTCCGAGGTCGACCACAGGATCTCGACTCTCACCGAGGCCGATCTCCGCACGATCCGAGAGGGTTTCCGGATCCCGCTCGAGTATGCGCTGCTCCTTCCTGGCCCGGGATTCCGAGCCAACACAAAGTCTTCGCCGGATATATGCGTCTTCCCGGTCGATTCCCTCATCGCCGGGCTCCGGTTTCCCCTGCACCCGTTCGTGGTCGAAGTCTTGGTCTGGTATGGTCTGAGTCCCGCCCAACTGATGCCGAACACTTGGAGGCATGTCGTGGCGTTTCTCCTCCGATGTCAAGAGGTCGACGCCAAGCCGACTATGTTCCTCTTTCGGAGTCTTTTCAAACCTTGCCAGCCGAGGCGTCATGAACAGAGGTTTTTCCTTTCTCCTCGGACGGGAGTTAAGTTGATCGAGAACCCGGACTCGATCAAACATTGGAAGGATAAATACTTCCTCGTCCGAAATCTGACGCCGTGGGTGATACCGACAGTTTGGGCGACGGACGGCCTGCCTAAGCGTACAAAGAAGGACGTCCCGCTGAATGCTGAGGAGGCTGAGGTCCAGAGGAAGCTTCTCGCCCTGCCAGTGCTAAGCTGGAAGGATATTACGGAGGAGCATCTGTTCCGTGGGGGTCTCAGTCCGATCGACCCTCGTATGCTTCTGGTATTTATAATCCTCGTTTAAAGTTCATGAAAAATTTTCTAAGTTTTTTCATCCGGCTTTTGCAGAGACAATGAAGCTTGATTACAAGGCTCTGGTGGCGAAGGGCCGGGCAGAGCAGGAGAAGAAGAAGAGGCCGTCGGCAGCGCCTCAGGACAGCCGGGCTTCGAAGAAGCCTTCGGTCGCAAAGACTGCCGACCAACCGAAGGTCGCGGTCCTCAAGGAGGGGGAGATTGAGGTCCTCGTCTCTCCGACGAAGGTCGTGGTCCCCGAGCATGGGGAGGTCAATATCTCCGATCTCCCTGCCTCGGATGCACCTGTGCCGACCCCGGGGACGGACGCTCCGGGTTCGTCGAGCGGCGTGTTCGGGGTGAAGGATGCGCTGTCCATGCCGGTTCCGCCCCTCACTGCCGAGGCGGAGAAGATCTTAACCGAGCGTCACAAACAGATCTTCGTCCCCGACTGGCAGGTGATGAACGCCGATGGTTTCCTGGGCGACGGGAACATCTGCATGGAGGCGATAAGGCATCTGCCGACCCCGAAGGATCGAGGGACCCTGAAGGCCGGGATGGCAGGGGACGCCGTGATGCAGATCGCCCGGGATTCCATGTCGGTAAGTGGGCTGATTTCTTCTTCATCTGAATTTCGCTCCGGGTACTTGGATTCGGATTGTAACTCTGTTGCTCTCTTTCAGATCATCTGCCACTTCAATTTCCTGCTCGAGGAGATGGCGAGGAAGGATCAGGAGAAGGAGAAGGAGAGGACGGAGCGCGTCAAGGTCGCGAAGCGGCTCGATTCCGAGTTGCTTCTTTCGACGAAGAGGGCCGCCGAAGTGGAGGGGCTGGAGAAGCAGCTGGCCGATGCTGTTCAGCTGTCAAAGGATGCGGCGGCCAAGCTCGAGGCCTCGGAGAAGGAGGTCTCCGAGCTGAAGGATTCGGCGGCCAAGCTCGAGGCGTCGGTGAAGGAGGCTGCCGACCTGAGGGAGGAGTTGGCCAAGGCTCGGTCGGAGGCGGAGGATGCTCGGAAGAGGGCCGAGAAGATCAAGGCCAAACACCTCAGGAAGGTGAAGAGGGTGAAGAAAGCCGTGCAGGAGGAGGCCGCGATGCACATGACCCAGAACATGCTGGACGCCTACGGCCGTGCCTTGCAACATGTGGTCGCCAAGAACCCGGGCTTCGACACGTCCACCTACAACTTCTATGACCTCGTGGAAGGGGAGGAGGTTGTCCCCGAGGAGTTGATCGGCCCCGAGGGGGAGATAGAACCCGTCGAGGACCCGTGGAAGGCCGCGACCGAGGAGGAGAAGGAGGACGACTCCGAGGAGGAGGAGAGCTGGAGCAAAGGAGGTGGCGGAGGTGAGGGCAAGGATAAGGCCGAGGGGTCGACGAACCCGAACGACAAAAAGGTCGACACCTGACTCGGTTGTCTTCTTTTCTCCCCCTTTTTTTTGTTTTTGTAAGCCTAACTGCGGACTGGCCACCGCTGTTGTAGAACTCCTCGAATTTTGAATGAAAAAATGTTTTGTTTGGCCAAAATTTGCCCAAGTGTTGGGTCTCGGACTTAGTGTTTGTTTTGGCGTAACTTTCTCCAAGTGTTGGGCCTCGGATTTATCTCTGCATTTCAGGTGAGATTCGGTCCGATCACGGAGGCCGAATACCTTCGGCAAGAGCTGGTGAAGACGAAGGACGAGCTCTCTCAGAGCCGGTATAAGCGATATCTCCTGCTCAGCAGGCTGGAGGATACGAAGGCGGCTCTGTGGAGGTATGGTCGCGAGCTGTACCAGTACCGGAAGCGCTCTTCAGCCTCCTGTCCCGAAGGCGAAGTTGAGAACCTCCGTAGAGAACTTACTGCCGTCGAGCAGAAGAATGACGACCTTTTGGCCGAGGTCCAATACTTGGAGCTAGCGGAAAAAGAACGTTCGGCGGAGAGGGAGAAGCTGGCTTCCGAACTGGAGAAAGTGTCGACCGAGCGCAAGAGGCTATCGGCCGAAGTCGACAGGCTCAGAAGGATCACAATAGATAGGGGGATTGAAGTCACCCATTACCGACGGCTCGCGACTGATAACGCCAATTCCTCGGGCTCGTTGTCGGCTCTGCGACCGAAGAAGTTGGCGAAGGACGACGTCTTGAGGGATAGGATTATCGAACTGGAGGAAGAGATCGCGTCGCTCAAGCCGGCGCCGGTCAGGGCTAACGTTCGCAGCACTTCGTGTACTTGCGAAGAAAGCGAGAGGGGGATTACATTTCATGAACTTGCGATGCGCTCGCCGTTGACCAGGCGGAGTCCAGCCGACGCTCAGAGCAGTGCGGCCGCCTCGTCGAGCGGGGCTTCGGCCGGCGTCGCCGTTAGAGCTAGCAGCGAAGGGGGTTCGCGCTTCGTTGGTTTAGGGACGGGTTCGGAGGGCAGGCCTCGCCGTCCTCGTGTTTCCCTAAACCGAAGCATTCCCCTTCCGAAGAGGCTCTGATTCTGTCGTTTTTTCTATCTTTGTTGATTGTTGTAACAACTTAGCTGTAGGGTCGACCGACCGTCTGTAACACTATCATGTCTGAATGCAAATAATTCTGAAAAATTTTCAAGTGTTAGACTCCGGCAGTGTATTGAAACTGTGTTATTCGTTTTCTCTTCTTTTCAGCTCGTTGTGATGATCCATGGCTCGGACTCCGAGCGTTCGAATGATGGCTCTGAATCCGAGACCACCTCTGGAACAGTGGTTCTAAGCCCTAGGAGCGCCGATATGAAGTTACGCCGAGCCGAGAGTGAGTGGGACCACCTTTCGTTGGTCCTCAGTCTCCGGGAATCCGAGATCCAATGCTTGGAGAACAAGATAGTCGAGCTGAGCCTCGCAGGGGAGGATGAAGACTCGCAGACCGCGTTCAGCAACGCTCTTCGGGTCAAAAGCATTCGGCACATTCAGTCGAGGATCGTCTCCGAGCGGGATGACCTGCTCTCAGAGATGGGGCATCTGCGTGGTGTGATGGCGAGGCTCCGGGGGGAGAAGGAGGAGTCGTCAGCCGAGGAGGACGAACAGTTTAGTGAGGATGTTCTTGTATGAGAGACAAGTGTAGTGGGTCGGGCATTGTGTGTTTTGTTTGCCGACACTTTGTAATGGAATGTTTTGTATTATGCACCGACAATTAATAAAATTCCCTTTCGTTGCTTTGTATGTTTGTTCTTGCTTGTAACCGTATCGGTCGTGCCGAGATCTTTGAGCCGAGCGCGTCTGTTTAGCCGAATGGATCTCCAGGGGTGCGGCTCTTTGTCATTTAGTGGATCTGACACGGTACGGCAAGGCTCTGTACCCAAAAAAGCGTTGTTTTGTCGCTTAGAGTAGGTGGCGAGATCTGAGCCGTCGAACATAAGCGCGAATCTCGAGGCGGCTCAGTTCCCAAGAAAACGTTATCTTGTCGTTTTGCGCAGGTGGCTTGATCTGAGCCGTCTGATCGAGATCACGTACGAAAGTTGAGGGGGAAGTGCGTTTTCCCCATTTACACGCTCGGGAAGCCACTTGCTCGGAAGCCGACCGAGTTTGTGAGTCTTCGGTCTTCGGCTAGTAGTTAGGAGTGTTCGGTCTTTTGTGTCCGGACGAAGGTCCGACATTGACCTACCGGAGTAGTTTACATGGACTAGGAACCAAGTGTTGGACCCCGGGACCATCGCTGGAGTTCGACGGGTGTAGGAGCAATTCCGAACGGCGATCTACCCGTGGTTCGTCCGGAGACGAGCCGAGGAGGTAAAGTCGAGCCGTGTGTTGGACTCCGAACCATCGGCATAGTTCAACGGCTGTAGGAGCAATTCCGAACGGCGATCTACCCCTGGTTCGTCCGGAGACGAACCGAGGAGGTAAAGTCGAGCCGAGTGTTGGACTCCGAACCATCGGTATAGTTCAACGGCTGTAGGAGCAATTCCGAACGGCGATCTACCCCTGGTTCGTCCGGAGACGAGCGGAGGAGGTAAAGTCGAGCCGAGTGTTGGACTCCGAACCATCGGTATAGTTCAACGGCTGTAGGAGCAATTCCGAACGGCGATCTACCCCTGGTTCGTCCGGAGACGAGCCGAGGAGGTAAAGTCGAGCCGAGTGTTGGACTCCGAACCATCGGTATAGTTCAACGGCTGTAGGAGCAATTCCGAACGGCGATCTACCCCTGGTTCGTCCGGAGACGAGCCGAGGAGGTAAAGTCGAGCCGAGTGTTGGACTCCGAACCATTGGTTAAACAAGAGGGGAGAGAAACATGCAAATTCACAAATATAATAGAACTTTTCTTTATTGATATTTGACGGCGAACCGTTTTACATAGTACAATTCATGGGACAGGTTACAAGTTAGAGGAGAGGAATGGTTCGACACCTCGGATTACTTAGAGAGGCGCTGGAGCGCTCTCTTGGTATTTCAGGAGGTGGTCGGCATTCCAGGTCCTCGGAAGCTCTTTGCCATCCATGTCTTCAAGTCGGTATGCTCCGGGCCAAGGACCTAAATCCGGAGTGCGCCCCTCCGATGCCTTCATGAAGCTCCTGTAGGGCATATTCGGCCTGATCCGGAGAGAGGCACCTTAGGTAAGGTCGGCCATCAATTTGAGAGAAGGAGCGTTTGTATAAGATGCCCTCGATCAAAACATAGCGGTCGGCCCGAGTTCTGACTCGGCGTGCCTCTTTGGGATCTGTGGGCAGAACTCCATCCCTTAAGAATTCTACCAGTGGCTTCATCCAGTTGTCCTGCAGCATGACCAGCAATGACTCCACCGACCTAGGCATCTCGTCTTCGATGCTCGGTTTAGAGAGGACTTCAATCAGTACGGTCTGCTCGAGACCTTGCAGTGAAGACGAGGCCAACTTGGAGAGAGCGTCAGCTTGTGAGTTCTCCTCCCGGGGGACCCGTTGGATGATGGCTTCTTCGAACCGGCCCATGAGGTCCCGGACCTTGGCGAGGTACTTCGCCATTCGCTCGTCCCTGGCCTCATATTCGCCCAAGACCTGGTTCACGACTAGTTGGGAGTCACTGTGAATCCGAAGGCGTTGCGCCCCAGCACTTCGTGCGAGTCCGAGGCCAGCTATGAGAGCCTCATACTCCGCCTCATTGTTCGAGGCCTTGAAGTTCATGCGGATCGCATACTGCAGGACGAAGCTGTCAGGGCCGTTCATGATAATGCCGGCGCCACTTCCTTCACTGCAAGAGGATCCGTCTACAAAGACTGTCCAAATGGGGGGCCCATTCGGGACGTGGCCGACCTCAGGGATGGTGGACTCTACAATGAAGTCGGCGAGAGCTTGTGCCTTAATTGCCGTCCGAGGCTGATAAGAGATGTCGTGCTGACTCAGCTCTATGGACCACTTCATCAGCCGGCCCGAGGTTTCGGGCTTGTGGAGGACTTGCTTGAGGGGTTGATCGGTGAGGACGACGACCGAGTGAGATTGGAAGTAGGGCCGAAGCTTTCTTGCTGCCATGACCAGAGCGTAGGCTATCTTCTCTATCCTCGGATAGCGGAGCTCGGCGTCCCGAAGCACCTTGCTCACGTAGTAAATGGGCCTTTGGGTCTGGTCTTCTTCTCTTACCAAAATAGCGCTCAAGGTCTGTTCGGAAGCGGCCAAGTAGATGAAGAGGGGCTCGCTCGGGATTGGCTTACTGAGCAGAGGGGGGTTCACCAGATAGGCTTTCAGCTGGTCGAACGATTCTTGCTGTGCCTGGCCCCATTCAAATCCTTTAGCGCCCCGGAGTGCTTTGAAGAAGGGGAGGCACTTTTTCCCTGACTTGGAGAGGAACCGACCGATGGCTGCGAGCCGACCGGTGAGCTTCTGCACCTCTTTGACGTTCCGAGGCGGGGCCATGTCTAATATGGCTTTAATCTTTTCGGGGTTAGCTTCAATTCCCCGCTGGCTCACCATGAAACCGAGGAACTTGCCAGAGGAGACTCCGAATGCACACTTGTTCGGGTTTAGCCGCATGTTGTACTTCCTCAACACAACGAAAGCCTCCTGGAGGTCGGCTACATGGTCGGTGCCGCGGATGCTCTTGACGAGCATGTCATCAACGTACACCTCCATGTTTCGGCCGATCTGATGCTGGAAAACCTTGTTGACGAGGCGCTGGTAGGTGGCGCCTGCGTTCTTCAAACCGAATGGCATTACTCGGTAGCAGTGGAGGCCTTGGTCGGTGACGAAAGAGGTCTTCGGGATGTCCGGAGGAAACATCCGGATTTGATTGTACCCCGAGAAGGCATCCATGAAGCTGAGGAGCTCATGGCCCGAGGTGGCGTCGATAAGGGTGTCGATGTTAGGGAGAGGGAAGGGATCCTTCGGACATGCCTTGTTGAGGTCGGTGAAGTCAATGCATATCCTCCAAGAGCCATTGGACTTCTTGACCATCACGACATTCGATAGCCACTCGGGATAATTTACCTCCTGGATGAACTTGGCCTTCAGCAGCTTATCCACTTCCTCCTTGATTGCCTGCTGTCGCTCGGGAGCGAACTTTCGCCTCTTCTGCTGAACCGGTTTGCACCCCGGTTCGACGCTTAGGCGGTGGACGAGCAAGTCTTCGGAGATGCCGGGCATATCCGCGGCCGACCAAGCAAACAGGTCGCGGTTATCTCGGATGCACCTCACCAAGTCGGAGAACAGCACGGTCGGCAAGGACTTGCTGACGAGGAATTTTCGGCTCGGATCCTCGTTAGAGAAGAGTACTTCTTCTAACTCGTCCGCTGGCTCGGACGTTGGGCGAGTCTTCGACTCGGGGATCTCGAGTGTCTCGAGCGAGAGCACTGGTCCCCCGGTGGAAGTCATGTAGCACTTCCGAGCTGTTTCCTGGCTTCCCCTGACTTCCTCTACCCCCGAACGAGTGGGGAACTTCATCTTCAAGTGGTATGCCGAGGGGACAGCCTCAAGAGCGGCTAGGCCGGGACGGCCTAGGATGACATTGTATGCTGCCGGCACGTCGACGACCATGAAGTCCATCGGCTCGATCCGGGTAGTAGGGGTGCTTCCCGCAGTAACGTCTAGGGTTATCACCCCTTCGACGGTTACCGGGACCCCCGTGAACCCGTGGAGAGTATAACCGGCCGGCTTAAGACGGTCCCGGGACAGCTGCAGGCCTTGAAAGGCCGAGAGGAATAGGATGTTGACCGAACTCCCATTGTCCACCAAAATCCTCTGCACCTTGAAATTGGCCATGCGGAGGTCGATGACGAGGGCATCGCAATGGGGGGTTCGGACTCCTTCAAGGTCAGCATCGGAGAAAGACACAGGGACGCCGAGACCCTTCGGGGGAGGGGCACTGTGGACCGAGTTGACTTCCCGGACGAAGGCCTTTCGGGAGGAATTAGAGGAGCCCCCCATCGGGCCTCCGTGGATCAGGTGCAAAACCCGTTCTTCTTCGAACTCGAGTGTCTCCTCGCGCCGCTCGGAGTGCTTGTTAGCCCCCCGAGGGGGAGGTGAGTTCCGATCTGTTCGATCGTTACCTTTCACGAACTTGGCCAACTGCCCCCTCCGAATGAGTGCTTCGATCTCATCTCTCAGAGCTCGGCAGTCATTTGTGTCGTGCCCATGGTCTCGGTGGTAACGACACCACTTATCTTTGTTCCTCCTCTTCGCCTGAGTGTGCATCCTCGGGGCCGGAGGGATGATTCCCTCCTTCTCTACCTCCATGAGGATAGTAGAGACATTAGTGGTGAGGGGAGTGAACTTCTCGAACCTGGGGGGAGGGCGGCGCTGACCGCCCATGTCCTTCTGAGCTTTCTTGGACCCTTCTTCTCCCGTCGCCTTCCTCTTTGACCCCGCGGCGGTGCCCCCGAAGCTCGGAAGGGCTTCGGCCTCCTCCGCCCGGATGTACTTCTCGCACCTCAGGAGGAGGTCGGCGAAGTCATGCGGGGGCTTCTTGGCCAGGGATGATCGGAGGTTGGCGTTAAGGACGTTCGACTAGAACGCCACGGTAGCCACGGACTGGTCCAAGGAAGCAATTGACCTGACTTCCGCGGTAAATCTTTTCACATAGTCCCGTAACTTTTCTTGCTTCTCCTGCCGCAGGTTCAGCAAGGAAAGACTCGTCTTCTCGGCTCGTCGGCTACTCACGAAGTGAGTAATGAACAGTGTCTCAAACTGTTCGAATGAGAAGATGGACGAGGGGGCGAGCCTAGAATACCATTCCCGAGCCAACCCCCGGAGGGTGGCAGGGAAGGTCCTGCAGAGCACTGCGTCGGAAGCTTGATGGATCAGCATCAGGGTCTTGAAGCTCTCGATGTGGTCGACTGGGTCGGACTCCCCAGAGTATGTTTCAAACTGTGGCGGTTTGAAGCTCCTCGGTATATGGGCCTCCATGATCGACCGAGAGAAGGGGGGTCGGCTGGGACGGAAGGTTCCGGCTCGGGACTCTTCCTCCCTGTCCATGCGGCCGATGCGCCTCTCCACCTCATGGATACGGCAGATGAGGGCGTCGTCCCTCCGCTGGTAGTCGTACGACCCTCCGGACTCCTCTTCGTAGGAAGGGGAGTGTGGACTGCGGCGCCGGTACTCCTGGGAGCGCCGAGGACTCTGTTGCCGTTGCTGTCGGCTGGGAGCCGGGGAAGGACTCCAGGTTCGGCGCCGGGGACTGGGATCCCTGGGCGGCGTCGGAACCCTCTGAGCATTCTGGCCGTTCTGTCGGAGATTGAGGGCCTGCAGAACGGTCTCTTGAAACTGGAGGAACTCGGCTCGGCTGATGGGCATATCTCGGTCCCTCGGATGGCGCCGATCCCTGGGGGACCGAGACCTCCTCCTTCGGCGCTCAGGGGACGCCGCTCGGCCTCTGCGTTCCGGGGACCTTCTGCCGTCCCGACGACGTGGCGACCGCTCACCTTGACGCTGGCGGGAGGCTCCCTCTCGGGCCCGCCTCTCGTCAAGATGGGTGCGGAGGTCGTCGTCCTTGTGGCGGTTTTGGAGTGTGATGCGGAGGTCGGGGTGATGAGAGGCCATCGAATCCGATGACCCATTGTGGACCGAGACGTGGCCCGGATTGACAGGCTGCTTCTCCTTCCGACCATTAGGACCGGACCGACCGTCGTTGGGCTGCTGCTTGGGAGGAGGAGGAGGTGGGACCTGCTGGGTCAGCGGAGGGAGGTCGGATTGAAGGATAGGATTGACCGGAGCTTCATTTGCCGGATCGGTGGGGTTGCCCCCACGGTTCGACCCCCTGGATCTGTTCTTCTTCGGCGGCATGGCTGCAGAGGACGGCGGAGAATGGACTGAGACTGTTCGTGTGGTTTTCCCACAGACGGCGCCAATCTGTTACCGCTGATTTCGGTGTGGGGGTAAACAGATAGAATTTGTGGATCCGAGGAAAACCTGAACAGCTGACTCGGCCTTCTTGCTCCCACCGCAACCTGCAGGGAAGTGCGAGACACCGGGGTTGATTCCGGCGACGCACCCTCCGACGCTCTTGTCAGTAATCAGTAAAAGATTAAGAAAGAGCTTAAGTGGTGAAAAAAGTGATTAACCTGGTCTTGGTGGTAGAGAGGTCATATTTATAGTCGCCTTTGGAATGATCAGGGTCCTGATTTCCTGGCTAACATTTAGGAGTAAAATCCTCTTATTCTGTTTTAGGAAAGTAGGCCTTGATTCCCTGGTGAGAGCAAATCAAGCTTATTCATTTGATCTAATCAAATCAGTGGCCTGATTCTCCCTTGGTGGACCGGGCTTGTATCGGGTCGGAACCCGCGCCCAGTTGGAGTGGATTTATTCGCGGGCGGTTGGTTTCGTGAGGCGGAGACCCAATACCCGTTTTGGATCCATCTGTATGTGAAATTACCTTTTTACCCCCGTGCTTCAAGATTCGTGCTCGATCTGGACGGTCCCGATTTAAACCCAATTTTAGCCATATCAGATATGTACTTTGAATTCCAACTATTTATGCATTTTTCGTATTCTTAAAATCCCAGTTGAGTCAACTCAAATGCTAAATTTCAATCTTGATATTTTACGTGCTTTTTACGTGTTTTTGATGCACGTATCGATTCTGTGTTTCTACCGTTACGTGTAATATTTTTTATATGCTTAAATTATTTATTTTATGTATTTGAATCCATTTTATAAAACAAAAATTTATTTTCTCGCATTTTGACCTAAACACTTATTTACGTATAAGGCACGTGTTTCCTACGTACGTAGTGACTGCATCGTGGAATATATATATATAATAATAAATATATTTTTTTATATTTTATTTTTATTATCTTTAACATTTTTCTGTTGATAACGTCAAAATTCGCATTTTTGATATTTTACGTGCGACACACGTGTTTCGGCGCAGGTATTTGGGCGCGCTCTTCTTCAAAATAAATTTCATGAAGAGTGTTTGTCTATTTTATCGGGCATGAAAAGTATAATTTTTAAGTTAATTTTATATGTCTATTACATATATAAATAATTGTTTTAAATAAATAAGTTATTTTGGGGTGTACACAAAGCACGTGCACGTGCACACATGCGATGTGCACACATTTTGGGGCCAGGCTGTTTATAAGAGGAGGGAAAACAGAATTTTGGTTTTTGAAATTGGGAGGGAAAGCAGGTTTTGAATTTTAGAATGTGGGGTTAGTGGTGTTACCCTTAAGTCTCTCTCGCTCTCCTCATCCCTTTCTTTCCTTCCTCTGTGCATTTCCGATAGCCACACACAATCCAGCATGCATGCCTTGCTTTCTCCACCATACTAATATATGTATCTATACATATGGATATATATATGTGTATATATATTAGCACCATCCCCTTCACATTACTCCCTTTCTTCTTTCCTCTCCTGTCATATCCGAAAGCCCCAAAACCATCAAGCAAATCCACTCTCCTACTCCACCTACTCTTACACAAATCCATACCTATTCACCATATATATATATATATATATATATACACACACACACAATTATGTACATATATATAGGTAGATATATATAGGTGTATACATATAAAGACAAAGATGAAGTGAAATGCCTTCTCTTTGCTTGCCGAGGAGGTGTTGTTCTTGCCGAATTGGAGTTAGGGTTTGCGCGCGGAATTCGAGGCGAATCAGAGTTTTCTAGGAGCTCTTATTTTAGGAGTTCATTTGAGTACAATCACAAATTCTTCAACTTTGGGTGGGTGTTTCTTAAATCCTTTCTAATTTAGGGGTAGAAATTGCATGATAGATAATATACAATTTATTTGTTGAATTTGAATTGGTATGATGAGATTACATGCTAATTAATGTAGAGTTGAATTGCTAAATTTTAATTGGTGTGGTAGATGTAAATTGCTTAATCTATTCTCTAATTTGTTATGGTTGTTAGTTTGAAATGCTAGAATTGAAGAAACGTGATTTGTATGAAATTGATGCATGTTAAGAAATTGGTCAAAATAATGCAAGGGTGTAGAAAAGAATTGTTTGATGTTAATGTGGCAAAGAAGTGCGGTTCTAACCTCAAAAATATTTATTTTATGAGTATAGGAACTTATAAAGGAAATTTTGATAAAAGACAACATTTTATTTGGAAAATTGATTATATGTGTTTTTGGTGCATTTGGAAGAAGGATTTTATTATATTGCAAAAATGAGAAACTTATGAATTTGAGAACATGTATGATATTTTCAAGAAACATATTCTGGGAAAAATGTATATTTTTATAGAAGTACAATTCAAATGAAAGATCGAGTTTTTAATAAAACATCCTTTTTGGGAAAGTGTATTGTCAAATTATAAAGAAATCATCGTTGCTTTTCAATGTCGAAAATATATTTATGATCCACTTTAAACTACAATATGATGCAATTGACAGTCGACCGAACTAGAGTTGACAGTCGATTGTCAAGTATTAAAATTCGGATTTTTGTCAACAGGACAATCGACTGTCTACTTTTCCACAGTCAGCTGTTACTGTCTTGATTATTGGTTTTTGAGTTTCAAGGTTTCGCAGGACGGTCGACCCGAATGATTAAATTGATTAAGAGGTTGAATTGCCTTATGTTGTGAGATTATAAAGGAAATGTTTTTTAGAAGAGTTTGTGAACAAAAGAAATGGAAATGATTATTTGAGATTGATTATGGCATATTGTTGATCTCTAGAAAGAGATAGTTGTTGGAATCTAAAGGCTAGGCGAGATCCTAGTGACCGGCAGTTTTATTTATGATTTCCAGAGCTAACCGTTGAGGGTTGGGCGTCTCTTGAAAAGTAGCCAGGTAGGCTGACTGTCTCTTTTGTTTTGGTTTAAGTCCGGTAGGGTAAGCTAGCTCTAGGTTGTGATAATTTTCTTTTAAACCAACATTTTAAGGATTAGATATATAGTGAAGATGTGATGAAAGTAAGAGAAAAATACGAGTATGAGGGCCATCAGATTGGCGGTGTGAGAGTGATTCACAGACTGCCTGCTTAATGCGTCTTGACATGGCGTGAGCACTACTCCGAAATTATCGTCCCGGCGGCGACGCTTGTGGGGTGTTTGGTGACTACGGGTGGTGCCATCGTTCCATGGTAGAGGTTGAATTGTCCATAGTCTGCCTGCTTGATGCGTCATGTCAGTGCATGGGATTCCCCTCCAGACTGCCTGGACATGGGCTTGTAGATCATAGAACATCTAGGATACTTACCACAGTTACCGTAGTAGTTTAAGTCATGGCGAGGGATTGCCTCGGACCTATGTAGTATGGGATGCATAGAATCTGAACAAGTGCACATTAGTGTCATGTAATATAAATACCTGCATTAAGGACTAAGTGTACAACACAACACGACATCAACAGGATAGTCCCATTGTAGCTTTGTTTGTGATCAAGTTTGTATTTGCTAAAGTATTTAAGAATCGTTATACTATTTGGCATAGCGATGATGGTCGTGTATAATATTTCGTCGGTTGTAAGCAACTGACGTGCACACAGTTTTACATGCAGGACTTGGAGTTACAAGAAGATATAGAGATGATTTGATGCTGATGGTCATTTAAATATTAAAGTGTTACAGTTGTACAATTGTTATTGTTGTATTTTATTTATTCCGCTGCTGTTGATGTAAAAGACTCCGATGTAATTATTGGTAACATAAAAGTTTTTTTAATTCCTTATAAAATTGTATGAAATGAAGTGTAAAGATCATGTGGAATTTCAAATTCAGTCTGTTTTGGGATTCGGGGTGTTACAAAGCTACTACTTAGAATGGCCAACCTCTACCCCGGCGTTAGCCTCAACATTGGGGTCGGCTGCAAAGTCTCCACCTCTCGCTTCCTCTTCGGCCTGGGCGTCACCCCCAGGGGTCTTTGGCAGCTCGGGGATGACCATGTCGTAGTCAAACCCTTCAAGATCCAGGGTCGGGAAGAAGTGCTTCACATGCCCCATCGCCCAAGCGTACACCTCCTCTTGGACCATGATGACCATGTCTTGGGCCTTCTGCAAGAGCATCGCCATTTCCACATCGAAAGCCTTCTTGAGGGTGGCCTCCCTCTTTAAGCTCTCATCGGCCATCGAGGCCATCGAAGCCTGCAAAGCTTGTTCCCGCGAGCGAACCCCTTCCAACGTCAGCTTGAGATCTTTCATCTCTCGCTCGTAACGTTGAGCAGTCTTCCTCTCCTGCTTTGGCTCTTGGTGATGCAGCTTCATCACCTGAGCCCCAGACATGCTCGCCTGCAGTCGAAGGGAGACACTTAGAGAATAAAGGGCTATGTAAAAGAATTCTCAAGATTGGTGATGAAGCTTACCTGAATGCTTGCCTGAGCCCACCTCATGTAGGCCGACTCAATGGTATTGGCACTCCTGCAGTGCTGATCATGAGGCATGACCATCTTATCCACGAATTCGACGGCCACAGGACCCTCCGTCAAGGTGTCACCCGCACGAATAGCCCAGTTGGGAGCCCAAGGGCGGAGGCCCTCTTCCCCAACCATCTGCTGGGCATCGACGCGGAGGGGAGGTACCCTGCCCTGTACGACCTCTGTAACCTTGAGGCTACTAGAGCTCGGTCTGGTCGGGGCATCCTGGGTCGAACGAGCTTTTATCTTCTTGGCCCTCGGCTCCGAAGGACCCTCAGAAGGCTCTTGGGAAGAAGAATTCGTCTACTTCCCCTTCTCGGCCTGCTCGGCCTTCTGTTTCTTCAGCATCGCCCTCCTCTCGGTAATCGACACTGGGTCCATGTCTGCACAAATGCAAAGGAAAGGCGATGAGAACAAAAGAAAAATTACTTAAGGAAAAGTAATTGAAAGATATACAAGAAGGGGTGGGGCTCAGTCTGATTCGTGCCATATGACTCTCTGTCACCTTCGGCAAACTTATACTATTGCTTTTACGGAGGTGCTCGATGTCCGCCCACTCTTCGTCCGACAGGTCGTTCTTTCTCGGGCCCTTGAAGTTGGGCTTGTAGAAATTCCACATTGTCGGAATTTCCCAAGGTTGGTCACTCCGCACGAAGAAGTACTTCTTCTTCCATTCCTTTATCGAATCAGGATGGCCGTGCACGACTTTCCTCCTGGTGCGAGGCGACACATAAAAAATTCTTTCATACTCACCGGATGAGCTGACACCTAGCATAGCTTGAAAGATGTTCAACTTCAACGTTACCCTGTTCTCCTTGCAGAGCAGAATGAAGCTCACTATCTGTTTCCAAGAATTCGGACCATACTACATCGAACATAGTGAGACCCAGTTGAGCACCTCTCGGATAAACGGGTGAATTGGCAGCCGCAACCCCGAGGAGAACGCGTCCACCGGAAAGATGTAGTACCAAGGCGCTAGGGGATCGGTAAGACGAAGACCAACGTTAGGGATCATCAACTCATACTCCCTCCCAATAAAGTAGCTTGTACGGATTACTGGCAGGTCGTCCTCTTTGAATATGGCTAGTGTAGCATCCATCTTAATCTTTACTCGGCCTGGCGATGAAAGTTGTACTCCGTAGCGAACCAAGTCTTCGATATCATCCGGATACATCCTAATCGAGGATGGTTGCAAAAGAAAGGGAACATCGAGCCTTCGACCTGGGACCGTCTCGTCAGGACTACTAGGCATGGTACTTCATCCTTTTCTTTCGAATCCGGGGAGCCTTCTCGAGGGAAGGTGTGGCCAGTGGCTTGAGCACGGGCGCCCTGGATGAAGAGTCGACTTCTCCAACCTCCTCCCCTTATCACTAACCACTTCGGCAGAACCTTCCTGTGCTTCATACTCCTCGTCACTAGACTCTACCACAAACGGCCTTCGAGTGCGGAGCTGCATCACAACGTAAACATTCTCATCTCTTTCCCAAGAAGCAGAAGAGTCAGAAAGGCATGTGCCTGTGTTCTGTCCCGAAGTGGAGGAAGTTGAACCGGACTGAACCCTCGACATATTAAAAATACTAACCTGTTTGAAGTAGTCGAAAAAGATCGATGGAAAGCTGATCGCCGGTGATAATAAGAGTCTAGAGAGAGAAGCTCTGAGATTAAGTGAGAGAAAGCGAAAGTAGAAAATGAAGGGGGGGGGGTGGATATATAGAACCCTACGACTCATCGATTCCTGCAAAGTCTGCTACTCCTCAAAATATGCAAATGGCTTCTCGAATTCTGTGAAAATGACATCAGCAACACATGTGTCACCACCTGAATGGCTCATGCAGAGTACCATTTATCTCAAAAGAATAATTTTTACCCATGTATAATGCCCTCGGAGCTCGGCAAGCACTTCGAGTCAGTCGTTGCACTGGTGAAAATATTCTAGACCACATTTTGTAGCGCCCCAAATTTCCAATATGATATCTCAGAAATACGTGGCACAATTCCCAGCATCAACTTCAATTGCAATAGTAACCATAACCAAAAACACAGATAATTTTTATTTCAACTTTTATTACATCACTTGTTTACAAAACACAGCAGAATACAAAACACCTTGAATTACAATCTTTCTTTACAACACATCTTTTACAATTTACATAAGCTTTATAATCATTCAAGCACAAGCATCCAAATCCCAAGCTATAAGCACCTACTTGTAAAACATGAGGCTAGAGATAATCCTAACCCCCAAAACTACAGGGGTCAGCCATAACGGTGTGAGTGGCATCAAAAGAAAAGCAACATAAATAAAGCATGAGACATAGAGTCATCAACAACATGTATTAATAGCAAGAACAAATGAAATGAGAAATAACAATAAGTAAAGCATGAAAACATCAAGGAATATAGGATAGTAAATAGTAGAGCCTGAAAACAACAAGTGAAACTAGACTAAGTGTCAAGTGTAGGAAAAATAGAAAATAGCATGCATAAAACCAAGTCAAGAAACATCAACGTTATATGCTGACTCTCTAATGCATACTTGTTAGATTCTATGCATTCCATACTACATAGGTCTGGTGCAAGCACTTATCGTCCTCCACTTTATAAGGTTAAATCTCTCATTATGCAACTAATCCTACTGCAGTGATGGAAACAAGATCCAGAATACTCCGCGAATAGGCACCATAGCCCTCGACACGCAAGCATTATGTAAGAATAGCTCTAAAACTAGAGAATCACCTCCCAACCGTGTACCCCACGAATAGGCTTGTAAGGCCCTCGATGTGCAGATACACCGAGTACATCCGTGAATAGGCCCGTCGACCCTTAACACGCGAATGCACCCTGCATACTCTGTGAATAGGCCTGCAGACCCTCGCATGCGAACATACAAATGTCCTCTCGAGACAGGACAACAAACAGTCCTGGAACACACTGTTGGACTAACAGACCAAGAGCAAATACTTACGTTTTCCAAGTTCCATCGCATCTCCACTAGTGCCTGTCCTTAAGTTGATTTATTATTAAAATACAAAAATCCTCATCTTTAGAGTTAGTGTATCCTGCCAGACTTAATTCCACAAAATAAATCCAAGACCCTACAGGTTTAAATCCACAAATCTCATTTTCCGGTTCACAGGACTCCCACTCAGCTCCTAAAGAAATCACAACTCATCCATCAAGACCAAAACTTTTGATAAAATTCATAAATCCATCGTCAAAACGATTATATGAAGAAACTTCTCAAATCAACAAAAATCCAAATCTTATATAAAATTCTAGAATTCAAATAAATATTAAATCTATTAAATAATTGAAAATCATATTTTTAAGTTGTAGAATATCACAAAAAATACGTATAACTCAAATAAGGTCCAAAAGAATACATTTAAAGCTCCATTATAAACATCTGTAAAACATTTTTAATCTATAGCAAAACATCTTTTAAAACAATATAATATTGAAGGAACAATCTTTCAAAAGAAGCATCAGAAAACTCAAGAAAACATCAATTTGGGCAGTAGCAGTCGACTTCATAGGGTAGTCAGTCAACTGTCCCGCGTGAAATCCAAACTCAAGAAAATTCAAGTAGTGCAGTGGCAGTCGGCTGCATACTGTAGCCAGTCGACTGTCCAGCGTAAAATTCAAAGCTTTAAGAAAATATAAATCAGAGCAGTGGCAGTCGACTGTGTAAAGTGGTCAGTCGATTGTCCTGCATGAAAATCCAATACATCAAGAAAACACAAATCTGAGCAGTGACAGTCGAGTGTATAAGGTAGTCAGTCGACTGTCCCGTCTAAAAATCCAAAACCTCAAGAAAATATTGCAGCTAGGATCGCGACGGTCGACTGTCGAAACTTACCAGTCGACTGTCGTACCTACAGACTGCAGTTTTAGTTTGTGCACATTTCAACCGATACGGAGTGTTACTTTATAAAAACGAAATATGTAAAAATTACATTTCTGATATGGTCAAATATGACTTGTAGGGTATATAAGAGTCCACAAAAACAAATCAAAACCACTTCAAATTAATAAAAGTATCAATTTGTTGAATTTCTTCAAAAATAAGACATGAACATATACATCTTCAAAAATAGAGTTTTTAAGAATCAATTATGCATCAAACTAACTTCGTATTATGTACAAACCATATCAATGCCAAAATAAGTTAAAATATAATAAAAATCCATAAAACACACAAGGATTCAATTTCTTCAAAACCACAAAATAGGATATTCATATAAAAATGTTTGTGCATTTTTATGCACCAAGAAAACTTCGCAAATCCATCATTTAAAAATAACAAAATATTCAGATTAAAACTTAGTATTTGAGCAAATTCAATTTCAAGTAAAAATTTCATAAAATCATGAAATCCCCAAATTGATCATAATGCATTAATCCAAATCTAAACCCCTTTCTCAAAACTCCAAGACTTAATTCTTAGATTCAATAGCCATTAAACTCATCCACAATCATTCACAATAATTTGTCCATGCATATGTCAATTATAACAATCACTAATCAAGTTTCTACTCAATGAAAATTCCCCCAGATAGAGTTTATGCATTTATACACAAGTAAAGGTAATCTTTTTATCCACTTTTATGCAATATCATCATACAACACATCATGATGAATTAAAACAGAAAGTATATGAAGGAAAGCGTCCTACTCATGATTTCTATTCAATTCTCTAACAATCTCAAGTCAACAAATTAGGGTTCCAATCATCAGTAACATAGTTTCAAGTAAAGATTCAATTTTTAATTCATCTACTCATCAAAACTTCACATATCATCATATAAACTCCTAGAATACTTTCTAATCGATAGATCATCACGTATAACATACATAAAATAAAACAAAATATGTCACTCACCTCTGTGAAGATCAACCGAAGAAAAATAAAGAATAAACAAATCCTCCTTCGCAAGAAAACCAAGAATTCTCGCTTGAAAACTCCAAGAAAATAGAAATAATAAAAATCCTTATGTAGCACAGCAAGAGACGGCTGCACCCACTCTTAAATAGGCTGGAATATTAGGTTTAGAGTTTTGTAAATAGATTTGCAAAATACCTCTTTTAAATATATCTTTCTATATATAAATCTTTATACTTGGAAATCAAATAAAACCAACTTAATTGAGTTTTAAAAATAAAAACAACCATATTAATACCAGCCGACACTGTTTGAAAAACCCAGAAAAAACAAATTTACACTTTTACCGCTCTAAATGGAAAATTTGCGAAAAGATTATTTTTTTTTATCAAAACTTGCAAAATAAACCAAATTCATTAAAACAAAAAAGTAAACTCTTTACCTCTGAGTTGACTAGGCATAATACCTAGCCCAAAAATCCGAAAATCTAGAGTATTTTTTACTCCAAGTGGTAATTTTGCACAAAAGTACATCTTTTTGTAATATTTGTAAATAGGTCCAATAATTGTCAGAATAATTCAGAAAATTCATAAATAATATCTAATAACAAATAATGATTTTCTACAAAATAATTTTTGACTTTGAACTTCCCGAGAAAATATTTGCACGTGTAAAAAGATAAATTTTCAGAAAAATATTTATTAAATCTCCAAAAAAATCATTTTAATTCATTTATTGATCTTAAAAATATTATTTAAAAATCTAGGGTATTACACATTTCTCGACGCTCGACGTTGATCTCGAGCACAGGGGTAGCTTTCTCACACAAAAGCGCTTGGAGCTCGACGCTCGATGCCGACCCCCTAGACTCGACGCTTGACATGGATCTTGAGCACAAGGGTAGCTTTCTCACATAAAAGCGCTTGGAGCTCGATGCTCGGTGCCGACCCCCTAGCGACGACACTCAACGTTGATCTCGAGCACAGGGGTAGCTTTCTCACAGAAAAGTGCTTAGAGCTCGACTCTCGATGCCGACCCCCAAGACTCGATGCTCGACATGGATTTTGAGCACAGGGGTAGCTTTCGCACACAAAAGTGCTTAGAGCTCGATGCTCGGCGCCGACCCCTAGTCTCGACGCTCGACGTAGATCTCGAGCACAGGGGTAACTTTCTCACAAAAAATGCTTAAGAGCTCGACGCATGGAGCCGACCCCTTAGCCTTGACGCTCGACATGGATCTTGAGCACAGGGGTAGCTTTCTCACACAAGCACTTGGAGCTCGATGCTCGGTGCCGACCCCCTAGCCTCGATGCTCGACGTGGATCTCGAGCACAGGAGTAGCTTTCTCACAAAAAATGCTTAGAGCTCGACGTTCAGCGCAAACCCCCCTAGCCTCAACGCTCAGCATGGATCTCAAGCACAGAAGTAGCTTTCTTACAAAAAAATGCTTAGAGCTCGACGCTCGACGCTGACCCCCTAGCCTCGACACTTGGCATGGATCTCGAGCACAGGGGTAACTTTCTTACAAAAAATTCTTAGAGCTCGATGCTCGGCGCCGACCCTCTAGCCTCGATGTTCGGCACGACTCTCGAGCACAGGGGTAGCTTTCTCGGCTAAATATAAAAAAAGTACACAAAGTTTTGGGCCAGTTTAAAAAAAGTACACAAGAGTTTTTTTTTTAAAAAAAGGACACAATGTTTAAATAAACTCCACAGGGTTAGTTAGGGTTGGGATTAGGATTAGAGTTAGGATTAGTTCGGGGGAGTTTATTTAAACATCTGATTAGTTAAGTGATATTTTTTTAAACACAAATAAAAGATGAATGTGGTTTTTTTAAACATAAATGAAAGATGAAAGTGGTTTTTTTAAACCCAACCCTAACTAACCCAGTGGAGTTTATTTAAACATTGTGTCCTTTTTTAAAAAAAATAACTTTTGTGTACTTTTTTAAG
The DNA here is from genome assembly GCA_017893485.1 of Hemerocallis citrina. NCBI lineage: Eukaryota > Viridiplantae > Streptophyta > Magnoliopsida > Asparagales > Asphodelaceae > Hemerocallis > Hemerocallis citrina. The sequence continues at coordinate 307,849,104 of CM030359.1, read as the reverse complement.
CTGGCCCAAAACTTTGTGTACTTTTTTTATATTTATCCTAGCTTTCTCACCAAAAAAAATGCTTAGAGCTCGTGGATTGGCACCGACCCCCTAGCCTCGATGCTCGACATGGCTCTCGAGCACAAGGTCAGCTTTCTCACAAAAAAAAGGTTAGAGCTCAACGCTTGGTGCCGACCCCCTAGCCTCGATGCTCGGCATGAATCTCGAGCACAAGGGTAGCTTTCTCATAAATAACGCTTAGAGCTTGACACTCGGCGCCCACCCCCTAGCCTCGATGCTCGACACCGCCCCTAGCCTCGACGTCGGCCCCATCGGTTCGATGCTCGGCGATCATCTCGACCAATCTAGATAGCCCTACTCGTCACTCGGAGCTCAAGTGCTTAGTTACGGTCGGCATCCGGCCACCTAGCGCACTTCGAAAATCCGCTATCAAAATCTTCGCCAACACTCCCCGCTAACCTTCTCATATGAACGGACTATTCCTCGACAGCTGATACATACAACCCTCCAGGAGTGGGGGGTCTATGATGGGGGTAAAAAACAGCTTGGCTCGGTCTGGACCTTCTGATATCCTCAGGATCCGCTTGCTCCAGATCATCAGGTCAACTGGTTCAACGAGCCGTCTGCAACTCCAGGCCCACATGCAAACGGGTTCAAACCCGGCCCATCGGAACTTCAGACCCGTTTGCCCCTGCCTATAAATACCAGGCCCCCTCCTCACTTTGAGAGGTAATCAAAATTTCTACACCTGAACCCTAGCTGCTCAGTCTCTTTTCCAGTGACTGACTAGATCGTCGGAGGGCCTGTCGTCGGGGATCCCTTCCGGTGTTTCTAGGCCTTTTGCAGGTACCTCGGCAGACCGGCCACCAATGACCTCGTCTGTCCGAACCGCCGAAGTCGACTAGGATCTGCAGTTGAGATCTGTCCCTTTCCACTTCACAAATTACAAGAACTCACACCTAGTTGCTCCCACACTTGAATCAAGGAGCATCACTGAGTTATTTGATTTTATCCAATTTAATTGCAAGACAAGTTCTGGGGAAATTTTCCTAAATCTAATTGGGAAGATATTAGACGAATCCGAGTTCAATTGAAACTTCGACCAAGATATAATATAAGTAAACATGAGAAATTTCCTAGTGCAATGAGGAGAGGTTTTATTGTAGAGAGAAATCTAAAGTCAAGGTGAAAGATTCACAAAATCAAAATGGGAAGGTGATGTTTATATGAGTGAAACTAATTCAATCTCTTTATATAGATGAAGTTCTTGACCAACTACTACGACCTAAAGTGCAACAACTACTCTATTCTATTATCCCATGGGATATGGCCTGGTCACATTCTTACCAATAAAAAATACTTATTTAGTAACCTAACCAAAATGCAAAACAAGTCCAACCACTGTATACCGAATCAAAATGAAACACATATATACAAACTCAACCTCGTCGTAGATTGGCTTAACATTAATTAAAACATATGTACATGTTAAATCAACCAGGCGTGAATAGATTGATTGTGCGGAAATTAAAATTTCAAAAGAAATGCGTAAAGTAAAAAAAAAGAGCAAGAGAAAGCAAACAGAACAACGAGCAAGACACAACGATATAATGTGGTTCGACCCTCAGGTCTACGTCCACACCACCTACTTGTAGCAATTCTCCGCCACAAGCGTTTCACTATACTTTAAACCCTTGTACATTGATTCTCGGAATTCAGGCAGAGAGACCTATTACACCCGTTGGGCTTCTACAAATAAGTCCCGCAAAACTCACCGAAGTGGAAGAAAAGAAAAACTCTCAAAATCTAAAAAGACAATGACGGAAGAAGACAATAAAATCTCTCACAGTCGGAGTGTTGATTGAATGATTAGTTCAAAAGAGTTATGATAGCAAGGGGTGAGGAATACACTGTGAATTCACCTCAATTTATAGAGTACCGAAATGTATCTGCCCGAAAATGAAAAGATAGTTTCGAAATAGTTAGATCTGCACATGGAAGGTCGACCACAATGATGAACAGTCGACTGTCACGCCCCGCTTTCCAAAAATACAGAATACGAGTACGTAACATTGGCTCAGCAAATGACTAACGTCACCCATAAGCTATTTATCCGATCGACTCAACAATATAATCAATACAGAACAATTGCGCAAGCAATAATAATAATCTCATTAACAATAATACTTGAATTGAAGCAATATAAAATATCCAAGTACAATAATAATCCAACGTCTGGAAACAAATAACAATATTCGGGACATAAGTCCAAAACAATAATAAATCTCAAACACAATAGTAATAAGTCTCAATACATTAAGTTTATTAAAACAATAAACAATTAGAAAGCAGTAGTCTTCAGACTGTTGTTCTCCGACTCTAGCAGGCAACTATTCTCCAAAATCTGCAATTTAATAAATTGCAGGAAGAGGAAAAGAAAACAAAATGCCCGTCAATGCAAGTTACGGGCCGCTTGTAGTGCAGGCACAAGTACATAGGAAGGATAAACAAATAGCATGAAATAGGCATGATAACAAAATATAACAACTAGCATGGCAAAATAAACAAGTGTAAGTAGCATGTAATAAGTGTCGAGTGAACAAGTATTATGTAATATTCGATATCAATAGGAACAATAATGAACAATATGCAATGTCGATGTTGTGTTAATCCTTAAATCTATTATTCATTTTAATCATAACTAATGCATGTACTACTGCGTCCCATGTGTTCCGTTCCACAGGTTCGATGCATACAATTAATTTTGTTTTAGACTTAAGTGGTGAATTCTATAAATCATGTGTTGGTACGGTAATCACTGATACGATACAATATTGCTGCGCAATTCATTATAATGATACACGGATACACTGATACACTGATACACTGATTCACGAGTTCACGAGTTCACAGGTTCACGAGTTCACGAGTTTACGGGTTCAAGACACGAAAGATTAGGGTGCCGTAGTTAGTGCTCCACAATCAATCGGTAAACACTGGTCGACACAGTCACTATATTATTCACTACTCAAGTCATTTCCTTAAACCCCGACTTGTTATCTATTTTATTAATGCAACAATACAATATACAATTCGAGACATACGATGGACAATAATAACAATATGGAAACAATAGGATAATAACATGGAATATGGTATACTAGATGTCCAAGCAACATGATATAGGATATTTTACAAGTATTCGACAAGTATAACACGAATAACACATCAAACACAAATATCTCAAGATAGCATGAACATATACATCAAAAGTGGTCAATCCTAGGTTAATTCATATCATCAATGTCGTGAGGCAACTATGGTAAAATCATCACAATAGAGACAATATCAATAAGGGGTTTCACACATGAATTGTCTCTAGAACCCAACTATACTACACACGGTATTTTGTACTTGTATATGCAAATGAATTTAATACAAGTTACTTGCCTTATAAATGGTGAGAACGAATACCAAGAATAACGGGATGAGAATCCCGAAGTAACGAACCCACGAACACACAATAACACGTGCAATATAGGTGCAATCAAGAGTCAAAGTAACACAGCACACAAAGGGACAAGGCCAAAACAGCAACACAAAGACTGTAGCAACCTCAGTAGCCAAGGCCAGCGGCGGCGGTGACCAGGTGGTGGCGCGACGCAGCGGATGGGCGGCGCTATCGGCAGTGGTCGTCGATCGAAAATAGGGAGAGCAGTAAAGTGGGTCTTCGGGATTGGGGTTGGGTTCTGATGTCGATGAGAACGGGAGAAGAGAGGTTGGGGGTGCCGGGGAGTTGCGACAGGAGGTTGGCGGCGCCAGGGGGGTGTCGAAGGGAGTGGGGATCGCCGTAGTTGGGGATTTGGTCGGAAAAGACGAAGTCAGAGGATGGGTTCTTGTCTGTTGTCGAAAGGAAAAGCGGGAGGATAAGGGGTTCTGATCTGGGTGGTGCTGGTGACGGCGCGCGCTAGGAGAGCGGCGCCGGAGGGGGAAGTGGTGACGGGGGTGCCGGAGGGGAGCAGAGATAGCCGGAGAAGAGAACTGAACAGTATGGGTTCTCTGATGTAGGGGTGGCAGATGGGTCGACCGGGCCGGGCCGGGCCCAACCCGTGCGGGTTGGCACGCTTGGGTAGGCGGGCCGGGCCGGGTTGGGGTATTATACGGGCCGGTCTGGGCCGGGTCATATTCTTAATTGGGTGGCCCGCCCAACCCGTGAACCCTTTAGGGCTCAACCCGGGTTGGGCCGGGTCGACCCGCGGGTTGGCCCGTTTAATAATATATATATATAATTTTTATTTATTTTTTTATTTTTTTTTATTTTTTGGTAGCTTAAATTGAAGTAATACTAAGTAATACTACATTACTACTAATAATAATACTAAGTGAGTAATACTACATTACTACTAATAAGTAATAATAATACTACAATTCTTCAAAATTATAACAGTAAGTAAGTAAGTAAGTAATACTAAGTAATACTTAGTAAGTAAGTAATACTAAGTAAGTAATTACTACTAATAAGTGATAATAATACTACAATTCTTCAAAATTATAATACTAAGTAAGTAAGTAATACTAAGTAAGTAATACTTAGTAAGTAAGTAATACTAAGTAAGTAATACTTAGTAAGTAATACTAAGTAAGTAAGTAATACTAAACTGTTATAATTAAACATCATTTGGGGATATTTGAAGAATTGTAGTATTATTACTTATTAGTATTAATGTAGTATTACTTACTTAGTATTATAATTTTAAAACCTACCAAAAAAAATTACTTACTAATAAGTAATAATACTACAATTCTTCAAATTGAATCAAATATCCCCAAATAATGTTTAATTATAATACTAAGTAAGTAATAATACTAATAAACAAAAAAAATCGTGACAATAATAATAATAAGATTGAAAGAGTGAAATTGACAACAAATTTTGAAATTTTATTCATACGAATTTAAGTGATACAGTTTGAACAATTTATAACGAAATGAAATGAAGAATTCAATTCACAAATAAGTTTTATACAATAACATATTTCTTATGTACAATTTTAATTGACTACAATTTTTCTAATTTAACATAAGATGAAAAGCTATTGTTGTTGTTGTTGTTGTTCTTCGGGCGAGTTGCTCCCACTTGTAGAACTTGATAGTGCTTTCCCTTGCGTCCTATCTTCAGCCTTCAGCCAGTCTTCTGTGCAAACGAGCATCTCCAACGCCTCGGGCTTCAACCGGTTTCTGTAATCAGATAGAACCCTGCCACTTGTAGAAAATGCACTCTCAGAAGCAACTGTAGAGACAGGAGGAGTTAGCAAATCTTTAGCCATAATAGACAGAATACTAAAAGTGTGTTCATGTTCTTTCCACCATTGTAAAATATCTAGTGGGGAAAGAGTAGGCTCAGTATCCTGTTGGTTATACCAATTTAATTCATTTGGTTGATTAGTCCTAGGTTTTTTAGACTGAATTTGTTCAAGTAGACTAAATGTTCTATCACCAATTTTACTTTTACCTTTAGAACTACCAGAAGAAGAACTAACTACAGAAGTTGTACTACTAGAAGCAAAACGTCTATCATAATAATCATACAAGTTATTTAACGTAGATTCAAACTGAACTAAAAAAGTAGCGCAATCAATTGTTAATTCTACATTGTCATCTAAACATGCAAAAAACATTTCTATCAAATTCTTCGTACCTTCTAATTTGATACGAGGATCCATAACAGTAGCAACACAAATCAACATAGGAGGAGGAAAATAATATTTCAAAAATTTTTGAAATGCAGGTATTACAATGTCACTAATATAGGGATCATTTAACATTTCGTTAAATATTTGCATCATGCTAACTAATTCAATAAAAATGCTACTAGAAGTAGATTCATATGTTTTTGAAAACTTTAAAGTTGCGGTTTTAAAAGGTTCTAAAAATTTCAACAAAGCTTCGGCAAAATACCAATCGGGCGGAGTCATTTCAAAATTGTGCATATTTTTTGCGATACAAAAATCATTTACAACTGCTTTATAATCGGTGACAACATTCAATAAATCAAAAGTAGAATTCCATCGGTGTCTAACATCCTTTGGAAATTTTTTAAAAGGAACATTTCTAACCCTACACCAAGCTTTCCATTCTTGTAAAATGCTTGGGCTTAATGCAATGAAATGTACACAATTTCTAATTTTAAGTATATATGGATCAGCTATTTTTAATGCATCTTGAACACATAAATTTATAATATGACATGCACATCTAACATGAAAAATATTGTCAGCTGGAGGGTTTAATACAGATTTTAAAGTAGTAATTGCTACATTGTTGTTAGATGCATTATCAAAACTAATAGCCATAATTTTATCGCGAATATGAAAAACATCACAAATTTCTATAATACGGTTTGCTATTTCAGAGCCACTATGGGGATATGGCAACGCCGCAAGTGATATGATTCTTTTTTGAAGAATCCAATCATTGTCGATCCAATGACAGGTTATTCCCATCGTTGGAATATTGTTGACACCCGTCCAACAATCCGAAGTTAAACTAACCCTACAAGTTAAACTCCATAAAATTGCAATCAACGCGTCCTTCATTTCAACGTACATTTTAAAACAATCCGATTTGCAAGTATTTCTCGGAATTTTTTTAAAATGAGGGTTTAAGGCCGTTTGATTAAAATTTTCCAAGTTCCTACTCTCGGGATAGGAAAATGGCAACTCTTCCTTAATGACTAATCGGGCCATTTTCCGACGAACGAGTTCGGGATCATAAGGGTGGCTATCTGCTTGACCGGTCCTAGGGTTAATTTTTTGTTGGCCTTGTATTTGATCAAGGAGTTCTTTGTGATTATGTTGTATGTGTCTACTAATTGTACCGGTGCCGTCACCCCTCTTGAATTTGTATGTTTTGCTACATGTTTTACACACTTTCAAACCTACACCCGGAATATTTTCGTCCGGGATATACTCATAAAACTTGTGCCAATCGCTAGTTTCTCCTCTACTTTTTCTACTACTACGGGTTTGTGTGGTTTCGGGTTGTTGTTGTTGTTGTTGTTGTTCTACTTGAATGTTACCTACAACATCCATGTCGTGTGTACCCCATTGTTCCATAGTAGGATCAATGTAATCTTGGGTGGGCTCAATAATTGGGACAATTGGTGGCCTACGTGAAGATGAGGAAGAATCTTGTCCGCTACGACCGCTACCGCGTGATCTAGACATAGTGTAGTAATGTGGTATGTAAATAAAATCTACAATGTAGAAGCGGTGAATTATACAAAAAAAATCTACAAAACAAGAGGGTTGAGATAGAGAAGTTCAAAAAACAACCAATAATTTTAACTACAACGAAAAAAAAAAACAAGAGAGATAGAGATATTTTGATACCGTTCACCGTGGAATACGCGTATAAAAAAAACCGTGAAAATTAGAATATAATAGAAAAGATGGAGGAGCGCTTTGCCGATTTCGCAATTGAAGAGTTGAAGTAGATTTGAGTCGATGGTTGAAGAGAGTTGAAGACGTTGAATTTTGTTCTCTGATACGACCGAAATTTGATCGTGTATACGCCTCCTTGTACAGTTGTTTGATGATTACTACAATTGTTCAATTTTTTTTTTTTTTGATGTATAATAGTAGAGAGAGTAAGAGAGAGAGGTGTGATTTTTTTGGAGATTTTTGGGGGCTATTTATAGGCTTAGAATTGGGTAAAAACAAAAAAAAAATTAAAAAAAAAAAAGCACCAGCAGCAAGCAACGGCTCTAAGAGCCGTTTGCTGCTGCTGCCGTGCCCAACGGTTGGAATCCAACGGCTAGAAAAATCCCAACGGCACCAAACCCAACGGGCGACCCGCGGGTTGAATTCGCGGGTCCAATTCACGGGTCGGAGGTCAAAATTCGCGGGTCAGCCCGCGGGTTGGCGGGTCCAATTCGCGGGTTGACCGGGTTCGTGGGCCGGGTTTTGCGAATCCAATTCGCATAAATAGCGACCCGGGCCGACCCGGTACTGTTCACCGGGTTCGACCCGAACCCGCGAAAGCCTTAACCGGGCCGGGTTCGTGGGCCGGGTCGCGGGTGGGTCGCCGGTTGACCCGGCCCAGTTGCCACCCCTACTCTGATGAGTGGGAAAAAGAACGAGAGAGAAAACGGGAGGAGAGAGGATAGAGGAGAGAGAATAGGCTGCTAGGGTTTCAGAATTTTGTAATTTTTATGGTTTGCAATGGAGTTGTATTTATAGGGCACAATTAGAGTACTGGGTTGGAGGTTTATGGTTCAATAAAAGCGGTTTTGGGTCAAGAGCAAATCAAATTGGATTTAGGGTTCAATTAAGAGATAGATCCAAATCAGTAGGGTTCAAATAAAAATACCAACAATAAATAAGAGGACAATAGGTTCGACAATAAAAGCTCAATCAAAAGAACAAATAACTTCATGAACAAAAATTGAAATCCAAATAAATAGATAAATATTACAAATGAAAACAATTTAAGTTGGCTTGAAATTAAATTAGAATTCACCACGAAAATCAGATCAAGTACAAAAACAAGATAATTCGTTAAATGTACTTTGATTAAAATAATCAAGGAATAAAGATTAATAGTTATAATTATAAAAACAATAAAATCATACAATAAAATAATTATTCGGGTATAACAATTTACTAAAATGACCCAATATATATATATATATATATATATATATATATATATATATATATATATATATATATATATATATATATATATATATATATATATATATATAACTCAAATAAAAATAGTTGATCAATAAGATCTAGAAAATAAGATCAAAACACATCATTATTTGAAATGAATAAATTTTCGATTAGAAAAACACTTTAATATAAAATGCAAAACGATTTTAACAAATATTGAATTTATAAATATCGAAATACAGAAAATATTCAGAAAATACGTATTTGCGGGAATGGGGGTTACATCGGCCATTCATCTTTTAACTCGAAAGTAGAGAGATGACCGGTCGACTGATTCATCTTTCTCACAGAAATGAACAGTCGACGGTTGTGACCATGATAAACACAAATAAAAGATGAATGTGGTTTTTGTAAACACAAATGAAAGATGAAAGTGATTTTTTTAAACCCTACCCTAACCCAACCCTAACTAACCCAGTGGAGTTTATTAAACATTGTGTCCTTTTTAAAAAAAAATAACTTTTGTGTACTTTTTTAAACTGGCCCAAAACTTTGTGTACTTTTTTTATATTTAGCCTAGCTTTCTCACCAAAAAAAATGCTTAGAGCTTGTGGATCGGCACCGACCCCCTAGCCTCGATGCTCGGCACGGCTCTCGAGCACAGGGGCAGCTTTCTCACAAAAAAAAGGTCAGAGCTCGACGCTCGGTGCCGACCCCCTAGCCTCGATGCTCGGCATGAATCTCCAGCACAAGGGTAGCTTTCTCACAAATAACGCTGAGAGCTCGACACTCGGCGCCGACCCTCTAGCCTCGATGCTTGACACCGCCCCTAACCTCGACGTCGGCCCCATCGGTTCGATGCTCGGTGATCATCTCGACCAATCTAGACGGCCCTACTCGTCACTCGGAGCTCAAGTGCTTAGTTACGGTCGGCATCCGGCCACCTAGTGCACTTCGAAAATTCGTTATCAAAATCTTTGCCAACACTCCTCGCCAACCTTCTCATAAGAACGGACTATTCCTTGACAGCTGATACATACAACCCTCCAGGAGTGGGGGGTCTATGATGGGTGTAAAAACAGCTTGGCGCGGTCTGGACCTTCTGATCTCCTCAGGATCCGCTTGCTCCAGATCATCAGATCAACTGGTTCAACGGGCCGTCTGCAACTCCAGGCCCACATGTAAACGGGTCCAACCCGGCCCATCGGAATTTCAGACTCGTTTGCCTCTACCTATAAATACCATGCCCCCTCCTCACTTTGAGAGGTAATCAAAATTTCTCCACCTGAACCCTAGCTACTCAGTCTCTTGTCCAGTGACTGACTAGATCGTCGGAGGGTCTGTCGCTGACGATCCCTTCCGGTGTTTTTAGGCCTTTTGCAGGTACCTCGGCAGACCGACCACCAGCGACCTCGTTCGTCCGAACCGCCGAAGCCGACTAGAATCTGCGGTTGAGATCTGTCCCTTTCCGCTTCACAAATTACAGTTGCTCCCACACTTGAATCAAGGAGCATCACTGAGTTATTTGATTTGATTCAATTTAATTGCAAGACAAGTTCTGGGGAAATTTTCCTAAATCTAATTAGGAAGATATTTGACGAATCCGAGTTCAATTGAAACTTCGACCAAGATATAATATAAGTAAACATGAGAAATTTCCTAGTGCAATGAGGAGAGGTTTTATTGTAGAGAGAAATCTAAAGTCAAGGTGAAAGATTCACAAAATCAAAATGGGAAGGTGAGTTTATATGAGTGAAACTAATTCAATCTCTTTATTCTTGACCAACTACTACGACCTAAAGTGCAACAACTACTCTATTCTATTATCCCATGGGATATGTGACCATGATAAACACATTTACCAACAATGACAGTCACGAACCGTGATGATCAACGAGAACAACGAAAGAAGCAGATTGCAAGAAAAAGAAACGTGGTACGAAGAATGCAACAATTATAGTCAAGTCAGATGATGAAGGCGAGGCCGGTTTTGCAGGTGAAGTAAACCCATATTCAAGGAAAGCACCACAAAGAAAAAGCACAAGTCTGTTGTATACAACGTCGTTGCAAAAGTATAATTAATGAAAGAAGTTGGAGTAATACTACGAAATGCGCAAAAAAGCGAAGTCAATCATTGTACCAAATATTATTGTTAAGCCTAATAACATATAGTATAAAATATATGCTTCAACTTTGATGTCGATGGCGCTGGACTGTGATTTGGCCAATAAAGATGGGTTTTCTTATTGTTGTTGTTTGGTGGTCGGGGGGTGGGGCAGCCTGGTCACATTCTTACCAATAAAAAATACTTATTTAGTAACCTAACCAAAATGCAAAACAAGTCCAACCACTGTATACCGAATCAAAATGAAACACATATATACAAACTCAACCTCGCCGTAGATTGGCTTAACATTAATTAAAACATATGTACATGTTAAATCAACCAGGGGAAATAGAGTGATTGTGCGGAAATTAAAGTTTTAAAAAAAATGCGTAAAGTAAAAAAAAAAGAGCAAGAGAAAGCAAACAGAACAACGAGCAAGACACAGCGATATAACGTGGTTCGACCCTCAGGTCTACGTCCACACCACCTACTTGTAGCAATTCTCCGCCACCAGCATTCCACTATACTTTAAACCCTTGTACATTGATTCTCGGAATTCAGGCAGAGAGACCTATTACACCCGTTGGGCTTCTACAAATAAGTCCCGCAAAACTCACCGAAGTGGAAGAAAAGAAAAACTCTCAAAATCTAAAAAGACAATGACGTAAGAAGACAATAAAATTTCTCACAGTCGGAGTGTTGATTGAATGATTAGTTCAAAAGAGTTATGATAGCAAGGGGTGAGGAATACACTGTGAATTCGCCTCAATTTATAGAGTAGGGAAATGTATCATTCCGAAAATGAAAAGATAGTTTCGAAATAGTTAGATCTGCACATGGACGGTCGACCGCAATGATGAACAGTCGACTGTCACGCCCTGCTTTCCAAAAATACAGAATGCGAGTACGTAACATTGGCTCAGCAAATGACTAACATCACCCATAAGATATTTATCCGATCAACTCAACAATATAATCAATACAGAACAATTGCGCAAGCAATAATAATAATCTCATTAACAATAATACTTGAATTGAAGCAATATAAAATATCCAAGTACAATAATAATCCAACGTCTGGAAACAAATAACAATATTCGGGACATAAGTCCAAAATAATAATAAATCTCAAACACAATAGTAATAAGTCTCAATACATTAAGTTTATTAAAACAATAAGCAATTAGAAAGCAGTAGTCTTCAGACTGTTGTTCTCCGACTCTAGCAGGCAACTGTTCTCCAAAATCTGCAATTTAATAAATTGCAGGAAGAGGCAAAGAAAACAAAATGCCCGTCAATGCAAGTTACGGGCCGCTTGTAGTGTAGGCACAAGTACATGGGAAGGATAAACAAATAGCATGGAATAGGCATGATAACAAAATATAACAACTAGCATGGCAAGATAAACAAGTGTAAGTAGCATGTAATAAGTGTCGAGTGAACAAGTATCATATAATATTCGATATCAATAGGAACAATGATGAACAATATGCAATGTCGATGTTGTGTTAATCCTTAAATATATTATTCATTTTAATCATAACTAATGCATGTACTACTGTGTCCCATGTGTTCCGTACCACAGGTTCGATGCATACAATTAATTTCGTTTTAGACTTAAGTGTTGAATTTTATATATCATGTGTCGGTACGGTAATTACTGATATGATACAATATTGCTGCACAATTCATTATAATGATACACTGATACACTGATACACTGATTCACGAGTTCACGAGTTCACAGGTTCACGAGTTCACGAGTTCACGGGTTCAAGACACGAAAGATTGGGGTGCCGTAGTTAGCGCTCCACAATCAATCGGTAAACACTGGTCGATACAGTCACTATATTATTCACTACTCAAGTCATTTCCTTAAACCCCGGCTTGTTATCTATTTTATTAATGCAACAATACAATATACAATTCGAGACATGAGATAGACAATAATAACAATATGGAAACAATAGGATAATAACATGGAATATGGTATACTAGATGTCCAAGCAACATGATATAGGATATTTTACAAGTATTCGACAAGTATAACACAATAACACATCAAACACAGATATCTCAAGATAGCATGAACATATACATCAAAAGTGGTCAATCCTAGGTTAATTCATGTCATATATGTCATGAGGCAACTATGGTAAAATCATCACAATAGAGACAATATCAACAAGGGGTTTCACACATGAATTATCTCTAGAACCCAACTACACTACACGTGGTATTTTGTACTTGTATATGCAAATGAATTTAATACAAGTTACTTGCCTTAATACCAAGAATAACGGGATGAGAATCCCGAAGCAACGAACCCATGAACACACAATAACACGTGCAATATAAGTGCAATCAAGAGTCAAAGTAACACAGCACACAAAGGGACAAGGCCAAAACAGCAACACAAAGACTGTAGCAACCTCAGTGGCCAAGGCCAGCGGCGGCGGTGACCAGGTGGCGGCGCGACGCAGCGGACGGGCAGTGCTATCGGCAGTGGTCGTCGATCGAAAATAGGGAGAGCAGTAGAGTGGGTCTTCGGGATTGGGGTTGAGTTCTGATGTCGACGAGAACGGGAGAAGAGAGGTTGGGGGTGTAAGGGAGTTGCAACAGGAGGTCGGCGGCGCCAGGGGGATGTCGAAGGGAGTGGGGATCGCAGGAGTTGGGGATTTGGTCGGAGAAGACGAAGTCAGAGGATGGGTTCTTGTCTGTTGTCGAAAGGAAAAGGGGGAGGATAAGGGGTTCTGATCTGGGTGGTGCTGGTGATGGCGCGCACTAGGAGAGCGGCGCCGGAGGGAGAAGTGGTGACGGGGGTGCCGGAGGGGAGCGGAGATAGCCGGAGAAGAGAACTGAACAGTATGGGTTCTCTGATGAGCGGGAAAAAGAACGAGAGAGAGAACGGGAGGAAAGAGGAGAGAGGAGAGAGAATAGGCGGCTAGGGTTTCAGAATTTTGTAATTTTTAGGGTTTGCAATAGAGTTGTATTTATAGGGCACAATTAGAGTACTGGGTTGGAGGTTTATGGTTCAATAAAAGCGGTTTTGGATCAAGAGCAAATCAAATTGGATTTAGGGTTCAATTAAGAGATAGATCCAAATCAGTAGGGTTCAAATAAAAACACCAACAATAAATAAGAGGACAACAGGATCGACAATAAAAGCTCAATCAAAAGAACAAATAACTTCATGAAAAAAAATTGAAATCCAAATAAATAGATAAATAATACAAATAAAAATAATTTAAGTTGGCTTGAAATTAAATTAGAATTCACCACGAAAATCATATCAAGTACGAAAACAAGATAATTCGTTAAAAGTACTTTGATTAAAATAATCAAGGAATAACGATTAATAGTTATAATTATAAAAAAAATAATAAAATCATACAATAAAATAATTATTCGGGTTTAACAATTTACTAAAATGACCCAATATATATATATATATATATATATATATATATATATATATATATATATATATATATAACTCAAATAAAAATAGTTGATCAATAAGATCTAGAAAATAAGATCAAAACACATCATTATTTGAAATGAAAAAATTTTCGATTAGAAAAACACTTTAATATAAAATCCAAAACGATTTTAATAAATAATGAATTTATAAATATCGAAATACGGAAAATATTCAGAAAATACGTAATTAAGGGAATGAGGGTTACATCGACCGTTCATCTTTTAACTCGAAAGTAAAGAGATGACCGGTCGACTGATTCATCTTTCTCACAGAAATGAACAGTCGACGGTTGTGTCGGTTGACCGCCATTTTGTGCGGTCGACGCTGTCGTGCAGATTCGACTTTTATTTGGCAATTTCACTTTATATTCTTTTCAGAACTAATTTATCAATCAACACTACTTTACATATATTCTCCTCACATAAACAGAAATAAATTATCTATTTTTGCTGTCTTTCTTGATGATTTGAAGCACATGTTCCTTGTGTACAATCTTCATTGATATTTTTGGTTCATGTCTTTTTTTCTTGATTTCCAATCACACTGAATCTTTTCTTTTAGTTTTCCTTTTTCTGTAGATCCTGTAAATCTCAACTGAAAATATTAGTTGTAGATGATACATTTTGTGCACACCGAACTTAAGGTCAACAATCTCCCCATTTTGGTGTGGACAAAATATGCCTTAGAATTTTAAAAATGTAATCATACTTAAAAGAAATTAGAAGAGATTCAAGTGCTCCCCCTAAATTCAATACTCCCCTTAAATTCATGCATGGTAAGATTTTAATAAATGTGTGTTCATGAAACAACCTATATGTGAAGACCAAAACTTGTTTGAAAATATGCTTACATATATTTTGAGAGTCGAGTAATTTTTGGGGAATATTACATTTTTAAAAACCAAAAGAAAATCTACTTACATGATACCATTGAACGCGAAACTCTTTGATATACAGTGAGAGCTCTACATGGTATCATAGATTTAAGATTTTGCCAATACATAAGAGAGACATAGATAAAAGATTCAAATTCTAAGTTAAAATAACTTAAAATAGAATTCAAGTTCTAAGTAAAATAGATATCGAATTCTAAGTGAAGAAAAAAAATTTACCCCTTTTTGGAACACACCAAAAGATACAAAACACTGTTGTCAGAAATTCGAAAACAAAAAAGAGACTGGTCGACTGCACAGTAGACCGATCGGAGTTAATGAGAAATTATGTGCGACTATAAGAAAAACAGAGAATTGGACGGTCGACCGCACAGTCGACCGAAGAAAATAGAAAATCGTGTGTTTCGAATGTAAGAAAAACCGAGAGGGGACCAGTCGACCTCCCGGTCGACTATACACCTTTGCAGGATGACAGTCGACCGCCAGTCGACCGAAAACCAACTATGCAAAAATATCAATAACATTTAATTTATCTTTCAAAAAATGGAAGCGTTTTTCATCTAAAGGTTTGGTAAAAATATCAGCAAGTTGGGAATCTGTTGAAACATACTCAAGAATGATATCTCCGATTTGAAAGTGATCTTTAATGAAGTGATATCGCTTAGTACGGCTATGTTGATCAGAATTCTTAGTCATGTGAACAGTGCTAGTATTATCGCATTTAATGGAAATGTGATCAAAGAATACCTTGTAGTCCTCTAATGTATGTTTCATCCATAATACCTGTGCACAACAGAATCCGGCGGCTATGTATTCGGCTTCAGTAGTAGACAAGGTTACAGAATTTTGTTTCTGGGATGCCCATAAGACATGACAATCTCCCAAGAAATGACATGTACTGCTAGTACTGTAACACCTCGAATTTTTTTAAATACCGAAAATACCCCAAACTGTAACTCCCCAAACATAAATCTTTTTTTTTCCAATGATCTACAACTAACCTACTACTCATCTACATCATTCTTACTTAGAAAAATATTATAGAGTTTTATTAAAAATTTCGACAGAGTTTTCCCTGAAATATTAGCCCTTTTAAAGAATTTTCTTAAGGAAATCTGCAAACAATCACACAAAACAAAGTACCTGTAATATTTTTCAATCCTCCCCAGGCCAAGTCATTCAGCATCACATAGGCAATAATATATACGGCTCTGGGGGCATAATACTTCATAACAAGCAAAATACAAATTAAAAACAAAAAATTCTTCTGAAAACCTATATGAGTTTTAGAAAAACTTTAGAAAAACTTTTCAAAAACCAGTCACAGAACCGAGTACCCCACAACGAGGTGAGTACGAGTTTTTATACTTCATCACAGCACTATAGGGATATTACCTCTTACAGTTATACACACAATCTTCCATAATACCATATAATACATCATTCTACTCCCATTTCTATAAATAATATTTATACATATATATATCTCATCTACTATGAGCAAGTATAACTACCAGACTACCACATCTAGCTCACCTTGCTCCTATCGAACCTATTGGAGAGTTAGGGTTGTCCACTCTCAGGGAGGGACTCCAATAACCTCCAGAAAATAACAGGAGTTAGCCATGTCTAGTGTGAGTATAATTGACTAGTTTAGAAATTAAATTAAACTGTATAAAAAAATAGATTGAACTTACGAATATCAAAATAATGAAATTCAACCTGAAATCTGAACATAGAAACATCATAAATGCGACTTTGTATTAAAGTACTCTTGTAAATCTGCACCCCTCTATATATCCTTCACCACTCTCCCTACTTTGAAGTTGTGCCTCGACAAGTAGTTCCCACCATTTTCATGGAAATAGCAGGCGGGTGGTTCCTCGACACAATTTCAAGGATATCGACTCATATTATAATTTTGTATTTAATTTAATACTCACTCTTATCTCATACTTCATTAATATTCATTTTCATTCCCTTCAAATTTGCATTTATAGCTCATGGTACAACTTACTTTACTTTTTATATTTTCTTTGCCTTTCTATTTCCATTTTATCTTATTACTCACTTTAATTCTCATTCTTATTTTATAATACACTTAACTTGATTTTCCTTTACTTCTCCTCACACAACTTACTTTTCTTTTCGTTCATACATGGCATAATATATTCTTTTTTGCTTATCATATTCATTCCCATAACCCGATTTCTTTATTTTTCATATTTATTCTTATTACACCACTTCTTTACTTCACATATTCGATCCCAGAATAAATTTCTTTATTTTATTCATATTAATTCACACACATACTTCATTCACTTTTCATACTCATTTACATAACATCAAGTCATCACTTTATGCATCATACAAATATCACATATAACTTTACTGTACGTTCGTATAATATTATATCACCTACGACTTTCATTACTCATATTCTTTCCCATACCACACTTGGTTTGAGTTATTTGCCTTAAATTTTCACTCATAATTCCTTCATGCTTAATCTCATATATGCCACCTCATATCAATTCATGTAGATAATTCCTTCACATTATATTCAAAGACATAACACTGTATTAATCCACATACATAATTCTTTTAATTCTTTGACTTTTCATATTTAGTCACATACATGATGTTCCTCTTCTCATAAATATCTTCGTATTTTTATTACCTTATTTCTTATATAATCACATAAGGCAATTGCCCCATTTTTCGTACTTATTTAACCACACACTTCCTTTACCAATTAATTTCCATTGCATAACATCACACTCATTCGATCCTATAACATCTTCATATATATATATACACATCACATAACTTCACATTTATTCAATCGTATATTTTCACATTCATTTTTAAAGTAACTCTTCACATGTATTTATTTTATTGCATATCATCACTTGTAATCTATCTCATGAAATCACATTCAATTATTCAGTCTCATAATATCACATTCTTTCATATCATAACATCTTGTAATACATTAACTTTCATTCTCATTACATTTTACAATTTATCTTCTCTTCCTTTAGATTTAATCTAACAAATTATTTTAACACTCATTCTCAATTTATCATATATTTTGCTTTATAACTCATTCTCATCCCATCATACAACTTCAATTACTTCTCATTATTATCAATAGTATATCATACTTTCATTTTCATTTACATCTCATTTTACAATTTTACTTTAACTTCCTTCTTGTCCGGTAATATAACACCGCACCCCAAAGCTGATAGCCTGGGTAATAATCACCGCACCTCAAGTAGAACTTGGGTAATCTAACATTACATCCCAAGCCGATAGCTCGGTGATGATTTTACTTTATTTTTCTTTTCATCTTAAAATTTAATTTACTTTTCATTTCCATTACACAATACCAATATGAAATTAACAACCCACCAACTCACCCTGAAAATTGTGCCAAGGCAGGTAGTTCCCACTATTTCCATAGAAATAGCGGGCGGGTAGTTCCTCGATTCCAATGTGCATCAACTCATATCATACCGTATTTTACTTTAATAACCCTTACAATTTCTTCATGCTATTCATATTAGCACATACCACCTTTAATTTTTCATTTGTATAATACATTCACATTTTCTTTTACTTTTCATATTAATTTCAATTCATATACTTACTTTAGTTTCTCGTTTCCACTTCACATTAAATACTTTATTTACTATCTCATTCACATTCACATCAATTACTTTCTTTCCTTTCTCATTCACAATTCAATTTTTTACTTTCTCATTTTCATTTCACATTTATTCATTTTATTAATTTGTCGACCAGTAAGCCACAATATCCTATTATACTGAAAGCTGACAGCCCAGTAAACACGCTGACCTCTCCCCCTCGAGGTTTGCACGTCCAAGGCTACGTCTATAACACCCCGCAAAAATAAAATAATTTATTTTGCATTATTAAATAACTAGATTTGCCCGTGGGCACGTGCCTACGGCACGTCTTTGGAACGATACAACACACGAAAAGCCCTGTAAACAGTAAAACAATAATTATGTAGTTCAAGTTTGAATAGAATGACAATAATTAGTTGTAAATAAACATCCATGTTTCTATTAGTATATGTTGAAAAATAATTTTAACTTCTTAGAACTTTAATGGTAGAAAATGATGAAATTTAACTGTTGAAGAGATATTTGCTATGTTCAGTATAACATGTGTAATAAAAAAAGCATAAAAATTCTGAAAATTTTACAAACCTAAAATCTTAAAATCTAAATTTCTAAGTAAATAAAAAAAAATTGGAGAGAGAGAGAGAGAAAGAGAGAAATATGAAAAAGTGAAGAGAGAAGAGAGAGATTGTAATAAAGTAATGAGTTTTTTAGTTTTGGGGGGAAAAATTTGATTTTGGGGTTTAAAATTTTGGGAGGGAAAATATGTTTTGTGAGGTTGGATCTGGACCTTTAATTTTGGGGGGATTGAATGTGAGCCACTTGATAGCTTTCTTTGTGTTTTATTATATAGATATTAAATTGGTAAAGTTGACTATTTTGACTATTTTCTAAATCACAATTTTGCACGTGCAACACACGTGCTAAGTTAGAAAATTTTGAATTCCAAAAATTTTATGGTTAATGATTTATTTTCCTCATTTATTTATTATATTTTAATTTTTCAGATTTATTTAAATTAATTTGACTATTTTATAAATTTGTCAATTTTACATGTGCAAAACACGTGCAAATATTTTTTTGGTGCAAATATCCACTTTTAAATTTCTAAATAAATTCTCCTATTTATAATTGAGTATATCCTAAATTTTGGGATTTTTCTGAATAAAGAAACTATTTTTATGAATACTTCGAAAGAGATGGGCTTTTATGTAAAAAGCCGATTGGATCTCAAACAATTAATGAAAATCCATTTTTGCTGCTTTTTGGGCTATCCATGGTCATTATTAAAGATAAAATTTATTTAAAATATATTTAGAGTTTATTTTGTAAAGATTTAAACATATATGATATATTTGCAAATATGGAATTTAAGTTGAACCTTGTGCAAATATTTTTCTTGGAAACTAAAATTCATAAATTTTGTTTGGAAAATATAATATTTATTTGTAGGTTTTATTTATGAATTTTATGGATTTTCTGATATTTATTTGACATATTTGTAAATATTACAAAGAGATGGACTTTTGTTCAAAATTACCACTTGGAGTACAAATCCGTATTTTTTTAATTTCTGGG
Source organism: Hemerocallis citrina (assembly GCA_017893485.1). Lineage (NCBI taxonomy): Eukaryota > Viridiplantae > Streptophyta > Magnoliopsida > Asparagales > Asphodelaceae > Hemerocallis > Hemerocallis citrina. Next base: position 307,828,712 of record CM030359.1, on the reverse strand, counting down.
CTATGCTTGATGACTTGGTAACTCAGTAGTAAAGGTATTTGGTTTTATTTTAATTTATTTAACTTATTTAACTACTATATTAATGAAAGGTCTATATATGTAAAGTAATAATTTGTTAAGGGGTGTTTCCATATAACTTGTAAAACCCTAAAAACTCCAGATTTCGGCCTATTAAAGAGCCACTATAGCCGTCCCCCTCCTCTGCAGAAACAAAATATTATTTTACTATTAATTTTCTTGGAGTTTCGAAGCAAGGATCTTGAATTTTTGCAAAAGGAATGACTTCTTATTCTTTATTAATTCGGTTGAATCTTTTATAAGGTGAGTGACATATGTTTAATTTCTTGCTATTGTATGCATGCTGTAAGTGATGATTTATCTATTAGAAAGCATGTTAGGGGATTGTGTGATGATTTAATGAATTATTGAAGGATGGATGAATAAAGATTGAATATTTTTATGAAAACTATGCTATTGATGATTAAAATTCTTTATAGATGATGTAGAATGTTAAAGAGCCTAATAGAAATCATGGGTATATTGCTTGCTTACTGATTTGATGGGTTATAATGAGTATGCATGTTGTGTAGTGCACAAAATTGATTAAAGATGAATTCTTCACTGTGTGTATGAAGATATAATTTGTTCTTGATGTTTTATTGAGAAAAACTTGATGAATGATTGTTATAATTGTATATATTCATGGGCAAACTATTTTAAGTAGTGGTATGTGTGTTTAATAAATTACAAGAGGGGTTCTTGGATAAAAAAGATCAAGTTTTGAAAGTTGGAGTGTTTCTTAATTTTCGGGACTGATAGGGTGTCATCCGAAATTGATTATTGTACAGTAATTTCGATACTTTTAACATCAGTAAAATAAATAAAGTTGTGAACATGATTTTTAGGTTTTTTTCTAGTTTTCAGAACTTTTGACGGATCTGAATTCCGATTTTCAATGCATAAGTTATTGTTGTTTTACTGCAGTCACATCGTATATTCCAGATTCTGAACTATGTGATTTCTGAATGAAATATTATTTTAAAACTAATATTAAAAGTAGAATTTGAACTCTATAATTTGCTGAGTATGTTTAGACATGACTGAGATCAATTCCTAATTTTTGTGGAATTAATTAATGACTTTTGTATCTCATTTCATGCTTATGAAACCAATCGATATATCTCCAAACTACATTTTGTTCAGTAAAGCATTATATTTTCAACTTGATTTTATTCGTTTTTGATGAAAACTTTGTGAATATAAACTGTAGCCTGGTTTGTCTAGTTTTCTACCCTTTTGACGGATCTGGATTTCAAATTGTATTTTGTGAATTATCTCTATTTTGGTACTGCTGTGTCTGAACTTTTATATATATATATACACACTTTCATATATGCCCTGTTTTGAAGTTCTCGAAAATTGATGTTTTGTGAAATTTCGATTGAATCTTGATTGTATTAATTCTGAAGTTAAATTGAATATTATACTACTCCTATTTGATGGATGTTGATATTTTAACTGATGATTAAACACCATATATATATATATATATATATATATATATATATATATATATATATAATACTTTTATTGTTTTGAAGAGTTTTTATGAAAATTTGCTCTTTCATGATCTTAATGTGGTTTTGATTTGTTTTATAAACTCCAGTATGTTGTACAAGTTCTATTTGATCATCCCAGGAATTTTGTTTGCAAATTTATGATTTTACGAAGATTTAACGAAGTATCAGCAAAAATGTACACGAAAGTTCAAAGCTGTATTTTTCTTAATATGACAGTCGACCGCCATATTTTTGTACTAGAATGACAGTTGACTGTCAATTCTTGGGTTTTCGAATTTTTGCTCGACAGTCGACCATCGTGTTTTGCACTATCTTTGACAGTTGACTGTCAGCACTTTTGCTGATTGTTTTCTGGAGTTTTTCTTCATGTTTTCTTGAACGATCGTTTCTTCGATATTATGAATTATTGATCTACTGTTTTAGATGATGTTTTTGCTACAGATTACAGTATTTTATGGAGAGTTATATTTTTTTATGATAGAATTTAATTTTATTTCTATGACTTTATACGGTTTTTGAATAATTGATGTTTTATGACTTTCTACGATTTTAAAATATGATTCTCAACTATTTATTGGATTTAATATTTTATTTCAGTTCTAGAAATTTATGAGTATATTAAATAAACTTGGATTTTCTTGATTAAAGAAGTTTTCTGATATAAACGTTTTGATGACGAAATAAAGGGTTTTTATCGAAAGTTTTGGTGTTGATATTCGTTTTGTAAGTCTCTAGGAGTTGAGTGGAATTTCTGTGAACCGGCAGATGAAAATTTGTAGATTATGACCAGCTGGGTCTTGGGGTTGTTATTGTTGTGGAATTAAGTCCGGCAAGATACACTAACTCTAGAGAGGGAGAATTTGTGTTTTAATAATAATCAACTTAAGAACAGGCACTAATGGAAATGTGATAGAACTTGGGAAATATAAGTATATGCTCTAGGGGTCTAGTCCAACAGATGCGTTCCAGGACTGTGTTGTTCTGTATTGAGAGAACATTTGGTATGTTCGCGTGTCGAGGGTCGGTGGGCCTATTCACGGGATGTACTAGTGTATCTGCATGTCGAATGTAGCGCCCCATTTTCCATATACTGGGAAACCGAGACACGAGCCAGGACCTTTTCATTCAACTAGTCACAATACACAGAAACAGGAAAATTTAAAACTTTTTATTAACATAATATTACAGGCCGAGTGTTTCTACTAATACAATAAGTTACATCAGAGTGTACATGAATAAAAGATAATCATTGCTTTTCCACTTGTAGATATGCCTCGGCCAGAGTCCTTCTGGTTCGCGGTCTTGTGTCCACAACCTATTGAAGTGGGGACGTCAGTATTCACTGACGCTTAAGGGCTGATCATATAGCAGCGGATCTCCAAAACAAACAATATATATACATAGGGTGAAGTATGTCGGTGTAGTTTAAGTGTTCGTGAGTGCAGTGATTAGAATCTAATAAATGTCAATCCAACTGGAATACCAATGCACTGTCAACTAAACTGGAACACTAATACACTGTCAACTGAGCTAGGATACTCTTATTCTAATGCCATGTCAACTAAACCAGGATGCTCATATCCTAATGCCATGTCAACTAAACCAGGATGCTCATACTCTAATGCCATGTCAACTAAACCAGGATGCTCATATCCTAATGCCATGTCAACTAAACCAGGATGCTCATACTCTAATGCCATGTCAACTAAACCAGGATGCTCATACTCTAATGCCAGCAAGTCTCCGAAAGCAACATGCAGCCCATACTACATGCGACCCCATCTCAAACCGTTTCTCCATATGTAGGGATTGAACCCGCGTTATGAATTCTAATTGTACACAACCTGTTCCTGATAATACTCCATGACTCTGTGAGGTTGCAGAAGGGGTCAAGTCCCCCTATGCAGTCTGCTTATGGTGTCTCCGTTTTCCACTACTACCCGGCATGCCGGACCTCACTCGATCCCAGTATATCGGGCATCGTTCCAAAATCAAACCATAGGGTTTCGCAAGCATAGGGTAGCACGAAGCCTACCCTGTGGCACCCTCTGGGGTATCGCAAGCACAGGACTGCCCAAATACATCCTGTGGCACCCCAGCCACGGTATTTCAGGAATTAACAGAGTGAGATACGCAACCTGTGTCCTCAACCTGTGAGACGGCACCGTACGTATCCCTTTGACGGGAAGGTACAACCCGATAACACCACCTAAGATCGGCCCTAAAGAAAGGTTTGGTCGTACGGTGCACCCTACTACCAACTCCCCTTCTTTCGGGCAAAAGGTTAAGTAATGATTTTATAAGTCACTATCCTAATGAGGTTATTATTCCTATGCGATCTTGCATAGTTTCCAATCATGGTCCAACTCGTGGTCCCTCGATCCAAGACTCTGGTAATAATATCTCTCTCACTCATTCCTACCCCTAACTCGGATTCTACCAACACTCTCGGCCCACGGTCAACCTACATTGGTTAAGATCCGTCGACGCCTGAGGTGAGATCTATCCATTTTACTCTAAGGGGGTAGGATGTGGTCTTGATGGTCGATGACCCTTAGGGTACTTGAAGACCCTAAACTAGCTTTTTCTCAAGCTACAACTATTAGCACTTCTCAACCCTTATTGCTATGAATGAAGGGTGCTCATATGCTATGGTTCCATACTAACATTAACTACACCAAGGTAGTTACTCCTACAATTTCCACATGGCTCTTTCTTATTACTCAACTTATGGCAATTCGATGTTATGCAATTGCAAGCATCAACCTACCACCACTAAAACATGGTATATGACATAACCATCAACTTATAACACTCTTGATTGTGAGTGTGTTTTAGCATGCACTTGTAGCGTTCCCAAGCGTGGATACATATATAACTAGTATGAACATATAACATTCCCAAGCATGCATACATATAGCTAGTATGAACATACAACATTCTCAAGCATGTGTATATACTTCTACATCATCCCTAAAATATGGTAAGTAATTTTACATCAATCCTACAACATTCTAAACACAAATATCATTCCTACATGATAGATATTTTTAGAATGACTCCTACAACATTCTAAATACAAATAAATTAATCTAAGCATGGTAGGTATTTTTAGAATGAATCCTACAACATTCTAAACACAAATAAATTAATCTAAGCATGGTAGGTATTTTTTAGAATGTATCCTACAACATTTAAAGCATGAATATGGCTTCAAAATATTTTTAGAAGTGGTCCTACAACATTTGAAGCATGAATATGGCTTCTAAATATTTTTAGAAGTGATCCTACAACATGTAAAGCATGAATATGGCTTCTAACCATTTTTAGAAGTGATCCTACAACATGTAAAGCATGAATATGGCTTCTAAATATTTTTAGAAGTGATCCTACAACATGTAAAGCATGAATATGGCTTCTAATATTTTTAGAAGTGATCCTACAACATGTAAAGCATGAATATGGCTTCTAAATATTTTTAGAAGTGATCCTACAACATGTAAAGCATGAATATGGCTTCTAATATTTTTAGAAGTGATCCTACAACATGTAAAGCATGAATATGACTTCTAATATTTTTAGAAGTGATCCTACAACATGTAAAGCATGAATATGGCTTCTAATATTTTTAGAAGTGATCCTACAACATATAAAGCATGAATATGGCTTCTAAATATTTTTAGAAGTGATCCTACAACATATAAAGCATGAATATGGCTTCTAAATATGATATAATAAATTCCACATCTACTATTACTACTTTAGTGGAAACATACACATCTACTATTGCTATTTAAATTGAAGCATACATATCTACTACTACTACAACTTTATTAGAATATATATATCTACTACTACTACTATGAGCATTAATTAAAATTTAGCATAAACCTCTACAACTAAATTACTACAAAAAGGAGATCTTTATTAGCATAGGTTTCTTACTAGTGGACATAAAAGAAATCTTTTTAATCTTTTTACAACTAGTGTTTAGAAAAGAAAAGATCTTTTTATTTATTTATTCTACAACTAGTGATTTAGTTAGTTTCTTTTTCATACTTTAAGATTAAAACTAAACAATAACACAACAAGTAAGAACACTTCATTTTTTGGGTTTAATCAACATGTGTTCTCTTTTAGTCCAAGGTTCAACATAGGTCCTACAACCTTACATGGTTGTAAACAAATTCATATGCCTTATGTATGGTCTCACATTCAAGTCCTACAACCTTGCATGGTTGTATGTACAAATTTATATGCATGTGTTATTTTAGTCCAAGTAGTTAACAACATTCAAAATGAGAAAACTCATACAACCATACCACTACAAAGTAACCACACCAAAAGAAAAATAAACATGAGGGTAAGAAGAAGGAGGATTATCAAACACCATTCAAAGAACAACAACAAACAAACAAACAAACACATAAACAACAATCCTAGGAAGACCCCCCACCTTGTTTCTTTTCTTGATGGAAACACTAGCTACTCTCCTTCTTTCTCCTAGAACTTCTAGCAAACCTACAAATAAAACTCTCAAGTTAGTCCACTCATTCTTTTCCTTTCTTTCTTTCTTTTTTTTTTTGATCTTTCTAAAATGAGACTATGGTGAAAGGAAGGGGGTATTTATAGGAGGAGAGAGGGGTGGAGATTTCAATTGTGCACCCACACAATTGTACAAAAGCCCCCCCATCTTTTGGGGGCCGGCCATACCTAGGAGAAGGGGGGAGGTGGGGGAGGTGTTATGTGAGGGAAGATTGATATGGAGGAGGAATTTTTTCTAGAGGAAATTTTAATCTCTTATGTCTTTGTAACCCTAGGTTTAACTAACAATTAATTCCTAATTAAAAGATAACTCAATTGTGAAAGGAAAATATAAAAATAAACAAGTAGTCGGATGTTAATAAAATAATATTATTAATAGTCGATCGGGATATTACAATACTCCCTCCTTAGAATAGTTCTGTCCTCAGAACTGTACTTAGTGGGGCGAGGAGAAACAACGATACTCAAAACAACTCGGGAAAAGAGAGCTTCATCTGGCTTTCCGTCTCCCAAGTGGCTTCTTCCACGAGTTGGTCCCTCCAAAGAACCTTGACCATTGGAATAGTCTTGTTTCTCAGTACTTTATCCTGGCGATCGATGACTTTCACCGGCCGCTCCTTATATGTAAGGTCCACTTTTAGGTCTTCAGGGACATCCGGCAGCTGGTGACTTGGATCTGGTACATATTTCTTCAGCATTGAAACGTGGAATACATCATGTACCTGGGACAATTCGGCTAGTAGCTCTAGTTTGTATGCCGTCTTCCCGATCCTTTTCAAAATTTGGTAGGGTCCAATATATCTTGGTGCCAGCTTGCCGCCTCTTCCAAATCTGACCACTCCCCTTGTAGGTGAGACCTTCAGGAATACCGAATCACCTTCCTCGAATTCTAGGTCTCGCCGGCGGTTGTCAGCATAGCTTTTCTGTCTGGTTTGTGCTGCTTGCATCCTTTTCCTGATTAGTTCGATCTTTTCGGACGTTTGTTGCACTATTTCAGGTCCGAACATTTGTCTTTCACATACTTCAAACCAGCACACCGGGGTCCTGTATCTCCTTCCATACAATGCTTCATATGGAGCCATCCCAATACTTGCATGGTAGCTGTTATTATATGCAAACTCTACCAATGCTAAGTGTCGTTCCCAACTTCCTCCGAAGTCCATTATGCACGCTCTCAGCATGTCCTCGAGAATTCTGTTAACTCTTTCTGTCTGCCCATCCGTTTGTGGGTGAAAAGCTGCGCTAAAATCTAGTCTCGTTCCCAAGGCCTCTTGCAGACTCTGCCAAAATCGGGACGTAAACCTGGCATCCCGGTCGGAAACGATTGTCACTGGCACCCCATGTAGCTTCACAATGCTTTCTATGTAGACTTCGGCTAGCTTTTCTACCGACCAAGTTGTCTTTACTGGGAGAAAATGTGCGGACTTTGTCAAGCGGTCTACTATTACCCAAATCGAGTCGTTCCCTTTTGAACTTCTGGGCAGTCCCGTGATGAAATCCATGCTGATGTTCTCCCATTTCCACTCCGGAATGGGTAGTGGCTGTAGTAGACCTCCTAGTCTTTGGTTCTCTGCTTTGACTTTCTGACATGTAAGACATTTGGCCACAAATTCTGCCACATCTCGTTTCATTCCAGCCCACCAAAAATGTTGTTTTATATCCTTATACATCTTTGTGCTTCCTGGGTGGACTGTGAGTAAGGTGGAGTGTGCTTCCTTCATGATTTCTTCTCGTAATTCGTTGATTCTTGGCACACACAACCTGCTCCCAAGCCAAAGCGTCCCTTCCTTTATACTGAACTCTGGGGTTTTTCCTTCGTTGACTAGTATTTTTTGTGCTTCAATCTCTGCATCACCCTATTGAGCCTTCTTGACTCGGTCGTTCAGACTAGGATGTAGCTCTAGATTGGCCAAAATGGCACTTAAATCTTCAACCACTAGTTCAATGCCGGCTTGTCTGATCTCATCTTGTAGCTCTCGTCTCATCACAGTGAGCATGGCTACAATTCGTTTTCTGCTGAGCGCATCGGCCACGACATTGGCTCTTCCCGGGTGATATAAAATTTCTGGTCTTATGTCTTCCAGAACCTCCAACCATCGCCTTTGCCTGAGATTCAAGTCTTTTTGTTGGTAGATATACTTCAGGCTTTTATGGTCGGTAAATATTTCCACCTTTGATCCATAGACATAGTGCCGCCATAATTTCAGAGCAAAGATTATTGCAGCCAATTCTAAGTCGTGTGTCGGGTAATTCTTCTCGTGTGGTCGAAGTTGCCTTGATCCGTATGCTATGACTCTTCCTTCTTGCATCAGAACACATCCGAATCCCAAAAGCGAAGCATCACTGAAGATTACGTATCCCTTGTCTGGTTGAGGCAGAACCAAAACTGGTGCGGTAATCAGTCTATTCTTCAGCTCTTGGAAATTATCTTCACACTTCTCAGTCCAATCAAAACTTACGTTCTTCTTGGTCAGGGCAGTGAGCGGTACGGCAATTCTGGCATAGTTCTGGATGAACTTCCTGTAGTACCCGGTCATGCCTAAGAAGCTTCTGACCTCCTTCACAGTTCTCGGCTGAGGCCAATCCCTTACTGCCTCTATCTTCTGCGGGTCTGTAGCCACTCCCTCCTTAGAAAGGACATGACCCAAGAATGCCACTTCTGACTTCCAAAATTCACATTTCGTCAGTTTGGCGTATAGCTGGTGTTCTCGTAGCTTGATCAATACTGCAGTTAGATGCTCAGCATGATCCTCTTCTGTTTTTGAATATACCAAGATGTTTTCTAGGAAGACAACTACGAAGGAATCGATGAATGGTCGCAAGATGCGGTTCATCATGTCCATGAAGATTGCCGGAGCGTTTGTCACCCCGAATGGCATTACTAAAAACTCGTAGTGACCGTGCCGGGTCCGAAATGCCGTCTTGGGTATATCTTCTTCTCTGACACGAACTTGATGGTAGCCTGAACGCAGGTCAATCTTTGAGAATACAGCCGCTCCCTGAAGCTGATCAAACAGGTCATCGATCCTGGGAATGGGGTACTGATTCCGAATCGTCACCTTGTTCAACTCCCGATAATCGATGCACATTCTTGAGGTTCCATCCTTCTTCTTTACTAGGAGCACGGGTGCTCCCCAGGGTGAGGCACTTGGCCTGATGAATCCTTTTTGCAGCAGTTCTTCAATTTGCTCCTTTACTTCCTTCTGCTCTACTGGTGCCATCCGATAGGGTGTTTTTGACACTGGTGCGCTACCCGGCTGGATAGTAATGCTGAACTCAACATCCCTATGTGGTGGGAGTCCAGGTAATTCTTCCAAAAATACGCGGGGAAATTTTCGTACGATTGGTATTGCCTTGACTTCACTTGGCACTAGCACCTCAGTTGCAGCTGTAAGAATTTCTGCATTGTGCTTCTTCCTTCCTTGGAACACAAGCTCCCGTCCTCCGGATGGGGTAATGGTGACCCTCTTCTCCTTGCAATCGATGCTAGCATTATGCTTGGACATCCAGTCCATCCCGATAATCACGTCCGTCCCTACAAAGCCCAACTCTAGCAAGTCTATACTCAGGGTCTCTCTGTCGATCCTGAGATTGCATCCCTGGTAGCATGAACTTGCAGGGAGAGTTGCTCCGGATGGAGTACCTACTAGCAAAACTGATTCCGGAGTTGCCTCCTGGGTGCGTTTCAACTTCTTAGAGAATGCTCCAGACACAAAGGAATGAGATGACTCACTATCAAATAAAACAGTTGCCTGGATTTCATTTATATTAATCCAACCTGTTTACAAAAGCGGTTACATCAATACTAACTTATGCCAAAACATTCAAAATACTACAAAAGCTTAGTCATACTCCTTCACCTACCGGTGATAACTCCCTCGTCTTCATTGGCGTCTTCCTCTGTGAGTGCGAATACCCTCCCTTGGCGGTTTATCCCCTTTCTATTTGCCTTGGGAGCCGGCCCTCCATCGCCCCTTTGAAGTTGGGGACAGTTTGGTCGGATATGGCCGACCTTCCCGCAATTGAAACAGGAGCGGGCATCATTCAGAGGGTTCCCATTCTTGGGGCATTGGCTCTTGAAATGCCCTGGCTCGCCACATGTGAAACAGCTCCCGGGCTTGATGTTGCTGGTGTTGCTAACCCTCTTCTGAAATTTTTGGTTCCCACCCTGGCTTCTGAATCCTGACGCTGGTGCAGGCCTTTTTTCCTTGTTCCACCCTCCAGTGTTTCCTTGCAGTTCTGGCCCCTTATTCATGTCTAACTCCGTCGTGGCTGCTCGACGGACTAGCTTCTCGAACCTCCGAATGCAAAGCGGTATCATCTTGGTCCTAAGTGCGGGCCTGAGCCCCTGCTCAAACCTCTTAGTCTTTTTGACTTCATCTTGTACCATTTCCGGAGCATAGCGGGAAAGCTGGGTGAACTTGGTCTCATATTCTCGGACCGTCATGTTTCCCTGCTTTAGGTTGTGGAACTCCATGGCTTTTTCCTCTTGCATGTCTAGTGGAAAATAGTGTTGCCTGAATTCTGCCAGAAAATCCTCCCAGGTAATAGGCCCTTCGCCCATGCCTCTCTTTACTGATTGCCACCAGACTCCGGCATCTTTTTCTAGCAGAACACTGGCTAACCTGACCTTGCTATCCTCTGGCGTCAGCATCACCTCAAACACTGTCTCGACTTGACGAATCCAGTCGTCAGCCGCTGTCGGGTCTGCCTTGCCTTCAAAAATAGGCGGCCTCATCCTTGGGAATGATTCGACCATCTTAACAGGGTCGGTAGTTGCTGCTCCCCGATTACCTCCGGGTGCTCCTGGTTGCTGCACGTAGTTTCGGCTTGCTTCTGCGAGGTCACCCAAGGCCTGGTACATACGAGCAAACTCTGTCTCCAAATCAAGACCTGTACCATTGCCTCCACTGCCCTCACCTTCCAGATTGTCGGTCCTACCACTCCTGGTCCTGCGTGACATCTGGCAGAAGAGAGTAACGGAATACACAGGGCATCATATTTGTAATAATAACATCCATCCAATTTAACATGCACATAAGATTTGCAGAAAACATAAAGCTAACTTCATTATATTATTACCCCAGGTCTTACATAGTCATTACCTTTCTTACATTTATATCTCACAGTAGGAAGCAAAACATCCAAAATAACAAAATAGCCTAGGGCACCTAACTACCTAGTCAGTACTACTAGAGGTCCCGTCCCCTTCACCAGGTGGTGCCAACAGTGCAAGTAGCTGTGAAACCTGTGCCTGCAGCTCCGCGCATTTGCGCTCCAGGCGCGCAAATTGCACACGGTGGGTGTGCTTCAGGATTACTATCTTGCGGTCTGCCCTTGCCCTTGCCCTCCTTAACTCCGCTATTTCTTTCTCATTGTTGAGGACTGCGAACTCACATGAGTCCATCCTGTTTTCCAGGCAGACATGGCACCATCCCCATGTTTCCAGATCCTGAAAGACCTGGTCGAAAGCTTGCTGTATTGGGTTAGGTGGGGGAGGTGGTGGCGGTGGTGGTGCTGGGTTCTGGCCATTGGCAGGGGCACCCCCTGCTGCGGCAGCTGCGGTGCCCCCATTGGCCAATCCTACTCCAACCGGTGACTCGTCCCCATCTGTGAGGGGTTCCAAGTCCGAGCCCACCTCGATTGCAACTCCGTGTGTCACTCCATTTCCTGGGGGAACTGCTCCGTTCGACATCCTGTATGGAGTGGGTACGGAAATTAGCATAGATATAGAATATCATAATACATAAGTTGAAGGAACAACAGTATGAATTATAATTGTCTACAGCCAGCTAAAAGGAAACCTAATCCCTACAAGGCACCTAAGTGTATTTTCCTTCTATGTTTGGACTATAAATTGAAGTCGGCTCTGATACCACTCTGTAGCGCCCCGTTTTCCATATACTGGGAAACCGAGACACGAGCCAGGACCTTTTCATTCAACTAGTCACAATACACAGAAACAGGAAAATTTAAAACTTTTTATTAACATAATATTACAGGCCGAGTGTTTCTACTAATACAATAAGTTACATCAGAGTGTACATGAATAAAAGATAATCATTGCTTTTCCACTTGTAGATATGCCTCGGCCAGAGTCCTTCTGGTTCGCGGTCTTGTGTCCACAACCTATTGAAGTGGGGACGTCAGTATTCACTGACGCTTAAGGGCTGATCATATAGCAGCGGATCTCCAAAACAAACAATATATATACATAGGGTGAAGTATGTCGGTGTAGTTTAAGTGTTCGTGAGTGCAGTGATTAGAATCTAATAAATGTCAATCCAACTGGAATACCAATGCACTGTCAACTAAACTGGAACACTAATACACTGTCAATTGAGCTAGGATACTCTTATTCTAATGCCATGTCAACTAAACCAGGATGCTCATATCCTAATGCCATGTCAACTAAACCAGGATGCTCATACTCTAATGCCATGTCAACTAAACCAGGATGCTCATATCCTAATGCCATGTCAACTAAACCAGGATGCTCATACTCTAATGCCATGTCAACTAAACCAGGATGCTCATACTCTAATGCCAGCAAGTCTCCGAAAGCAACATGCAGCCCATACTACATGCGACCCCATCTCAAGCCGTTTCTCCATATGTAGGGATTGAACCCGCGTTATGAATTCTAATTGTACACAACCTGTTCCTGATAATACTCCATGACTCTGTGAGGTTGCAGAAGGGGTCAAGTCCCCCTATGCAGTCTGCTTATGGTGTCTCCGTTTTCCACTACTACCCGGCATGCCGGACCTCACTCGATCCCAGTATATCGGGCATCGTTCCAAAATCAAACCATAGGGTTTCGCAAGTGCAGGGTAGCACGAAGCCTACCCTATGGCACCCTCTGGGGTATCGCAAGCGCAGGACTGCCCAAATGCATCCTGTGGCACCCCAGCCACAGTATTTCAGGAATTAACAGAGCGAGATACGCAACCCGTGTCCTCAACCTGTGAGACGGCACCGTACGTATCCCTTTGACAGGAAGGTATAACCCGATAACACCACCTAAGATCGACCCTAAAGAAAGGTTTGGTTGTACGGTGCACCCTACTACCAACTCCCCTTCTTTCGGGCAAAAGGTTAAGTAATGATTTTATAAGTCACTATCCTAATGAGGTTATTATTCCTATGCGATCTTGCATAGTTTCCAATCATGGTCCAACTCGTGGTCCCTCGATCCAAGACTCTGGTAATAATATCTCTCTCACTCATTCCTACCCCTAACTCGGATTCTACCAACACTCTCGGCCCACGGTCAACCTACATTGGTTAAGATCCGTCGACGCCTGAGGTGAGATCTATCCATTTTACTCTAAGGGGGTAGGATGTGGTCTTGATGGTCGATGACCCTTAGGGTACTTGAAGACCCTAAACTAGCTTTTTCTCAAGCTACAACTATTAGCACTTCTCAACCCTTATTGGTATGAATGAAGGGTGCTCATATGCTATGGTTCCATACTAACATTAACTACACCAAGGTAGTTACTCCTACAATTTCCACATGGCTCTTTCTTATTACTCAACTTATGGCAATTCGATGTTATGCAATTGCAAGCATCAACCTACCACCACTAAAACATGGTATATGACATAACCATCAACTTATAATACTCTTGATTGTGAGTGTGTTTTAGCATGCACTTGTAGCGTTCCCAAGCGTGGATACATATATAACTAGTATGAACATATAACATTCCCAAGCATGCATACATATAGCTAGTATGAACATACAACATTCTCAAGTATGTGTATATACTTCTACATCATCCCTAAAATATGGTAAGTAATTTTACATCAATCCTACAACATTCTAAACACAAATATCATTCCTACATGATAGATATTTTTAGAATGACTCCTACAACATTCTAAATACAAATAAATTAATCTAAGCATGGTAGGTATTTTTAGAATGAATCCTACAACATTCTAAACACAAATAAATTAATCTAAGCATGGTAGGTATTTTTTAGAATGTATCCTACAACATTTAAAGCATGAATATGGCTTCAAAATATTTTTAGAAGTGGTCCTACAACATTTGAAGCATGAATATGGCTTCTAAATATTTTTAGAAGTGATCCTCCAACATGTAAAGCATGAATATGGCTTCTAACCATTTTTAGAAGTGATCCTACAACATGTAAAGCATGAATATGGCTTCTAAATATTTTTAGAAGTGATCCTACAACATGTAAAGCATGAATATGGCTTCTAATATTTTTAGAAGTGATCCTACAACATGTAAAGCATGAATATGGCTTCTAAATATTTTTAGAAGTGATCCTACAACATGTAAAGCATGAATATGGCTTCTAAATATGATATAATAAATTCCACATCTACTATTACTACTTTAGTGGAAACATACACATCTACTATTGCTATTTAAATTGAAGCATACATATCTACTACTACTACAACTTTATTAGAACATATATATCTACTACTACTACTATGAGCATTAATTAAAATTTAGCATAAACCTCTACAACTAAATTACTAAAAAAAGGAGATCTTTATTAGCATAGGTTTCTTACTAGTGGACATAAAAGAAATCTTTTTAATCTTTTTACAACTAGTGTTTAGAAAATAAAAGATCTTTTTATTTATTTATTCTACAACTAGTGATTTAGTTAGTTTCTTTTTCATACTTTAAGATTAAAACTAAACAATAACACAACAAGTAAGAACACTTCATTTTTTGGGTTTAATCAACATGTGTTCTCTTTTAGTCCAAGGTTCAACATAGGTCCTACAACCTTACATGGTTGTAAACAAATTCATATGCCTTATGTATGGTCTCACATTCAAGTCCTACAACCTTGCATGGTTGTATGTACAAATTTATATGCATGTGTTATTTTAGTCCAAGTAGTTAACAACATTCAAAATGAGAAAACTCATACAACCATACCACTACAAAGTAACCACACCAAAAGAAAAATAAACATGAGGGTAAGAAGAAGGAGGATCATCAAACACCATTCAAAGAACAACAACAAACAAACAAACAAACACATAAACAACAAACCTAGGAAGACCCCCCACCTTGTTTCTTTTCTTGATGGAAACACTAGCTACTCTCCTTCTTTCTCCTAGAACTTCTAGCAAACCTACAAATAAAACTCTCAAGTTAGTCCACTCATTCTTTTCCTTTCTTTCTTTTTTTTTTTTTTTTGATCTTTCTAAAATGAGACTATGGTGAAAGGAAGGGGGTATTTATAGGAGGAGAGAGGGGTGGAGATTTCAATTGTGCACTCACACAATTGTACAAAAGCCCCCCCATCTTTTGGGGGCCGGCCATACCTAGGAGAAGGGGGGAGGTGGGGGAGGTGTTATGTGAGGGAAGATTGATATGGAGGAGGAATTTTTTCTAGAGGAAATCTTAATCTCTTATGTCTTTGTAACCCTAGGTTTAACTAACAATTAATTCCTAATTAAAAGATAACTCAATTGTGAAAGGAAAATATAAAAATAAACAAGTAGTCGGATGTTAATAAAATAATATTATTAATAGTCGATCTGGATATTACATCGAAGGTCTCGCAAACCTATTCATGGGGTACATGTCAGGAAGGTGATTTCTTCCTAGGGGTCAGAGCTATTCTTATATGATGCTTGCGCATCGAGAGTTGTGATGCCTATTCGCAAAGTATTCTGGATCTTATTTCTATCACCGTAGTAGGATTAGTTGCATAACGAGGGATTGAACCCTATAAAGTGAAGAACGATAAGAGCTTGCACCGGACCTATGTAGTATAGAATGTATAAAATCCGACAAGTATATATTAGAGAGTCATCATATTGCATTTGTGTTTTCTTGACATGGTTTTATGCATGTATGTTTTCTTGTTTTCCTACACTTGACACTTAGGGGGCGTTTGGTACGTGGATTGGAGAATTTCCAGAAATTGGTGGATTCTCAGGAATATGAGGGTGGGAATGAAGATTCCCAAAAATATTGTAATATTGTGTTTGGTATACGACGTTACATGCCTGGAAATACTTTATTACCGTGTTTGGTATAGAACAATTCATTCCCATCAATCCATCTCTATAGTATACATTACTGAAAATATCCTTTTGGCTTTATTTAAAAATAAATAAATATAAAAGTTATCTAATTTAGTAATTTATGTATATGCATGCATGTGCAAAAGCAATACTGATATATATCTTTTAAAACTTTAGTAAATTAACAAATAGATTACTATGTTTCACCTGATGTTTCGTTAAATTCCATTAAAAATCCTAATCCTGTAAAAAAAAGATGCATAATTCCTAAAAATTACTCCGAATTCGACTGAATCACCAACGAATTTATAGGGGTTTGTGGATAACTCAAATCATGGTCAAGAAAAATTTAAGATTATAGGGAGTTATTGTTATTATTCATATGCGACAAAAAATAAAATAAGTGTGAATTATTTGCTAATGCATGGAAGAAGATGCACTGGATTCCCAGGAATATTTTGGAATTAATTTTATTTATTTATTTACCTTTTGGGATCGGAAGAGAGGAGGAAGACGATGATGGGTTTGAGAAAGGCGATGAGAAGGAGAGAGGTGGATCGGTTCGGACTTTGGAGTGAACCAGATAGTCGAACTCGAAGGGGAGATTGGGGAAAATTTTGTTGCTGCAAACCTATATCAGTTCCGGGTGAATTTGGTTGGAGGGAACATGAGCAGATTATATGATAAGCCAGAAATCTGGAGGGTGTTTTGGGTATGCAATAATCTCACTCATTTTTTATGTGGAGGAATCCACAAATCCCACCATTTTCAAGGGGAATGTTTATCCTTCCAAACTAATTATTTTGTTAACCCTGCGAATTTAAAATTATTTACAAAACTATACATATGTCTTACCAAACCAGGTAATCAAGAGGGTAATCTTAGACTCCCTTATACATTACCGCGTACCAAACGCCCCCTTAGTCTAATTTCACTTGATGTTTTCATATTTTATTTACTTTCATTTCATATTCCATCTGTTACTACTGTTGGTATGTGTTGTTTATAACTTTATTCTTTATGTTTTATTTATGTTGTATTTCTTTGATGTCACTCACACCGTTATGGCTAACCCCTGTAGTTTGGGGGTTAGGATTATCTCTAGCCTGATGTTTTACAGGTAGGTACCATTAACTTGGGATTGGATGCATGTGGTAGAATAATAATATGGTTTAGGCAAATTGTAAAAGAATGTGTTGTAAAAGAAAGAAAATGTAATTCAATGTGTTAATTTTTTGCTGTGCTTTGTAAACAATTGATGATAAAAAGTTTTAAATTTCCCTGTATTTAGTTGTTATGTTTATGATTTCAGGAAATTGTGCCACGTATTTCTAATTTTATTTATTGAAAATTTGGGGCGTTACAACGTCTTCCTCCCAGCCTATGCCACCTAGGGAGCACCCTAAGTAGAACTTGGGTACTTCCTCACAGCCGAAGCAGGAGGGAAAAACACGCATTCCAGATAAAGTGGGTACTTCTTCCCAGTCGAAGCCAGGAGGGAAAAACACGCACCTCAGATAAACTGGATACTTCCTCCCAGTCGAAGCCAGCGAGGGAAACACGCACCCCTAGTTTCACTAGGGTACTTCCTCGAGACATCTGTCATCGAGGGAATAACCGGGCCTCAAGCAGATAGCTTGGACGATAAAAACACGCACCCCAAACAAAGTTTGGGTAATGACCACGCACCCCAAGCCAGTCTTTGGGTATTAGGAGGTCAGACCAAATCCTCAGGATTTCTGTAGGTACTGGTCAACAACACTTATTTGTTATTATCATTTTTCATTTCATCTTTTCATCTAATTTTATCATCACACAATATTTCATCATTTGCTTCAATAATTTACCACATCTTTAACTTTAACATTGCGATTTATTATCCCGTTATCTCACATGTTCACATATATCTGGTTATTTCATTTATAAGATTATTACCTCATATTATTTTGTATCATAAGCACACCAAAGTATTTAGTTGCTCACATTATAATTATCTTGGGAACATGCCAAACTAAGTAGATGATTAAAATCACAAGACCGCCCATTAGTTTCACTTAAAACAATGGGCGATTATACACATATTCACTAATTAATTTGATTGATTATGATACCTCAATTTATTATCACTCATATATATCACACACATACACCAAATACATCATAACACCATATATATATATATATGTGTGTGTGTGTGTGTGTGTGTGTGTGTGTGTGTGTGTGTGTGTGTCATTTTTGTTTACCACCGTATATTATATGTATATCAACCCCAATTATTTCATATTATTATACATATGTCTAATATATCACCCATAACACTGAATATTCAAAATCACCAAATTCACCATATAACAAAATTTTAACAAATAATAATTTTGAATTTTCAGTTAAATCTTCATTTAGCTGAATCCCACAAAAATCACTTCGAAATCGTATAAAATTCTGTCACAACTATATATATATATATATATATATATATATATATATATATATATATATATATATATATATATATATATATATACTTAGTATAATCATACTCACATAATATCCCGCAAAGAATCGAAGCACCACCTCTCCATCCTGCATCTGAAGTCGCTAACGTCTCCTATTATAAAATTTCAAAGTAATTAGGGCTCAAAACATCCAAACCAGTCACAGAAAATAATAACACTAACCCCAATGTCACTCAGGCATTTTATTGAATGCCTGGCATGCACACGTGTGATGCACGTAACATTCAAATTCCTACAGGAATTTATCCCCCAAACAATTACTAAAATCAACCCCAAATTATTCTAATGGTTCAATAAAAATTTCTACTACTATGAAAGAGATAATTTTCATATATATACCTCCTTTTTATAAACTCAAAACCCTAATTTATGTGCAACTTACAAAATCTCCAATAATTTGTTATAACTTGCCTCTATAATACCCAACACCTCCTAATCTCTCTACTACAATATTTCTATTCAATAGAAATTAAATTCACATAATTTTATACAAACCAAATAAAATTGGGTATACCTTCCCGTGGATTTTTCTTCCAGATGATGAAGAGAACCCTCCACTTAGCCTACCACTCAAATTAATTGTAAAATAATGGAGAAATGAAGTGGATTTGGGCGGGGGAAGCTATGGCAAAATGGGTTGGGGTTTTGGTCGGGCGAAATGAAACTAGAGAAGAAGGAGAAGAATAGGGGAGGGGGGGGGTTTGGAATTAAATAAAAATATAAAGATTTTTAGAGGGAATATTTACATATAAACCCCCAATCTCCAAAATATTTCAAATAAACCCCAACTCTACACTTTAAAAAAATACTAACAATACAAAATACATAAAATTATCTCATAATAATCCTCCAAAATTATAAAACAAAAATAAACAATATCTCCACTCAAAACTCAACTCATAACTCTAATAGGTCAATAATACCGATCCAACACAAATATCCATATCAGTATCTATATTTAAAAATAAAATACACCAAAAATAATCCTCCCCACTTCAGAGATATAAAAACAGGTATTTTCAGTATTTTAAAAAAATTTCGAGGTGTTACAAGTACTTTTTCTATCTGTCAAACTCCCGGCATAGTCGACATCTGAATAGCCTACAGGAGAAAATTTTCTATTTTTCGGGTACCAAAGACCAGTATTTGGTGTGCCTGTAAGATATCGAATGATATGCTTAACTGCAACCAAATGAGATTCTTTGGGTCACGATTGGAAACGAGCACACAAACAGACACTAAACATGATACCTGGACGAGATGCAGTAATATAAAGTAAGCTGCCAATCATACCACGATAAGTAGAAATATCAACATTTTTACCAGAATCGTCTTTGGACAGTTTAGTGGTAGTTGCCATAGGAGTTTTGTATGTGTTCGCATTGATAAGACCGAACTTTTTGACTAGTTCTTTCACATATTTGGATTGGTTTATGAAGATGTTGTCCTTTCGTTGTTGTATTTGGAGCCCAAGAAAGTAGGTTAATTCACCCACCATACTCATTTCAAATTCATCCTGCATTTTCGTAGAGAATTCCTTGCAAAGATTTTCAATAGTAGATCCAAATATAATATCATCAACATAAATCTAAACAATTAAAATGTCTTTAGAAACATGTTTGATTAATAGTGTAGTGGCTACTTTCTCTTGAGAGAAACCTATGCGAATAAGAAACGAGCTTAGTCGTTCATAACAAGCACAAGGAGCTTGCTTCAAACCATACCAAGCTTTATCAAGGCGGAATACATGATTTGGGTGTGTGGGGTCAGTGAACCCTGGTGGTTGTTCAACATAAACTTCTTACGAAATAAAACCATTTTAAAAGGCACTTTTAAATCCATTTGAAAAGGCGTAAAATTCATGTAAGAAGCAAAAACAAGTAAAATACGAATGGCTTCAAGCCGTGCAACAGGTACAAAAGTTTCATCAAAATCAACTCCTTGTTGGTTATATCCTTGCGCATAAGACATGCCTTATTTTTAATAATAGTACCAGATTCGTCCAACTTGTTCCTAAACACCCACTTCGTTCCAAGTACGGTTTTACCATGGGGTCTAGGTACAAGTCTCCATACTTGATCCATTTCGAATTGATTAAGTTCTTCTTGCATGACAATAATCCAGTCATTGTCTTGCATGGCCTCCTTAATATTTTTGGGTTCAAGTATGTATATGAATGCGGAAAAACACATAAAATTTTGAGCACGAGTTCGAGTAGTTACCCCTTTTGACATATCACTTCAGATAAGATTTGGTGGGTGGCCAGACATGATTTTCCAAGCAGGGCGTTTTTCGCTGGTGGATGGTTGAAGTTGTGCTTGTGGCGGAATGTGGTCATCTTCCATGGCATCAATTTGTTGTGTATGCATCTCTTCTATCAAGGAGTTGTTACTACTTTGATTGATGGATGTGTTTCCATCTTGATGTGACACGTTTTGAGAATCTATATTTGGTCTCTTTTCAGTATGTACATGTTTCTTTTTTTCAACGCGAACACCTGTCTCATCATCATCAACAACATGTAATATCTATTTTGTGAGAGGATTAGTTTCATCAAATATAATATCAATATATTCTTGAATTGTGCATAATCTTTTATTAAATACACGATATGCCTTGCTACTTAGAGAATATCCTAAGAATATGCATTCTTCACTTTTACGATCAAATTTTTCCAAGTTATCTAGGGTATTTAAATTGAACACTTTGCATCCAAATACACGAAAATAACTCAAGTTTGGAATTTTTCCATAATATAGTTCAAAAGGCGTTTTCTCAAGATACTTTCTATTGATTACTTGGTTAATGGTAACCCAAAACGACTTTGGTAAATCATTCTCACTAAGCATGGTGCGGGCTATTTCTTGAAGAGATGGATTTTTTTTCTTTCAATAACCCCATTTTGTTGGGGAGTACGAGGACAAGCAAACTCATGTTTTATTCCCTTTTTGTCACAAAACGACGTAAAGAGTTCATTTTGAAATTTTCGACCATGATCACTACGAATAGTAACAATGGTAAGGCTTTTCTCATTTTCTATTCTACGACATAATTTTTGAAAAACATATGATGTGTCATCCATTTGTGATAAAAAGGCAACTCAAGTAAATCTGCTATAGTGATATACAATTACAAAGGCATATCGTGCACCTCCATTACTACGTATTCGTGATGGTCCAAACAGATCCATGTGCAAAAGTTCAAGAGGTCTAGAAGTTGATACCATTTTCTGAGGCTTGTAAGAACTTTTAGTTTGCTTACCGAACTGACATGATTCTCATGGTTTATCTTTCTTAAATTTGATTTTGGGAATTCCCTGTACAAGTTTCTTGTTGACAAGTTTGTTGATATTATCCATGGCTGTGTGTCCAAGTCGCCGATGCCAAAACCAACCATCTTCATTTCTAGTAACAAAGCATCCCATATTTTCCTGTGCTTATTCATTAGAATTTATGACATACACATTATTGCATCTTTTAGCAAGGTGAACATGATTTATTCTTATCTAGTACAGTGCATACATTTTTTATCAAAGGTAACTGTATAACCTTTATCGCATAACTGACTAATGCTAAATAAATTATGTTTCAAACCTCTTACCAATAGTACATTCTCAATGGAGCATGATGAACCAAAGTTTATTTTACCTTTACCGTGGTCTGACCAGTGCTGTTATTTCCAATGCAAAATATTTATTGTCACATGCCATATGGTTTGAGCATCCACTATCAAGGTACCACCGATCTTTAGTCTTGATACGTTGATGTACCTACATTAAGATTAGTAGGTGTAATTTTGGGTGTCCAAGTTTGTATTGAACCTGCATTTACATTCTTTCTCACCCAAACAAAATTAGTATTCATTTTTAATGAAAAGTTATGAGATATATGTCCTAATTTACAACAATAGTGACATGTAATACGATTATGTCTTGGATCATGCACATGTGCATAGTTTTGTGTTGGTTTGTAATTGTTTTGGTGACTATGCATATATGTATGACAGGGTTGCTGTAATACCCTGATTTTTCATTTAATGAAAATTATTTATTTTGCACGTAGTGTGCACGTGCAATATTTTATTGGTTAAATTAAATGTTATGATTATTTTCATTATGATGAGTATAGATTTTTAAATATGTGCTTTTAAATTATTTTTACAAGCCTTCCTTCAAATTAGACAAAAAAGCCTTTTTCTTAAAGCCCAAAATTTAATTCAATTACTTTATTTTTAAAATTGTTATTTGGGCCCATAAATTAAAGCCCATGAGTCAATCTATTTTTAATACAACTTGTAATGTAGAATGCAAATTAGAGTTTATTTTTATATAAAATAAAATGTACAATTTTTTGGACCTAGTTGCTTGCATGTGCATTGCACGTACACGTGCAATAAGCACTTCCCTTCTAGGCCAGTTTTGATCTTTTTAGGAGGGAAACCAAAATTTGAGTGGAGATCATGCTTGGTGGTTACTTGGTGGTGGGTAGTTAATGTAACTCCTACTTTCATCTTAGCCATCCATCCTATAACCAATTACTTGATCCTAGCCCTCCATTCCATCAAGATTTTAGTATAAATACACCCTCCCCCCCATGGCTAGTTATCCTTGTGCTTATTAATCCCTCCAAACCTATAGTCTAAATTATATTATCTAGTGGTAATTGTGTGAGTTAAAAGATTGAGTTGTGTGTGGGAGTGTGCTTGCAACAAGGAGAGGAGGCCGGTTTCATCAAGAAGGGGAGCTCTCGGTGGTGGGCATGGAGGCTTGTGCGCGCGTGTACAAGGAGGAGGAGCATTCGTTGCAAGGACATTCGTCTAGGAGGTTGTTAGTTGTATTCTTCTCTCCATACAAGGTGGGTAAATTCTCCATATTTCTAAATTAGAAATGCATGTTAGAAATGATTGAATGAAGCATGAAAGAAATTAAGAAGAGTACACTTTAATTAGAAAAAAAATAACCCATTGAATGATTGAATGTGGATATGCAAATTTATATGTGGTTCTATTATTTAAGTTGTGTGTGGATTGATTAGAATCATGGATTAATTGATGAAAACACATTTATTACCACCAAGAATTACATACAAAAGTTAGTAGATTGATAATGCTATTTCATGTGTTAAATAGATCTTTTGTGTTAATGTGGGCATGAATAATTTAAAATATGAGTTGTATGTTGGGTAAATAATTAAAGACGGAGAATTAATGTGGAATTTGTTGATAAAGAGATTAGAATGCTAATTGCTAAGAAATGTCAAAAAAAAAAGAGGGAAATGTGGTAGTGATAATTTAAAAGTTGAATTAATTGTATGAAAAACATGTTTTAATTATTGAAAAAAATATTTTTATACACTGGAGTATAATTTATGATGATATTAGTCAATCTGGACATTTACAGTAATTTTGATAAAAGCAAAATGAAATGAGGACTTGTTGAATGTCGAACGTTTTTGAATAACAAAGAGAATGGTTTTAAAAAGAATTTCGAACTATACTTGACAACCAGAGCACGTAGCTCAAGTGGTCGGAGCGCGCAGCCTGTTTCTTTGAGGTTGCTGGTTCGAATGCCCTTAGTAACGCACTTTTGCATTTTTGAAGAAAAAAAAGTTTAAAGTGTACAGCTGAGAGCATTTAATGCTCTCAGCCGTACTTATGATGCCTGGCACCTTCGGCCTAGTGGCTTGTGCTGTCGGCTGTGTTCTCCGTGGTTCTGGGTTCGAATCTTGCCCTCGGCAAGAATGAAAAAAGATATTTTTTGGGTGTTTTAGTTATCAAAAAATTATGAGAAAAATATGACTATTCTTCTAAAAATATGTAGGACTTTATAAAAATAATTTGGGAATTATTTGCATGAAATAAAGTATGATTTGAGAACAAAATGTGTAAATAGAAATATGGTTCTATATGTATATTTTTGTGAAAATTATAACTTGCAAAAAGAATTTGAAATGAAGGATTGGAAGGTTAATATAAGAAATTATATTATGTGATGTATACGAATCATTCTCATATGTGAATAGTGTGAAAGATATTAAATGTGAATATTCGTAGTGATGTGAATTCCAATGTGTAGTTGATAATTGACGAAGTATCTAATTCCATGTATGATTATGGACTATTGAACAAATCAGAGATTATGCTATAAGAAAAGGAAATCTGTTGTTATGAATATGAATTTATGAGTTAGAAAGGCTCAAATTGGAAATTGTGAATTAGAATTGAAACAAAAGAGTAGCTAAGTCTCCCCTGGCATTGGGAAAGAAATGAAATGAAATATTGAAATGAAAGACCAAGGTTGGTCATATTTGAATAAATGAATAAGCCCGGTTTAGTGGAGAGGCTAACTCTAGAGTTTTGATTTTTTTTATTCATGATTCTATTAAATTAAAACTAGTGCATAGTGAAGACGTGATGAAAGTGAGAGAAAACACGAGTATGAGAACTAGAGTTTACGGTGCGGGTGTGTGAGCCACAGAATGCATGCTTGATGAGTCAAGACATGGCATGGGCGCAACTCAGTAATGATCGGACTTTAGCCACGCTTGTGGGATGTTTGGTGAATGCAAGAGGATCGTGTTCAGGGAGGAGGCTGAATTGCCACAGAATGCATGCTTGATGAGTCAAGACATGACATGGAATTCCCCTCCAGGGTTCGGTGCACGTGCTTGTACTCATAGACCATCTAGGATACTCACCGTAGTTACAGTATTAGATTAAGTCATGGCGAGGGATTGAACCCTACAAAGATGAAGAACGATTAAAAGGCTTGCCCTCGGACCTATGTAGTATGGGATGCATGGAATCCGAACAAGTGCGCATTAGTGTCATCTAATATAAATAATTGCATTAAGGACTAAGTGCACAATCACAACACGACATCAATAGGGTAGTCCCTTTAGTTTGATATGTGACAAGTTTGTGTTTGTTAAATATGGAAAATAAGTTATACTATTTCCGGCATAGAGATGATGCCCGTGTATAATGTTCATCGGTTGAATAAACTGACGTACCCACAGTCTTATATGCAGGTAAATGATATGATAAAGATTAAAGAGGAACAGATGCTTAAAGATTATTCAATGTCGTTGTACATTTATTCAATTATTGTAAATTTTACTTTCGCTGTGCAATGTAAATTGTAATGTATTCATGCAAACTCTGATGTAATGTGAAAAGTTCAAATTTCCTTGTAAAATTGTACCAAAGGAAGTGGAAAGATCCTGTAGAACATCTCGAATTCAGTGTATTTGGGATTCGGGGCGTTACAGAATGGTATCAGAGCCACGTTTTCACACTTGGACAAATTTATAAGGAACGACACCCTAATAGTGGACATTAGAGTGTGTGTTTAAGTCTAGAGATTTAAATGTAAGTAACTTACATTTGTGTTGCTCTATGACTTTTGCTTCTTCCTCTCTATTTCTAAGATGGCTGATCACTTCGACCCTGCTGGAGACGACGACTGGCATATCATTGAGAAAGAGTACCATCCTGGACAGGCAGATTCCAAGGACGAGTACTACCCAGGGCAAGCAGATTCTGACGGAGAGAAATGGCCTGAATCCCGAGAGATCACCCCACCTCCGGATTCATCTGATGACTCTTCTGACGAAGAAGAAGAACCGGTTCCGAATAGTCTTGTGACTTCTCTTCAGAGGCAGGTAGAAACACTGCGGGAGAGAGTCGGATTATTAGAGGCTCAGTTGGCAAAGCGAAAGGACGACTTTTCAGTTCTCAGTCATCGTGTATGGAAACTCGAGAAGAGGAAGAATCTGACCGATGTGCTGATGGATGAAGTTGATGAACTACGGGGAGAACTTCGAGAAGCGAAGAGGAACCATAGGAGTTAGACTGTTGTAGCTTCTACTATTTTCATTCTGATGTCAAGAAATGTTTTTCAATTCGAATGTATAAAGTTTGAAATTCAATGAAATGGAAATATTGACTTGAAAGATCATGTTTCATACTTCGAATTTGGTGGACCTTTTTACATCAGAATATGGAATGAAAGCTGTTGTGTTGTTCGATACTGGATCCTCTCATATTTTTGTGTCTCCTAAATTTGCTGAAGTGTTGGGAGTCGAACCAAAGATTTTTCCAGGCAAGATCTTGGCAGTAGCTACTCCATCAGGGGAAACTTTAACCACTGATCGGTATTATGCTGATTGTAGATTGTGATTGGAGATCGAATCTTTGGGATTGATCCAATCGAGCTGACTATCTTGGGAGTCGATGTTATCATTGGCATTGATTGGATGTCGGTGTACAGTGCAAGCATCGATTGTAAGACCAAGACAGTAACAGTGAAGGCTCCAGGTGGACCTGAAGTCACTTTCCAAGGGAAGAAGAAGTGTCCTAGGCTGGTGGCAGCTATCCGCAAGGAGGAGACTTCTGTGGAATTGCAAGGGATTCCGGTGGTTCGGGACTATCCGACTGTGTTCTTGGAAGATTTTCCTGGGTTACCCCCGCATCGTGATGTAGAGTTCAGCATCATTGTTCAACCGAGAAGTGCACCCATTTCTAAGGCACCGTATAGGATGGCTCCAGTGGAACAGGATGAGGTGAAACGGCAGATTGAGGAACTGTTGGAGAAAGACTTTATTCAACCTAGTGTGTCACCTAGGGGAGCACCAGTGCTTTTGGTAAAGAAGAAGGACGGATCGATGAGAATGTGTATCGATTACCGGGAGCTGAATAAGGTCACTGTTCAGAATAAGTATCCTATTTCTCGAATTGATGACTTGTTCGATCGTCTACAAGGATCAGCTATTTTCTCCAAAATAGATCTTCGATCAGGATATCACCAAGTTCGAGTGAAGGTTGAAAATGTGCACAAAACTGCATTTAGAACTCGACATGGGCATTATGAATTCTTAGTTATGCCATTTGGAGTGACGAATGCACCCGCAATCTTCATAGATTTGATGAACAGAGTTCTGAGGCCGTTCATTGATTCTTTCATCATGGTGTTCATCGACGATATTCTCGTGTACTCCAAGTCAGAAGAGGAGCACACCGAGCATCTGGCAGCAATTTTGAAGAAGCTGGAAGAGCAGGAGTTGTATGCTAAGTTATCCAAGTGTGAAATCTGAAAATCTGAAGTGACATTCCTAGGTCACATCCTTTCTAAGGAGGGAGTGGCAACTGACCCTCAGAAGATAGAGGCAGTGAGAGATTGGGCTAGGCCTACTACAGTAAAGGAAGTCAGAAGTTTTCTTGGAATGACTGGATACTATAGGAGATTCATTCAAGGTTATGTCCAGATAGCCGTGCCGCTTACTGGTCTGACCAAGAAGAATGTGAACTTCAAGTGGACTGAGCAATGTGAGGCGAGCTTTCAGGAGCTGAAAGAGAAACTGACTACTGCACCTATTTTGGCTCTGCCTAGAGCAAGTGTTGAGTATGATGTTTATAGCGATGCTTCACATCGTGGGCTTGGTTGTGTCTTAATGCAAGAAGGAAGAGTAATCGCTTATGGGTCTAGGCAACTACGACTGCATGAGAAGAATTACCCGACTCATGATTTGAAGTTGGCTGCGATTATCTTTGCCCTAAAGCAATGGAGACACTATGTGTACGATGAGAAGTTGAACATGTACACGGACCACAAGAGTTTGGAGTACATATATCAGTAGAGGGATCTGAATCTGAGGCAGCGAAGATGGTTGGAAGTGCTCGAGGACATGCGACCTGAGATCAAATATCATGCTGGAAAAGCTAATGTTGTTGCTGATGCATTTAGTCGCAAGAGCAGTTTATCCAGTTTGATTATAACTCAGAAGCATCTGATTGAGGAATTGGATCGAGTAGGTATTGAAGTTGTCTTGCAAGGATTGGAAGCATCTTTAGCTCAGTTGAGGCTTCAGCCTACTCTGAATGGAAGGATCATTGCAAGTCAGGAGGTTGATGCTGATATCTTGGAGATGAAGGAGCAGGTTGGTGCTGGCAGGTTGTCTGGATTTCAAATCAAGGATGGAGTGCTGTGGTTCGGAGATAGGCTGTGTGTTCCAAATCAGGCGGACCTGAAAGAGAGTATTCTTCAGGAGGCACATGCCACTCTTTTGTCGGTACATCCTGGGAGTACTAAGATATACAAAGACATCAAATAGCATTTTTGGTGGTCAGGTTTGAAGCGGGATGTGGCTGAATTTGTGGCGAAGTGTGAGGTTTGTCAGCAAGTCAAAACCGAAAATCAGAGACCCGGAGGTCTATTACAGCCGTTACCTATTCCGGAATGGAAGTGGGATAACATCAGTATGGATTTCATTACGGGATTGCCTAAGAGTCCTAAAGGCAATGATGCGATTTGGGTTATAGTCGATCGACTAATCAAGTCCGCTCACTTTTTGACGATGAAACTCACTGCTTCGATGGACAAGTTAGCTGAGTTGTATGTTGGAGAGATCGTCCGACTTCATGGTGTTCCATCAACTATTGTGTCTGATCGAGATGCGCGGTTTACTTCGCATTTCTTGAGGAGTCTTCAGAAAGCTTTGGGTACCAAGACAGATTTCAGCACTGCTTTTCATCCGCAAACCGATGGGCAGACCGAGAGAGTCAACCGTATTCTTGAGGATATGCTTCGGTGTTGTATACTAGACTTTGGAGGCAGTTGGGAAAGGCATTTACCTTTGGTAGAGTTTGCCTACAACAACAGTTTTCAGACTAGCATTGGGATGGCGCCGTACGAAGCTCTGTATGGCAGGAAGTGCAGGATGCCTGTTTGTTGGTTTGAGGTTGGGGAGCGTCAGTTGTTTGGTCCTGAGCTTGTGCAGCAAACCTCTGAGAAGATTGTTCTGAACAGGAAAAGGTTGGTAGAAGCTCAGAGCAGGCAGAAAAGCTATGCAGACAACCGGAGAAGGGACCTTGAGTTTGAGGTTGGTGACTTCGTCTTTCTGAAGGTATCGCCTAGTAAAGTTGTGGTTCGATTTGGCAAATGCGGGAAGTTAGCCCCGAGGTTTATAGGCCCGCATAAGATATTGAAAAGGATCGGGAAAACTGCTTACCGGCTTGAATTACCAGAAGAGTTATCTCAAGTGCACAATGTCTTTCATGTGTCTATGCTGAGAGGTTATATTCCAGACCCGAGTCATCATTTGCCTGAAGTGCCTGAAGGTTTGCAGTTGGATCTGAATTACATCGAGTCTCCTGTCGAGATTATTGATCGTCGAGAGAAAGTCTTGAGGAATAAGACGATACCGATGATCAAGGTAGTCTGGAGAAACCATTTGGTTGAAGAGGCTACTTGGGAGTCTGAGGAGAGGATGTTGAAGGACTATCCTGAGCTTTTTGCTTGATTGTATCTTTGTATCTTTTTGTTCTTGTTGTGAGTGTTTTTTTTTTTTCTCGCTCTTGACTATAGTTCTGGGGACGGAACTATTCTAAGGAGGGAGTGTTGTAATGCCCTGATTTTTCATTTAATGAAAATTATTTATTTTGCACGTAGTGTGCACGTGCAATATTTTATTGGTTAAATTAAATGTTATGATTATTTTCATTATGATGAGTATAGATTTTTAAATATGTGCTTTTAAATTATTTTTACAAAGCCTTCCTTCAAATTAGACAAAAAAGCCTTTTTCTTAAAGCCAAAAATTTAATTCAATTACTTTATTTTTAAAATTGTTATTTGGGCCCATAAATTAAAGCCCATGAGTCAATCTATTTTTAATACAACTTGTAATGCAGAATGCAAATTAGAGTTTATTTTTAATACCCACAGTCTTATATGCAGGTAAATGACATGATAAAGATTAAAGAGGAACAAATGCTTAAAGATTATTCAATGTCGTTGTACATTTATTCAATTGTTGTAAATTTTACTTCCGCTGTGCAATGTAAATTGTAATGTATTCATGCAAACTCTGATGTAATGTAAAAAGTTCAAATTTCCTTGTAAAATTGTACCAAAGGAAGTGGAAAGATCCTGTAGAACATCTCGAATTCAGTGTATTTGGGATTCGGGGAGTTACAGTTGCTTAGAATTTTGAAGGTGTATTGGCTCATTGTAACAAAGTCCTCGATTATCATGATATAACCTTGAATTCTTTGTAATAAGATAACTGGGTCCTTCATATTTTTCAACAATTTTTTCAAACTCAATTATTCTATTACATAGCCTTTTTCTAGTCTTCTCATCGTCTTTGGTGTTCCAACAAATAGTGTCTAGAGTAGCATCACGTATTCTATTTTGTTCGAGTGCTTTTTTACAACCTTCCACTACCTCATCAATTTTTCTTTTACAATCATTTAAATCATCAGTGAGTTTAGCAATATAAACAGGTTCTCATAAATTTCTTTTAGATTTTCATCATGTGTTTCTAAAGATTTTTGAATCTGTTGTTTTAAATACTCGTTTTTCTCTATTAACACATCATGGACTTTCCTAAATGACTCGAATTTTTAAATAATCAAAGAATTTTTATTTTTTAACTTTTGATTTTTAGCAATGCAAGAGTTCATCTGACATTTGTTTATATTGTCTCAACTCACGACTTAATTTTTTTTGCATAATCTCTTAAACCATTACACATGTCAACTAAATCATCATAGGTGGGTTCTTCGATTATCTCTTCTTGGGGTGGTGATTGCACATCATCATTCCCAAGAGCCATAAATCCAAAGTTGTTGTTCTTGCTCTTCATCGCTGGAATTTGAATCTAGCCATGTTGCCTTCAATGTCTTCTTTCTAAATCCCGAGTTTGAGTGATAATGATCATTGTTTCTATCCTGTGAGATGGGACAATTTGCGCGAATATGTCCCGGTTTCTTGCATTTGTAACATATGTCATCTTTTTTATTTTCTCTTCCTTCTTGAGACCTTCCATACTTTTTGTATTTAAGATACTTACGAAATTGTTTGGTTAATAGCGTGATATCTTCATCTGATTCTTCATGATCTGACTCTGATTTTGATGATCGCAAAGTTTATGCTTTCAAGGCAATGGTCTTTTCTTCAGTTTTGGGTTCAATCCCAATATTTTGCCGGTACCTCATTGTTTCGGTCATCTCCATCTCATACGTCTTCAATTTTCCTTGAAAAGTGTAGTAGTCAAACCCTTTTTCTTCAAGTGTCTCCCTCATTGCTGCAACTTTAACGTCCCATTCAGGCGTGAGACAGTTTATGAGTTTTTCGACCTTTCGGTCATCATCCAACCCCTTACCTAAGCTCTCAAGCTCATATGCAATATTGTCGAAGCGGGCAAGCATCTGATCTACATTCTCTCCTGGCAACATACGAAAAACATCAAACTTATAAAAACAGAAATTAATTTTTGCCTTCACCTCAGAAGCAGTTCCTTTATGCCGTTTTAGCATGTTGTTCCAAATTTCATAGGCCGTTTTGCAATTTCTTCCACATCGCATCAACTCTTCATTATTTAGACTTG
This sequence comes from Hemerocallis citrina, assembly GCA_017893485.1. Lineage (NCBI taxonomy): Eukaryota > Viridiplantae > Streptophyta > Magnoliopsida > Asparagales > Asphodelaceae > Hemerocallis > Hemerocallis citrina. Next base: position 307,796,648 of record CM030359.1, on the reverse strand, counting down.
CATAGAGTGCTGTCATAGCTTTTGAGTTTGCGGTTTTTATGCTAGTTCAGCTTTTGTGAAAGCCATCTTTCCGTCACTGACAGGAATATCTGTTTTGTTTATGCAAACGTTTTATACTTCTTCTCCAAGCATCTGCAAAAAGTGAGACATATGAACTTTCCAAACATCATAGCATTTTCCATCAAAATAAGGTAAACGTGTTAAACTTGTCCCATTGGAGATAAATCGCTCCGACGAGTACAAGTTTTCGGGATAAGGAATTTTGGCCATTGGACCTTTTGCTCAAACTTTTAAGCTCTTAATAAGCACCTCGCTCTGATACCACTGTTAAATCACCCCCCCCCCCCGAAGAGGGGGGTGAATAGTGTGATTATGCAGAAATTAAAAATTGAAAAGAAATACGTAATGTAAAAAGATAAAGTAAGAGAAAGCAAACAGAACAACGAGCAAGACACATCGATATAACGTGGTTCGACCCCCAGGTCCACGTCCACACCACCTACTTATAGCAATTCTCCGCCACAAGCGTTCCACTATACTTTAAACCCATGTACAGTGATTCTCGGAATTTGGGCCGAGAGACCTATTACACCCATAAGGCTTCTACAAATAAGTCCCGCAAAACTCACCGAAGTGGAAGAAAAGAAAAACTTTCAAGATCTAAAAAGACATTGACGGAAGAAGACAATAAAATCTCTCACACTCGGAGTTTTGATTGAATGATTAATTCGAAAGAGTTATGATAGCAAGGGGTGAGGAATACACGGTGAATTTGCCTTAATTTATAGAGTGGAAAAATGTATCTTTCCAAAATAAAAAAATATTTTCGAAATAGTCAGATCTGCACTTGGACGGTCGACCGCAATGATGAACAGTTGACCGTTCATCTTTTAACTCGAAAGTCGAGAGATGACCAGTCGATCGATTCATCTTTTTCACAGAAATGAATAGTCGACGGTTGTGTCGGTCTACCGTCATTTTGTGCGGTCGACCGTTGTCGTGCAAATTCGACTTTTATTTGGCAATTTCACTTTATATTCTTTTCCTAATTTATCAATTAACACTACTTTATCAATCAACACTACTTTATATATATTCTCCTCATATAAACAGAAATAAATTATCTATTTTTGCTAGCTTTCTTAATGATTTGAAGTACATGTTTCTTGTGTGAAATCTTCATTGATATTTTTGGTTCATACATCTTTTATTTGATTTTCAATCACTTTGAATCTGTTCTATTGGTTTTCATTTTTCGGTAAATCCTATAAATCTCAACTGAAAATATCAGTTGTAGATAATACATTTTGTGTACACCAAACTTAAGATCAACAGTACAGATTCTTCGAATGCACATTTCATACCATTACATATACAGTCTAAAACTCCTCTACAATACTACATAACCACAAAACCCTCAAAACCACGTAAAATCACTTGTACAAAAAGTTTGTCACCCGCATTGCCGTACTCATCAAAATTTATATCTGCGGTAACAACCAACCAAGGAACAACCCAGCACCAGCAAGACCCAAGCCAACAACAAAGATGACTGCATACTTACAGAAGTTACATTTGTTCTTCTTCTTCTTACCTTTCCTCTTTGCCTCGCTCCCCTTCAGTGGCATCAAAGGAAGAGCAGGGAATATTGTTGAGGGTTGATGCTCTTTGATTTTGAGCTGGAGGCATAGGCTCTCAAGCTGTAGCATGTGGAGCCATTGTTTGCATGCAAAGAGATGTGACGCTTGTTTGAAGAAAAGCTTAAAGATGTGTTCCTTCTCGCTGTAAGCTTTCTGTGCAGCCATCTCCGCTTCTCTTGCTCGAGTTTGGGAATGGCAGAGAGCTTCTAATAGCTGATCCCTGCTCGAGTTTGTCTCAGATGCAGTAGTGCTGCAAGTGATTTCATATTAAAATGAATAAAACATCATGAAGTAATAAGAAATCAATGGAGAGGCATAAGCACATGGATAGAATCAGAGCTTCGAGATCTGAAGAATACAGAAATGAAAAGCATGGTTTTGTAACAATAAAACATTTGAAGACAGGTATATCACTGGAAAAGGATAAATACTGAACTGTATTTGCTAGAACTCGCCCACAAAGATATATACATATATACTGTAGTATTTGCTTGATTACTGCCAACCATCCTAGAGTTTACTCTCTTCCTCTTCATTCTTCATTCATTCATCGGTGAATTCAGAGTACTAGACAACTCTGGAATCTGGATTCATCCACAAAGCGAAAAAATTGAGAGAAAGACCTTGATTTTGTCTGAGGATCTTCTTTTCTATATCCGCTTTCTTTTATAATTCACCAGAGAAAAAATTAAATTAAGTTTCATAAAAGAGTTCTGCTCGTTCTTTTCTTCATACTCGGGTTTTGGGGTTGGCAACTAAAAATTCAGTCAGAATTAGGAAACAAGCGAGGGCAAGACTCAGAAGCTCGAGTCTCGCTCTGTTCAATTTTTGGTATGATTCCGGGATTGTGTATAAATGCGATGTTGTCAGCCCCCAACTCCAAGTCACCCAAAGGAAAACAAATCCAAGTTGGCAGGTGTTGCAACATTTTTCCATTTAGATATTAAGTTAGATATTATGAGAGATTAGTTTACTTCCATATCGAATAATGTACTGGTTTAGCATTCTCTTCTCTCCTATATATAGAAGACATATTGTACTCAGTTTATTCAATCAATAATCAATCAATAAAGTATTTCATCTCATCCCTAATTCTATCATGGTATCAGAGCCTATAGTCTTATAAGACATACTAATTTTATTCTCGTCATCAAGGTGGAGTGATTCTCGTCTTCATCGGAATCACTCCACCTCCCAACATCCCTCTCCTGATCAAATCCTAAATCTCCAAAATCCTAGCCGTCATCAAACAGCAAGATCCAAAAACCCTAGCCATCATCGTCAAACAACAGCAAACGACATCGATGGCACCAACCCACATCCTTAACTCCAGCGACGAAACCAACTCCTGAGCGCGATCTCCTTCAACAACAACAACATCAACAGCAAACAACTCCGGCGATCTCCCTGCGTCGCCAACCCTAATCTTTCTAGTGTTTCATTCCGATCTTCAACGACATCAATAGCAAACACCGTACACCAACAACTTCGACAACAACATCATCAACTCCGGTGACAAACAACAACAACAAACAACAACAACAACAACAACTCCAGTGAACACCAACTCCTCTTCCCGAACTCCACTTCAGCGAGCAACCAAAACCGAAACCTCAAATCCAGATCCAAACCCCGACCATCATCGCCGTCAACTCCAATAACCCGGACCTCCGTCACCATCAATTCTCGCTGCCACCGTCTTCCTACTCAACTCCCGATACCTAAACATCCCAGTCGTCTTGCGTTTCCGTCAAGGTCGCGCTCGCCCAGATGCTCTAGGGCGGTGTCATCATGGACGTCGTTAACGTCAACCAGGTCTGCATCGCTGAGAAGGTCGGCGCCCGTCATGGCCCTCGAGCATGTCCACTGCAACTTTCCGCCTTCGCCGCCGGCCTGATCCAAAAATTCCTAACCCTAGCCGCCACTCTCATCTTCTATCCGAAACCATAGCCGCCTCTTTCTCTCCCTCCTCCATAACCCTAGCTGCTCTCTTCCTTCAAATCCCTTTTTAGATTCCTAATACCCAAAACCTACTCTCTCTAAACCCGAAACCCAATAACCCTAAATCCTACCCGAAACCCGACTACCCACATCCAAAACCCTAACCCTTTTTTCCTGTTAAAAATAATTCAAAAAAAATTCTTGCAGGTCATTTAGTTTCTATAGTCTTCGTCAGCAAAATCACACTGAGTTTGAAAGGGGGAGATATCAACATCATCACAATTCCCGTCTCCCTCACCTTCTGTCGACGTCCACTATCTTCCGCATACAGTTCTCAGTTCAGGGACAATTCTCAAGTCAGGAGTGAGATTCCATCATGGACAATTCTCAAGTCGGGTGAGATCTCATCACAGTTCGGGATATGGAGATCTCACCACAGTTCAGAATATGAAATCCCAACAGTACGCTACCACTACTTCCTTCCACCACTATTACGACTACGTCTAAAGTCAGGGTGAGATCCCATCACAGTTCGGGATATGGAGATCCTGCCACAGTTCGGGATATGAAAATTCCGCCACAGTTCGGGATATGTAGATCCCGACAGTGCATCACTACTACTTTCTTCCACTACTACTATGATGAGGACATCGGTTCAAGACGATTCGGGTGTTTCTATTAGTGCAGGTGTCGTCTTTGGCAGCTGCTTATTTAGTTTAGGATTTTATTTCAGTACCATATTTGTTTCTGGCAATTATAGTCATATGTAATCTTGTTTTTGTATTTTTTAGATTTTGAGAATATTTTGAGATTTGTATCAAGATGTATTTTGAGCCTATTTATAGGCCTGGAGATTAATGAGAAAGCATGCCACTCTTGATTAAAATTTATTGTGTTGAGTTTTTTGCTCTTCCCCTCTCCTTTGTGTGATACAACTGAAATCTAGATTATTAGAGTTTGTGATAAATCCTAATACAATTTTAGGGTTAGTGATTAACTCTAAAATCTACCCCAAATTAACATCCCCAAATAAAACCAATTCCAAAACCCAAATTTTTCTAATCCTGAATACAACCCTACTCCACTATTACAATATCTGCCGCCATCCCCCTTCTTCACCTTCTTCTTTCCCTATCCCTATCCCAATCCCGATCCAAAGAAACCCAACTCCTCGTCCTCCCCAGTTCTCCATCCCGCAACCCTCTCTCCGTCGACCCATCACCACCACAACAACCCTCCATCCCCTCGTCTCCTCCCTTCTTCTCCCGACCCCGACCAAGATCCTCACCCCAAATCAACCCCGAATCCTTCTGCAACCCATCAAATAAAAACCCTAATCCCACAGAACTCCAACAGTCTCGACTGCCATCTCTCACCTTGTGCGCCTCGTTTGCCCCGCCTCCCGACGACGTCGCCGCCGTCGCTTGCGCCGTCCACTGCCGTCATCGACGTCAACCAGTGACGCCGTCGACCACCGTGGTCTTACTCTCGAAGTTACTGTGTGCCATTGCTATCCCTTGGAGTGCTGTGTTTTTAGTTGCTGTCCAACTCCGAGATCTACGCTGGTTTCTTCGCATTCGGTACTCTTTCCATTATTAAATATTTGTGTTCTACAGCCCTATTATCTATTATATTATCTGATTTGCCTGTCGTCCACAAAAATAACTGAGATTGAGTGTTCCACATGCTTGAGTAGAGTACGAATCAATATTGAACCTATTACTTGCTAAAACATTTAGGGATTTAATTATTGATTGTAGGATTAAATTATTAATTGGGACTGTTATACTTGATTCAATTCTTGAAAACCCATCAAATCTGTTAACTGTTAAAATTTTCAACTTTGATCCGCACTTACATATTGGTAAAATTAATCATTTAAGATTCTTAAAAATTCTTTATTTAGGGTTAGTTTTACATCATACTATTACTAATCACATATCGAATAATGTATTGGTTTAGCCTTCCCCTCTCATATATATATATAGGACATATTGTACTCAGTTTATTCAGTCAATAATCAATCAATAAAGTATTTCTTCCCATCCCTAATTCTATCACTTTCCAACCCTGGTTAATTAATGCCGTGTCTTGTTGCTAGTTGATTTATATATTTAATTATTTGCACCAAAAGGAAATTGCGATCATCTTAAATATAGCTCAAATATATAATCACACAAACACATTTTAAAGATAATTTTAAGATTGTTAAGAAATGAGTAAACATAAAAAAGTTACTATTGAGTGAAGAGTGTGAATAATTGCACAACATCTATCTATTGCCTCAAAGAAGGCTAGAAAAAATCATCTAGGGTCGACTCGTAAACAGTTTATAAGGCCTAAACATGCATGGATTTTTAGCCAGTTGTTGTTAGATGAATCATGCTTGTCCTACAAATAGTGTGATTCCCTTAAAATTGATCAATAAACACATTAAATTTCACCAACCTCACTATAGTGCCTAAGCACAATATATAGGATCGTGTCAAAATAACTATCAATTGAATTATTTAAATAGAATGAACGAAACGGACAAGGAAAATGGAAAAGCAAATAAAAGTATCAAGAACATTCTTACAAATCAAACAAGTACCTGTACAGTTTTTCTGTCTCTTTAGCCAGATAGCCCGTTTCATTTGACAACCAATATTTTTCATCTGAGACCCCAGAAGTCGAACTTGATGGAGGATAACCACTAGGATTACATATGCTTGTATGTAAGTTACAACTTACTGGCGATGAGAAAATCTTGCTACCGTCCAAACTATCAAGACATGCAAACGGGTCCTTGCTTACCGGCACGGTTTGTGTAGGCCTCGGAAGATCACAGTTCTCAATGTATTCTAGTGATTTCTGGGCAACCAAGGAAGCCAATTCATCTTTATCAGAAATACGCCACCAAGGTCCACACTTGTTACCTCCTGTAAAAGGAGAGTTAAGATCTGGACAAACTTTTTCTGTCTTTTTGGACACTAACCTATCATCTGCCTCTAAAATATAATCTTCTACATCTACCTTCCGCTTAAAATGCGGTTGCGGTATATTAGTTACTGTCTTCATCTCATCCGCTCTTGTTTCAAAATTTTGTTTCGTAAAAGCTGGTGAGACCATCCAGGGATACTCCAAAGGATAATCCCCATTTTTAAGATCTAGTCTTTCCTTGCTAAGTGTAGATGTTGCAACCTTTGATTCGACTTCCTCTTCAGCTGCAAAGCTTTTATGGGTCCCATAGCTGGGTTGCAGCTGGAGCCACCATCTAGTATCAGGTGGAATATTGGAGTTTATAGAGTTCCAATTTGAAGGGACAAAATTGGGGTTGGGGTTCTCTATATTTGTTGCATTTTCGCTGTTTGAATCGTTGTGCTGTGGATATGATGATGGACAACAAGCTAATTTTGGAGCTCTTTTAGCATCTTCCTGGACGAAGTACCGATTAGCTGTCCGTTGCCAAGCTGCCCTTGCTTCTGCTGCAGCCATTATCTCCTCTGCTTTCTCTATAACCCTTCATAACATTGATTCGACTGTCAAAAGCACTGAGAAGTAAGCGAAGGATATCTAAGTACATGAACCGTATATATAGCATAAGCAAGCAAAATAACAAGTGAACTGTATTATAACTAGGTTCAGCAACAGAAATTATTCTAATTATTTCAATTATACAGTACGATGAGATAAAGTATGCAATAACAAAATAAAGGAATACTAGAAGAAATTCATTATGGTGGTGTATCAGAATAATCAGACTATTCATGCCTGCATTTTGCATGAAGGTACTCGGTTTTGTAAGAAGAAACCCATGAAAATGCATAGTACAAGAAGCAATTGCTCTAGAAGATCAAAACGATATTTTTTTTAGTTGGAGTTATTTAGAGAGGTTTTGTAACTACTTTTTTAAAGGGAAATACTACATAAATTAGTCATACAGGAAATATGATCATTAAAAGGGTCGTCAGAAATAAAAATAAACCTGCCCAGATGTAAAGAACCAGGGCTGTTGGGAGTATTACAGTTGTTTTTTGGTTTTTCTTTTGCCGCTATGCTTGTGGGGGTCTGTAAACTTTTTCCCAGGTTGTTAGGTATGTTCGTTATTTGCTCGGCGGTTGTATTCCACATTTTCTTAAAAAAAATAAAATAAAATAAAAATAAATCTCAATGGTGCCTGTCACTCAAACTAAGTACAAAAAGCATTTGATACTGCCCCTGAATCATGGGAAAAACATTCGTTTATCAACATGAATGTATTAGTATAAAGAAAGAGGCCTACTCAAGCAGAAACTCAAATGTGGAATCTACAAAGCCAAAAGGAAAAAGCACCCAACTGACAAGAAGCGAAGACATACATGAAACTAAATTAATAAGAAAGAATAGAGCCTTTAATTAGATATAAATATTTCTATTTCCAGTTTTGTGAATGCACTGTTCCCAACACACTATGTATGACTATTAAGGAAAACACCACATATTTTCACATCCTCGTAACTGACATGAGAAAACCAAGTTCACCAATTGTATGCAATCCTTCCTACCCCCCCCCCCCCCCCCCCCCCCCCACCCCCCCCCCACCCCCAAAAAAAAAACACACAAATCTGCATATATGCTTAGTACCGATGGGAAAATGTAATTATCATATGAGTTCAATAACTCAGTAAACATCAGACTGAATACGATTAAACTCTACTAATAGACATACAATTGTCACATTTAGATATAAAAATAAATACCACAACCTTCACAACGATTTCAGAGTTTGGTATAGTAGCAAAAGTCCTTTATCAGGGCATTAGAGCCAACCATTTTATTTCCCAACAGGTGCAAATTAAACACAGATTTACAAAAAGAAAATAAGGTTTATTTGCGAACAATTTTTTTTTTCCCTCTTTTTTATCTTTTCTTTTTCTTTCTTAAAATCGAAGACGGCAAAAAATTGTCATTCCATTTTATTAATGAGAGAGCAGAACCATACCACATATTTCAGCCCACAAAAGATGGCGCTTATAAACCCTTAACTTCTCAGAACTCCAGAGTTTTGGTGTTACAGTGAACTCCAATCCTAAATCTTGGAATTGATCCAAATCCACTTTTGGTCGATCTGGTTTGGAAATTGATGTGGGCGAACTCAACACCAAAATTTTTCTCTCAAAAAGAGGGTAAATCGGTAATATTATAAGTGTATAACTCTCAACCTACCACGCCTCTTCCAGAGTTCAGAGTTTTGGTCTAGTGACAGTGTCACACATCATATTAAAGCAACAGAGGCTTAAATTGCAATTCGAAGCACATATTAAGATGTGTATTTAAATATATAAAAATTGCAGAAGCAGGCGTGTTAGAACATAAGTGTAAAACCCTCAACCCTTAACATAGTTTGGAACGTAAGTATACAATTTGAATCCTGCAAACCTGTAAAATTTACAGGCACTAATTTTTGCAGAAACAGAGCAAGAAGTGATTACATGGGCAGCCGCAAAACAGCAACTTTAAGACCGGCCTAAAACTTCAACTATAACTACCTAAAATTAAGTCCAAATTCAATCAAATAACAAACCCTCACCAAAATTTCTCAAAACTAAAATGATGAGAGATCACAAAAAACATGCATCTAAATGAGAGGGATAACAACAGAATCAACATGGAGAATCCATACCTCCCTAAAATTTGGTAGCAACTAAGAGATTGAATTGGATCCCCAAAAAATATCCAGTCACTGAAGTGTTGAGATTGAGGACCAAAAAAAAAATCGCCCTCTGTTTAAAGCTTTTGATTGCGTTCTGTAAAATCTCTCTATTTTTATTTTTATTTATACGCGCAGGTTTCTGATCCACTTTCTATCTTTGTATCGTAAAATTCCAGAAATAGCCCGGTTTTAGAATGATTACTGCGGTCATACCTTTCTCATACTAACTTCCCGACTACTGCAGAGTACGACAGCTGTCAATATGGTACTAATATCTAGAAGGATTTTTCGATACATGTCCCAAATATTATTACAATTCCATATTTGTTTTCAACAATTTGCTATTTTTTAAATTAGTCTCTTTATCAACTTTAAAAATCATTGATAAAAAACTTATATACACCGTCATGAAAATTATCGTATACTGAACAAATTTTCTAGAAAAAATCCCCAAGTAAAAAAGGCCTAATTCTTCCAAAGTACAAAATAGTATTTCTATTCATGAAATTCTATTATTTTCTAAGCCATTCAATACAAGATTTTTTCTCCAAAATTTATTTAGTGATCTCTGCAATGTTGCAATTAATAACAAATTGATCAGTTTTAATTACTTTTGAAGTGGATCAAGGGCTATTCAACACTTTCAATCATACGTATTATCTACATGATCCTTGGCTCAAAATCGTTGCACACAATTTAATACAATACTATCAAACTAAATTATAATTGTCACAACTAGTTTTGTAATGCCGGTTACTTTCTACACCAAAACTTGCTTGTCTTGTATAAGATATACATCAATTATCTTCATAGTTTTGTATAATCTAGTTTCTTTCTGCTGAGAACTTCCTTGCATGTACTCTTTCGTTTTTTATGAAATTGGAGTAAGTGACTAATTAGAAATAACAATTTTTGAAAACTTAAATGACATTGAATATTTCTGGAGGATTTTTGTGCTTAAAATTCCATCCTTGAATGGGCTCCACTTTGGTGAGCTGTGGTCCTGTGTGTGGTCACCACTAATAGGTGGGCCAAGAATGAGCGTCTGTATTTCACCGGGCCCACCGCCTGAGTAAGAGTAGTGGGGAGAGTTGGTAGTCTATTCGTAATTTTTGGGAAATCTGAGGGTATAAAAAGCAAGAGAATGACAAGGAAGGAATTGTGGGCCCCTCCTTGCCGTGGGCGGGAAAAGAGGGGCGAAATCTAACGTGCACTTGAGTTATCCACGTGTCCGAACTGGATAACTCACCACTCGTCAAGGAGTAGAATATTGTTTACTCGGTGCACACGTTATGTATTCAAGAACGAAAACAACGTATAATGTTAATATATTTTGATGGCTGGAGCCTTTTGATTCTATCCGATACATCAAAAAAAGAAAAGAAAACAACGTATAATGATTTTTTTTTTTAATTTTAGGAAAACATATAGTATTGATTATTAATAATGTTAATAGCAGGGGCGAAGCCAGAACAAAATTTTCAGGGGGGTCAAGAAAAAATTCTATAACTATATATTAATATATAGATATTTTTCATAATTTTTAGGGGGGCCAAATAATAAAATTTAATAGATTTAGGGGGGTTTAAAAAAATTTCAAAAAATTTAAGGAGTTTTTCAAAATTTTGGGGGGGGCCCGGGCCACCCCGGGCCCCCACATAGCTCCGCCCCTGGTTAATAGAATTTTTTTATTTTTTTATTTGACCAATGCCAACCTTTAATCACCTGTGACCTGTGGAGTGACTAACTGTTAAACTTAGTAAAACTTATATCTCGATGATTATACACTGAGAGATGCGGTAAGATTCAATTGTGATAATCAACCAATCCGGGTATACCATTTCTTAAAGATAAACCGCCTGAAAACTGTATCTCCATTAAGTATTTTTTTAATTAAAAAGTTTACTGGTTAATGTTGACTACAAATGGCAATACAATTTTTTTTGAAGCTTATTATAACTGCAAATTGATACGTAAGAGGATGATGCCAACTTTAAGAAAAGGAATGTCCTTCAATACATAATCCCCACTATTCTATTAACATAATTAATATTAATTCAAATAACTGCTGATTACTATTACCATTATATCCTTTTTTTTGTTAAAGCATTAGGTTAAATAATCCTCATTTCTCATTTTGATATTAACAAGAGTTTAGATTGAAACATGATGAAGCTTGTTTTTGGTGCGGGAGCAACATGTGTGAGTTCTTGTATTTTTGTATAGCGGAAAGGACAGATCTCAGTCATAGATCGGGTTTATTTCTGGAGGTCGGCTCGGAAGAGCAGCTGGTTGCTGGACGACCGGGCACCTGCAAATAGCAATGGTATAAATACCTGAAACCCAGATCCGACCCGGACCCGACATTGGACTGGAACCGACCCAGCCTATCCGGGTCCGGGTTCGGGTCCTAAAATGGGACCCGTTGTATTTTAAGGTCCGGGTCCGGATCCGCTCAAAAGAGACCCGACCCAGACCCGGACCCGGACCCGTTAAAAAAATCCAAAAAATCAACATAAAAAATAAATATTATATCCTCATCCCTCTCCTCCTTCCTCCTCAATTCTAAATCTTTCTCTTCCAAACTCAAAACTCATGTATTTTTCTTCTCTCATCTAGTCTAAATCATCCACTTGCCGCATCCGCTCGCCGCTCACACTCCCGCTCCTACCCGAACGGGTAGGATATTTCAATAGTATCCAGACCCGGAACCGGACCCGGTCCTTACGAGTCCGGGTTCGGGTCCAATTTTTGGACCCGTAGGAGACCGGGTCCGGGTAGTGAATGGCCCGACCCGACCCGACCCGATACCAATGCTATCTGCAAAAGGCCTAGAAATACTAGGAAAAATCCCAGCGGCAAGCCCTCTGACGATCTAATCAGTTACTGGACAGCAGTGAAAGCTAGGTTTCAGATGAGGATTTTGAGATTACCTTTCTTAAGGAGGATGGAGCCTGGTATCTATAGGTAAAACAAACGGATATCTAACCCTAATGGGTCGGGTTAGACCCATTTGTCTATGAGCTTAAAATTACGGAAAGCCCGTTAGACTTTTTGACCTCATAATCTGAGAAGAGCAAATATCGAGGAGGTCCGGTAGCCCTAATTGGGACACGTCACTTGTACTTCATCAAAACATAACAGTCAGTAATATATATAGTAACCTAACACAAAGCTAGGGTTATCTATATAATAAAACACAAAGAAAGCTATCAAGTGGTTCACCTTCAATCCCTAAAAAATTAAAGGCCCGGATCTAATCTCACAAAATACATTTTTTTTCCAAAAAGTTTTCTCCAAAACTCAAATTCAAATCTCCCACCTAAAACAACTTCTTTATTTATTTTATTATCTCTCTCCTTTAGTTATACTTATACAAAGTGGAAAGATAATATTTTTTTTTTCTTTCTTGAAGGTTACTGATTAACTTAACATCATAATTAAGACATATGGTATTTGCTTTCGGTTCTTATGACCTGTATGCTATTTCTTGTACTTTAGCGATATGATGAGGTGTAGAGCTTTGTCATTTGTCAATACTAGTATCATACACGTGCACACGTGCACGTGGAAAAAAGTGGAGGATAATGAAAAGGGTAAAAAGAAAATAATTTCTAAACTGATTACTTTCGAAAATATTTACCAAACAGGTCCACTTACGGAAATATTTACCAATGTTAGTCCATGAGTAAAAAGAAAATAATTTCCAAACTGATCCACTTTCGAAAATATTTACCAAACATGTCCACTTTCGAAAATATTTACCAAAGTAACCCAACCCGTGCGTTGCACGGGTTGGGTTACTGACTAAGGGGCTCTCCCATTATAGTAGTAGAGATGAGCGAGCTAATTAGCGAAATGATCCATTTTTGAGAATATTTGACAAAATGACCTAGTTTAAAAATTATTTAGCGCAATGACCTAGTTACTATTTAAATTTCTATAATGTATTTTCTATAATAATTTCTATATGATGTGTGACCTTTCTTTTAATTTTAAAATGATTCCTACTTTTTAGATTAAATCTTTTGTTTCTTATTCTATAGGTTATAAATTACTGTTTTAATCTAGAAAAATTATAGAAATTAAATAAAATTTACTCATTCTGAATAAGGCTCTGATATCAATTTGGGTGCGAAGCGTGAAATCTCTCCTGCAAAATAGAATTAAAGAGAGTATCAAAAAACTTTAAAACTTTAAAGGATCAAAAATTTTAAAGATGATAATTTTATGTAAAATAACATTCTTTGAAATAATGTATATTGTTTATCTCAAAAAAGTAATCAAACGTGTCTTCAAGATCTCCCATATATTCTAATTCTGTCTCAGATATTTCACTATTACTATCATATGGAGGTTCTTCGAGTTCTTCTATATGTCTATTTCCTTCTCCAATCTGTTCATTTTCTTCTAGAAATTGTTTATATGCTGTTGTAGGGATCCAGATATAACTACTAAATACATCATTCTCATAGAATAATAAAGATCTTTCGTAAAAAGTTAATTCATCAATTATTTTGACATTTATATTACTAGTTTCTCTAGGATTTATTTGATTTATTGTTATAATTATTACTCATTTTACACTAAAGAAGAATAATTTGAATTCATAATAATCGTCCATGCTTGTTACTCTATGAGGATAATAAACATAAAAAATAGCATTCTATCACTTCCTTGATAATTAATCATTAATTCAAAAATTTTTGAGGCAATACTCAAACTATTATTATCCCTGAACAACAATAATTATAAAATCAGGAGTGGAGAGAGATTTCTAAGGATACCCTAAAAATTAAAACAAAACGGCCCATCATGCTTCCGACCTAGTTAAACTTCTTCGAGCTGCTATGTACCAGTTACTACCAGTGGATAAAATACCTCTGGTATGCACCCCGATTTCAGTGCTCCTTTTATGTTCCTCCCATCTCAGGATTAGTATGCTCTTAAGAGAGCTTCATCTGAGAGATACGTTTGGAACAATTAGCAGCACTTCGATACAGGTAACCACAACCTAGCTCGTTTCCTGCTACTAAGTGTAGTCTAACTATAGAAGGTTACAAATGGATCTTTTTACAAGATCCTTTAGGTAGAGCCTTACAAAACTCTCCCTAAGTTAGAAAAATTAGTTTTTCATACCTTATTTTGTACAAGATCTTATAGTAGAACTCATAGAAAGACAATTTTATTTCTCCCAATCCCCTTACAGACTTTTCTTACAAACTTATATGGAATTTCTTTCCTCCTAGATAGTCTGTCTTTCTCCCTTACTCTGCTTCCCCTTTTTTAGAAGAAGGGATGACTTTACATCAGATACAATTATTGTTCTCATTACATCATTGCTTACATCATAGATAAATAATTGAGCCAATTACGTCACTGCTTACGTTGAAGATTCTTTTCTGGCCAACATCTTCACGTGCTTCACATTAGAAATAGCTCTTCTTCAGCCTTCTCTTATTCATTTCTGCATTGTCTGCATTCATGTTGTGGTTCCATCCTCATCAATCTACAGTAGTGGACAACTGTCTCTTCTGTCATTGTCATATCTCCTTTATGCAGAATTCGATACCAGCTGTAAAAGACTTCTTTGTTTGACTGTGGTTGTTTATTTTTTCTATAATGTAAATCATTAATTTTTGTGGGTCAGGGCTATCATAGATCCATATGTTACCGTGTCTATTTTGTATGTCCTTCAGTTCACAACATTGTTCTAAATCCCGTAGATCTTCTTTTTGGGATCAGTTTTTCAAATTCTTCGTTTTTATATGGTATAATATTGGCTGCTCTAAATAGGATTTGTGTAGTCATCCGTATCTTTATAATATGTTCAGCTAGTAGTTCTTCATCATCTTCAAGGAATTCTGGAATAGCTGAAAATACCCGGACATATATTTTGGATGCCTTTGTAAGACCAAAATAACTTTTAGCATCTATCTATACTTTTTTTGGTAACTGGCTAAGTTCTTCATATTCTCGAGATGGATAGATGCAGTGGATAAGTCCTCTTTAGAACAATACTCTCACTGTTTTTGAATTTGCTCTTAGTAGTATGATCGCTTTGTTCATATGTTGTTGAGAAATAGTCCTGATAAATTGGTTGACCTGAGTGGTTTGGCATAATTTCTCAATATATTATAAAAATAAATCATTCTTGGAGTATTTTGGAGGATCTGAGAGTAAACTCTCTTTGTAGGTAGTAGGCTGTATAGATGTGGAGTTTTCCTCTTGTGTGGCTACTTTTGTGATCTCACTTGTATTTTGTGGGTTAATAGGTTCACTCCCTTTGCTCATTTTTTTTAATATAATCTGTATTTATATATTGGTAAAATATACTTTGAAGACCACATATTTGCAGCTGTAGTTGGTTAAACGCTTCTTTTAATTGCTCCACAGTCTCCTTTAGGTACACTATATCCTGTCCTATATGTTGAACACTATTTTCCATCCTGTAAAAATAAAATTGTTAGCTTCTTGATAAGAAATCTGCTAGGATGTTATCTTTTCCTTTTATATTTTCTATTGAGAAGTCGTAATGTGCTAACTCCATTTGCCATCTTATCAATCCTTTATTTGCTATAGTTGGGTCTATTATTTTGTTAATCCAACTCTTTTCTTGTGTATTGTCTGTTCTTACTGTGAATTTTATATGTATTATGAATAATTCAAACTTTTTATAGCTTTTAAGATTGCAAGTAGTTCTTTTTCATTTATGTGGTAATTTTGTTGGGTCTGTGTGAATGATCCATTAGTATATCTGGCTAGTCTTTCTTCTTCTTCACCTATTTCAATGAATTTTAATACTGCTCTCCAATTATTTTCACATGCATCTGTTTCTATTATCTATGAACATTCTTTAACAGGTAATCTTAGCTTGTTTAATTTTGAAGTTAGTTGTTTTAATATTTTAAGCTTTTTTTCATCCTCTGGAGTCCATTCTCATTTCTTAAACTTTTTTAGTTTTTGTTGAAACCAATTTGTTTTTGCTGATAAATTTGGTATGTATCATTTTGTTTGATTTAGTAATCTGATTATAGATTGTACTTCTCTTTTTTCTTTTAGGACATCAGGAAATGTCTTTATTTTTTTTGTTATATGTGGTTGTAGTTCTATTCCTTCATGTGATAATTGTTAACCTAAATTTTTTTTTTTGATAAAAGATGACTAATGTCATCGCTTCATTAACGATAGATTAACGAAACACAGTACAACGAACTCCATATTAAAAAATCATTACACAAAATAACGGGGAAAGAACAACAAAAGATAGACATATCGATCTGCCCAAAATCCAATTGTTCCTAAGAATTCTATCTCAGTTTTGAACAATTCCATTTTCTTTTTTGATAGTATAATACCTGCATTTTTTACTATTTCTATAAATTTTAGTAGATTCTCTTTATGTTGTTCTCCGTTTTCGGATCCTATTAGAATATCATCTACATATACTAATATGAAATTGTTGTATTTTTTAAATATCTTATCCATATATTCTTGAAATATTTCTGGGCTGTTTTTATAACCGAATGGTAATACATTCCATTCATAGAATCCTTGAGGTGTGCTAAATACTTTTAACTGTTTCGAATCTTCTGTTAATTTTACATGATAAAATCCTGATTTACAATCAAATTTCGAATATATTTTTCTTGTCATTACTGTGTTGAGTAGTATTTGCATATCTGGTAGTGGATATCCAAATCTCTTAGTATTTTTATTTAGTTCCTTATAAATTACTACCATTCGAGATTTACCTCTTTTTCTTCTGAATGTTTTCTTACTATGAATGCTGGTGATGAATGTAGATTTTGTGATTTTCTTATGTAATTACTTTCCATTAATTCTTTTATATGTATTTTGAATTCTTCTAGTTCTGTTGGAGTGTGCCTTATATGTTTAATTTTTATTACTTTGTTCTTATCTATTAATTCTATATGTGCTGTGGGTTTACTTAAGTCCTATTTTGCCAAAGGGTCTTCTCCGCACAGATCTTTTAATTGTTTTTGTAAAATTTCTTTTGTAGTTATTTCTTGAACTTGTTGTATTCTAGTTTTGTTTGGTAAATATTGATATTCACCACGTTGGGTTGAAGAAACTCTGATGTGGGGCAGGTCGGTACTAGAATAAGGTTGGGTTATTCTAATTGCTATTGCTTGGTGTCGACAAGATGTCGTAAATACAACTGATTTATGTGATATGGTTATATGATAGTATTATTGGAAAAAGTCATTTCCTAAGAGTACATCATTATTCATATCATCAAACTGGTATATTATTGGTATTTTTAGTATGTAATTTCCTATTTGTATATTAACAAGTTGTTGATACTTATCAAGTATGATAGTTTGTCCAGTTAATCCAGTTATTGCTTTTTTTATTATACTCATCTTGTTTCCATTTTGGTAGTATATTTTCACGGCATAAGCTAGTGCCTGCTCCGGTGTCTATTAGACTATGATAGTTTCTTGATTTGTATCCTCCGTAAACAAATTTTGTTAGTATGTATAATGTATTTTTTGCTGCTCTTAATGGATTCATTTGTCCAATATTCTATTTATTACTATACTTTCATTGTTTATTGTTATTGTGATTTTTTCTTCTTGTGAGAAAGATTGTACTGATGTAAGGAAGTTAGCTCCTAATAACATCTCATTAACATGGTGTTCTGGGTCAACGTGTAAGTGTAATAACATTTCATTTCTACCATTTATCCTTAGTGGCAGTATAATTTTATGTACAATTAGATGTCGATTATTGTAATAGTCTAGGTAGTAATATGGGTTTTCTAATGGCATTAATTCATTTGTTTTTATATTTGTTTGTTTAATATGTGAATTAGTAGCTCCTGTATCTACTAAGGGTACTTATTTATTCCATTTTCCATTGTCATAATATTCTATTTCTATTTTAAATTGGTTATTGTTTTGGTGTTCTAATGTATTTATTATTGGTATAAATTTCAATGCTTGTTGTTTATTTCTTATTGATAGTGATCTATTTCAGAACATTATTTATGGTTCTTTTCCTTTTGCAATTTCTTATGCTTTATTAAAGTCGAATTCTATATAATTTGGTATAGTCATTTCAGGGTTTTCTCTAGTTAATTTGTATCTTATGATTTCGCTGAATAGAGGCTCTATTTTAAAATTATCTATATTTCTATTTTTTACTTCATGCTTACTAGTGAACGCATAATTATTTCTTATTTGTATACTCATAACTTTACTTTTTTCTATCATTTTTATTCCTGATAATCTGTGATACATGACTAGACTTTTGTTTTTATTTTCTTCTGCCATGTTTACAGAGAAATTAGGTTTTATTATAAATTTTATCTTTTGGTATATAGGTTTCCTTGTACTATTCCTATTAAGGTATCTTGTGTACTTGTTATTATTCTATCATCCATTAGGTATATTTCCAGGGGTTTATTTATCCATTCCTTAGAATAGGCCTTTATAATTATTTGTACAGCTCCTAAATGTATGTGTCTTAATGTTTTTCTGGATTTCTCATTTATTTTTTCCATCTCTTGTCTTATTATTCTTTCGGTTATTAATGAGATTGTGGTTTTTCCTTGTGCTTGTTCAATGTCTATAGGTTGTTCATTATTCCTGGCTATTATGATGATACTTTTCTTCCTTTCGAATATTGGTAATTTAATATTGGTAATTTAAAATTTTCTTTTGAATTTATATCTAATTTGGTCGCTCTTATTTTATCGTATTTTTGTATGTCAAAGCACATTCTTTCTCTTACTTCTTCATTGTTTTCTTCTCTTTCTGATGATTCTCCTATTTCTGTTATTTCTGTCATCATGTTTATTTCACATTCTTCTGTTTCACCTTTACTACTTCCACTATCTTCTTCCATTACGATTATTTCTTCATCTTCACTTATTTCTGACAATTCTTCCTCATATTATATGGGCTCATAATTTATGTTCATTTCTTCAATTTTTTCTACGTATTTTACATTTTTTTTCCATTCTTTTAGGGCAATTTGGTGATATATGTCATACCTCTCCACATATGCAACAATTACATTTCTTAGGGTTTTTCGTATATTGTCTACTTTTATTTTTATTTATTCTTCTAAAGTATTTTTTATAGGTTTTTTTTATCTCTTAAAAGTTTTTCTATATTTTGGTTTATATTTTTGGAATTTATGTTTACTCTTCTTTGTATAATTATAGATATTATTACATTCCCAATGATTCGGTCTTGCATTTTCACAACAAATTCTTTATTTATATGTTCTATAGTATTTCATTGTTGCTCTAGCATCTTGGCCTACTTTATCCCTATAATATTTTACGAATTGTGTTTTATACCCTAAAGTGTCTACTTCTAATTTTACCTTCTCACCTATGTATGCACTATACATGTTTATACTTCATGGATCAGGTAGTTTTAGAAAGAATGAGTCCAAAATTGGTATCTGTTCTTCTTTTTTGTAATAACTATTTTGAAAATATTCTCGGAATTCACAGGCATAGTTGTCAAAATAACACATGTCACATATTTCTAAGTTAGTCCCCATCTTGCTTGATTCTTTTTGTATATAGTGTGCTTTTCTTCTTTATCATATACACTGAATTCTGTTCTTATTTCTATTTCGTAATTTGTAATTATTTCTTTTAGACCTAAGGTTCATTGTGCTGAGGTTTCTTCAGTTCTTCTATCATCAATTGGTCTTGATTTTCTTATAGTATTTATTTCTTCTTCCTTTAGTCCATTCCACCATTTTACTACTACTCCTATAAAGGTGGCTTCTATAAATTTCTCAAATGCGTTTCCTGTAAGATTTTGCCTAAATCCTACTATTAGTGAGGCATTTATTCATTCTTCAATTGTTCTATCTACGTCTTTTACGCAGTCTAGGTCTAGCCATTCTCCATGTCTTGTTATTCCTTTTTCATAGTGTTCTGTAGGTTCGTATTTTAGGATTTCTTTTTCTTTGTCTCTTCCTAGCTGCGTTTTTCTTTTTGTGTTTTGCCACTTCCGTGGTATTTTTAAGGTTTTTGTTAGGTGGTGGTCTTAAGATTTCGTACATGTCATTTGGAATTTCTGTAGGTTTTGCTATAATCTTTTCTTTATCTTGGTCCATTTTTATTTCTTTATTTGTTATATCTAGATTTTTCAAGGCTTCTTCTACTTCTACTGAATTAGGATTTGCAATTAAATCTTCTATTTCCAATATTTATATTAAGTTTTGTTATGGCTTCTAACTCCTTCATACCTTCTTCTGTTTTGCCTAATAGGTAGTCAGTTATATATATATATATATATATATATATATATATATATATATTAAAATCTTTTCTTATATCTCCTACAAACTCAGGATTATTGCAATCTTCTTCCACTCTTGTATGTGTTATCATATAAATTTCGGGGTTTATGTTAGGATTTAATGCAACTGCTTCATTGGCCATACTTATCCTGTTATATATTCTGTATGCTAGTAGGTGTTGGTAATACCAACTTGCTTCTTCATTTCTGTAATCTAATACTTTGTATGCTATCTCTTTTTTGTATTTCTTTAGTTAGTTTATTAGTTATTTTTCTTGTTAGTAACAAGTAATTTGATATTTTCTTATTAGTAAAATGTTTTCTTTCTGTTAATCTTTTATCAACGTATCTAATTTTAAATTTTGAAAGATTCTTTAATTTTTGTTTGTTTATTTTCTGTGAAATATCCAGTTTTTATGAGGTTAAGAGATATTATAATTATGATTTCTAAAGCAGGGTTATATAGAAAATTTTATTTTTAGGTTATTATATTAATAGAGTTAGTTAGATACAATATTTTGCAAAAGTGGGTCAATTGCTAAATATTTTTGGAAGTGGGCCGTCTTGCTAAATAATTATTGAAAGTGGTTAGTTATTAGAGTTAGCTCCAATACGAGCACACTTTTGTTTCACAACACTTCTACAAGAAGTTAATAATCCTTTAAATTTTGGGGGCACTGCTATTAGTTATCTGATTTTGACACCTAAAAGATCAACATATACTATAAGTAAACTATGGGCCATTAGTGTGATTGATGATAAAGAGGGAGTACTTGGTGGTTAGGGTTTCGATGGGATGAAATTGGTGGGAATTATTAGTCTGATTAGATGTCCTAACTTCTCAACTAACACCAAGCAAACTAATTGGAAAAGTCATTACCCATTGAGAAATTTCACCTTCTCCTTCCATATCTCCAATCTATGTGCCTAGTACCCAGGGGCGGAGCTATGTGGGGGCCCGGGGTGGCCCGCCCCCCCCCCAAAATTTTGAAAAACTCCTTAAATTTTTTGAAATTTTTTTAAACCCCCCTAAATCTATTAAATTTTATTATTTGGCCCCCCTAAAAATTATGAAAAATATCTATATATTAATATATAGTTATAGAATTTTTTCTTGACCCCCCTGAAAATTTTGTTCTGGCTTCGCCCCTGCTAGTACCCACTGAGTGGCACTTTGTAAACAGTTGAATTTCACAGTAATTCACTGTAGAGATTTTTCCAAAATGATCCATTTTTTGAAGAAATTCACCAAACTGATCCATTTTCAAAAATATTTACCAAACTGACCTACTCGTTATCTCACCCTCCCTGTCTGAGATAGCGAGTTTAGTATTAAAAGTTTCTACCTAACTTCGGCAAAAAAATTGGAAGAAAAATACTAAATAAGACTCGCTGTCTCAAACAACGAGCGTGTTTGTACTACATTCGTTGTTTGAGATAGCGAGGCTTACTTTGATTTTATTTTTTGAAAATACAAACTCGCTTTCTCACCTCTTCATTCCATCTTTCTCTATCCTCTATCCACTGTCACTCCCAACTCTGAACCCAAAATCCTAGCTTTCAAATTCGATCTCTCACCCAAAAATACCCTCCAAAATCTTTTCCAATCCACTTCATCTCTCACAGCCCTCTCTCATTCCACTCTCAAAACTCTAAACCTGTTATCCAATATCCCAATATTTGGAGTTTTTGGGAAGGACCAAGAGGATAGAAAGGGAATCAAGTGCATTCGTCTCATCCACATTCTCCAACCCCTCTTATCCGCATTCACAATTACTCAATCTTTCCGATCATTATTACGAATGTATTATTTGTATAACACATTCTCATGTACACTCGGGTAGGTTTGTGATTAGATAATGAATCATATTTTTGTATAAATATGTATATGTATAGATTACGATATTCCTATTTGGTTCTATTTTGGTGGTGAAATAATTTGTGATCCAAAGTTATGTTGTTGTTATAGTGTCGTCGATCCTGAAATAATGTGGGTACCTCGTATTATTACAATGGCAGAACTAGTCGATAAAATTTATGAAGTTACTAATCGGGATAAAGATCAATGGAGTGTTAAAATTTTAGCTCGCTATGCGGCGGGAAAAGGAGAATGTCAATATTTTATGACAGTGCTTGTATCTAATGATAACGCTCTAAAGTCCATGATTGCTAGGACACTTGATCCCAATTATAATGGGTCTGCATTGAAGTTATATATTCAGCAGAATCAAACTAATAATGCTCAGCCACATGTTAATCCTAGTTCAAGCTTTGTATGTGAAGTACCAACACGTTAGATGACTTCTAACTCAGGACATGAATCGCATGCAATCCCACCGTCCCCACAAGAAGACACATTCACAAATACAACTAGCTCAGATCCTACAGAAGATGAGTTGCCATGTCAACCTAGTTTGGTTCATGATTATATTGAAATGATAATATTTTTGAAATATTTGAAAATGCTACTGTTAACAACAATTTATTAGATGATGATGAAGAAGAGGAAGAAAAGGACATGAATATAATGAGAGTTTAGAGAATGATGATGAAGTGGAAGAAGATGAATATGCAAATAGTAATATAAATGAGGGGGACGTTAATGATGGTTAAGATAATGTTAATGCTAATGTTACCGAGGAGATGACACAAAGTGCGAGAGTACATCAATTTTCACAAGAGTCGTCCGATTCAACCAACCTAGATGAATTATACAGTGTGCGCGACTAACATGTCTCTGGTAAAATACATGTTCACACAGTCGCTATCTCAGCTAACGATAGTAGTTGTACCACACTTGCTATCTCAGATAGCGACTGTGAGTTTTTAAGATTTCCAGAGACTTATTAGTCTCATGAATTCTGCACACAACTACACTCGCTATCTCAGATAGCGTGTATCTCACAACCACACTCGCTATCTGTAGTGATAGCGACTGTGAGTTTTGGAGATTTTTAGAGACTTGTTAGTCTCATGAATTTTCCACACAACTACACTCACTATTTCAAATAGCGTGCATCTTACAACCATTCTCGCTATCTGAGATAACGACTATGAGTTTTGAAGATTTCCAGAGACTTGTTAGTCTCATCAATTTTGTACACAACTACACTCGTTATCTTAGATAGCGTGCATCTTCCAACTACACTCTCTATCTGGGGCCAACTCATTTCAACAACACTTTGCATTAGCTTTCTTTCAAGTATACAACATATTCATTTATCATTACCCAAACAGGTGAAACACGTGCATCACCATCATCAAGAGTTTATCATGACTCAATCATATGAATACCACAAATAATCCATCTTGTTCATAGTTCAAAATCATCCAAACAACACAAGCTACCAAAACATATAAACAAACACTAGAGACACACACACACCAAATTCAACTATATATTTACATACTTCATTGGTTCGACAATAGCCAAACTACCATAATGGGTACACCTACTGCAAATACATACCCGAATAACCCAAAATGAGTGGTTCACCTTAATCAACCCAAACAAGTATAACCGAGTGGTGCACCATAGCCAACCCAAACCATATAACACAATAATCTAGTACACACCACACAAGTCAACTTATACATGAAAATAATACATAAGTCTTAAATAAACATAAAAGTTAGAAAATCATGGATCTGGGGTAAAAAAGTTCGGGGGGTCTCCTTGTAGGATTGTGTCTTGAATACTTATTGTTCAAATTAAAAAAAGGTAATATGAAGCACGGAGGTCGAAGCGTCGAAGTGAGTAGAAGGAGAAACAGCAACAGTAGGGTGCATGCTAGTTGCGGTCGACCGGTCTTGGTGACAGTCGACCGCACCCCCTGACCGCTCGAAGTACAGGGAATGTCAGAGAGTGGTATGGTCGACCGGTCTTGTTGGACGGTCGACCGCCCGCAGCGCTGTGTTTGTTTTGGGCCCCAATTTGTTTGGTCGTTTAAGCCCAATCTTCAACTCCAAGTTAGATCATGCGGCTCCTATTCAGTTACTTCTTTTTAGGTTATATCGGGCGACTGAGAATTAAGATTAGACCTAGATTTTCTCTCTATTCTTCTATATATATATTGTAAACTCCTCTAATATGAGAGGGAGTACTTCATAGATTCTGTTCTCCATTGCAAAGAGAGGCTCCAGAGAGAGATAGTTCTTGGTAGGTGAGTTTAATTCCTTGTATCAAGTGAATCAGTAACTCCTTGTAATTTATTCTAGTTGAATATCAGATCTCCCTAAATTTTTCCCCGGATTAAGCAAAGCCTAACCGGGATAAGTCATCATTGTTGTGTTTGTGTTAGTTTGGTAGATCTACTTGCTTGCTCAATTTATTCGCCTCGTCTACTTCAACTTTCTCATTGCTCTATTAGTTCCGCTATGATCAGAGGGCGTTTGTTGACGCCCCAATCCCAACACTCTTTTGCCGGTTCGTTCGTTTTGGAGTGGAGTGGCTTGGGTAACATTCGAAAGGAGAATTTTATCATCTTCTTGTTCTTGCGGCTCTTGGATATTTTCTTCCATCTCAATTTCTGGCTCATCGATGTGCTTCTCTATGCGAACTCCTCGTTCTTCTAAAACCTACAGTTTCTCCACCCAACCCAAGGTGGGACCCTCTTTTGCTCCCGAGATCTATGCCTTGAGAAACATATGTAGGAACCGGCGTAGATTCACACCCTGCCCATCCATCTAGTGGTCACTCAGATTCTGACCCGATATATTCTGCCTGTCCTTTGACTAGTTGCTCGATTTTTTGCTTAACGAAGGGCAGTGTCTGTAGTATAAGTTAAGAGTTAAGCATCGCATACACATATATATCTGCAATGAATGTGGCATTGGTGTACATGTAGATATAAATGCAAGTCATTTAATAAATTAATGTCGCTCCCTTCTATTGAGTGTCGTGGCATATCAAGCAATAGTACCCTTAAAACTCATACTAGCTACGTACACTAGATGACAGAGCGTAAGTGCATATCAATTTACAGATATATAATTCCTTTACTAAACCTAGAAAGATATAAATGAACATATACTGATGGACAAGGTGATCCTATATCACCATTATTGTTTGTTTTAATTGCTGATATTTTCAACAAAATGTTATCCCTTGCTTGAGATAATAATCTTATTGAAAGTCTAGGTAGTTTTTGTAGCGCCCCGAATTTCTAATAAATAAAATTAGAAATATGTGCCACAAATTCCAGAATCAACCTCAATTGTAATCATAAACATAGCATCCAAATATAGAAAAATTTAAAACTTTTATTACATCAACTCTTTTGCAAAGCACAGCGGAATTTAAACACCTTAGATTACAATTCTTTTTACAACACAGCGCCATAAATACAATTTTTTTTCTTTACAATCAATCTTTTTACAAGATATGCATAAACATTTACTAATTTACCACATGCTCCCAACTCCATGCTAATGGTACCTACCTGTACAACATGAGGCTAGAGATAACTCTAACCCCAAAACTATAGGGATCAGCCATAACGGTGTGTGTGATCTTCAAAGAAAATACAAACTTAAATGGAAACTTAAAGAATAAAATCGTGAGTCAACAAGCGAAATATATTAATACAGTAATAACAGATGAAACATGAAATAACAATAAATGAAGCATAAATCATCAAGTGAAGCTAGGCTAAGTGTCAAATGTAAGAAAATAAAAAATAAGCATGCATAATACAAGTCAAGAAAAACACAAAGGCACATGATGATTACTAATGCATACTTGTCGAAATCTATGCATCGCATTCTATATAGGTCCGGTACAAG
Source organism: Hemerocallis citrina (assembly GCA_017893485.1). NCBI lineage: Eukaryota > Viridiplantae > Streptophyta > Magnoliopsida > Asparagales > Asphodelaceae > Hemerocallis > Hemerocallis citrina. Next base: position 307,770,315 of record CM030359.1, on the reverse strand, counting down.
CCCTTATCGTTCTCCATTTTATAGGGTTCAATCTCACGTTATGCAACTAACCCTACTACAGTGATTACTTTAAGATTTAGATTATTCTGTGAGTTAATAGTCCATGCCCCGATAATTTCAGAAGTCAATCTTTATCCACAGATAATTCCTGAGACTATTTCACTCACACCTGGAAATTTTCGAGAATACCCCACACCGCAAGCAATGACGCCTCATCACACGAATATTCCATGAGCGTCGCTTCGATCCTGATAATTCTGGAGATCAATCCCACACCGCAGGTAATTCTGGAGACTATTTCACTCACACATCGATAATTCTGGGAATTATCTCACACCACAGATCATATGAGGCCCCCCTACCCATATTTTCTCTCATTTCATCAAAACTCCAACTAGTACTTGTCCTTAGGTTGATTATTATTATTATTTAATTCACAATTCTCCCTAGAGTTGGTGTACCCTGTCAGACTTAATTCATCTGATTCAACAACAAGGCCCCACCGACCAAAATATCCACAAAATCTCATCCGCCGACACATTAGGGTCTCACTCAACCTCTAGAGTCTTAAAACTCAAACATCAACTCAACATATCTTGACATCTCATAAATCCAAATAATCCAACTCATAACGAGTTTTACCTCAAACCAATAGTTAATAGAACCGAAAACTTCCAAAGTACAACTGTTTGATTTATCAAAACTGAAAAGAAGTGTGAACAAAACTTAGATTTATACTCTCAAAATAGAGAAGAATAGATTCAATATAATACTTTTGGAAATTATGAAATGTTTACTTTCCAAAACCACAAGAATTAGAATTTAAACTCCACCACAACTTAAAAATTCACACTCTCTGAAAAGTGGAGTAATCTGAACTAAATCACTTTGAAAAAAAACAGAGAAATTATCTTTGCAAATTCAAAGAAACAATCATTAAAGAAATAGAAAGAAACTCAGCAAAACAGAGCATGTCGGTCGACTATCATACACAGTTGAGAAAGTTGCGGTCGACCGACGACACTCAAAGAAAAACAATACTCAAGCCATGACAGTCGACTGTCAAATGCTGTATAAACAATGGCGGTCGACTGCCAGCGCTCAAAAACCCCTCTTCACACTGCGGTGATCAACTGACAGCTACTGTAGAAAACGCTCACAGGGGAAGATGGCGACGGATTAGGCATGACAGTCGACTGCACTGCACGTTCAATTGAACTGCAGTCGATCAACAGATATACTGCGGTCGACTGCGCAATCGATTGACATGTCCAGTCTGTGACAGCCAATTGAAATTCGCAAATTCTCTCAAACTGATACACGTTAAAACTTCGAATACATGATTTCAATTGCTAAAAATCTACAACAGCACAAGTATATCCTTGGCCAAAACAATTTAATTTATGCATCATGTCAAATCTCATAAATTTCACAAAATTCCAATTTTCTGAAACTTATATTGTTGCAAAAAATCAAGATTTGAAGAACTTCTCTTATGAATACTGAAATCTTACAAATGCAGTCGAAATCTCCTTCATATACTGAGAACACAATTCAAACATGTTAAAAACTGAGAGTAATCTTGTTTTACACATTCACTGGTCAAAATATCTCAATCCACCCAACTTAACATCAAGTTCTTTTACTTCTTGTTCAATCTCAATCTAAACCAATAATAATTCTTCATCTTCAATCTCAAAACAGCGAATACAAAAGAAAAATAGCAACTTAAAGAATTTCTATTCATCATATGCGTGTATGACATTACTATTCAATTTGCATTCTAGTTATACATGATATACATCCACAATTCAATGATTTCTCACACAAACAATAATTAGATCTATACTAATTATGTAATATCCCGGACGGATATTACATTTTATAAATTATTATTTTATTATTATTTTATTATTATTTTGTTTTAAATTCCAGAATGGAAATTTGTGGTGGATAACACCCAGTTTTGTTCATAAACATTATCTGTACACATATACCAGTCTGTATACACCCGTATTGTATCAAATTGGTACCGTGATCTTCCGAACTGATAATAAAATTTATTTTATTATTATTTTCGAAATTAAATTATTTTTATACGGATTATGCGAAGATTTTTGGTATACACATATATACATACATATATATATATTATGTCAATTAGTACATTGTACAAATTGTGTGGTGTGTATTTTTGGACAAAGTACTTATCTTTGTCATGACAAAATCTAATTTGATTGTTAGGGTTTTTATAAGTATTTAACCTAGGATTAAGTGTGCATGAGAGAATAAGCAGGTGTTCTTCTAGAAGCTCTCCACCTCACCAATGCACCATGCTTCCACCTCACCTCACACCCATACCTCCACCTCACCTTTGCCCATTTCTAAGAGAGTCCGGCCATACCTTGCCCAAGGGGCTTTTTGCAAAATGCCTAGGTGCATTTTGCACTCTCCACCTTCTCTTCCACCTATAAATACCCCCTCCCACTTCACATCTTGTCTCTTTTTACAAGAACAAAAAAAGGAAGGAAAAGAAAGAGAGAACAAACCTCTTACTTGAGAGTTTTCATTGTAGGTTTCCATAGGAGTTTTCCTAGGAGCTAAGGGGAAAGAGAAGGGTAGCAAGCTAGTTCTTCCTTCAAGGAAAATTTAGGTGGGGGATCTCCATTTCTTTTGTTCTCCTTGTTTGATGTTGTTTTCCTTATGTATTATTTTTGGTTCTTTTATGGGTTTGTTGGTTGTGTTTTTGCTTTTGGGTGTATGGTTGTGTTAAACAAATTGGAACTAAGTTTTGTTTAGATAAAAGGATGATGGAACCTAATAAAGAACATAAAGCTTGATTCTTGGATTGTTGTAACTTTGTTCTTGTTGTTGTTATTGGACTAAATGAACATAAGCATATGGTGATTTGTATACATACCCATCTATGGGTTGTAGGACTTGACTTGGACATATGCATATGAATATTTTTGTACATACCCATTTGGGATGTAGAACTCAAAAGAGGACTTTTGGCATAAGCACATAGTAGAATTATTACATACCCTTGGGGTTGTAGAACTCAAAAAAAAAAATGAGTCTTTATTTATTTATTTATTGATCTCTACTTGATTAATTATCAATCTTGGTAACTTTTGAAAGGGTAACTTACTGTATGTAGGAACTAAGTGGTTAAAGAAAGGAATGTTATGTAGGACTTGTAATTTATAAAAAAAAGTAGATTTTTGTAGTATTGTAGTTCATAAAGTTAGATTCTTTTGTAATATTTTAGGACTTGTAATTCATAAAGATAAGAAGTCTTGTATTAGCTAGTAAAGATCATGCTTAAGTAGTAATAAATGTTTATGCTTAAGTGTAAGAAAAGTAGTAGTAGATGTTTATGCTTAAGTGTAAGTAAAGTAGTAGTAGATGTTTATGCTTAAATATAAGTAAAGGTTAATGTTTATTTTATATATCATGCTTAGATTGTTGTAGGAAGTCCATGTTATTAATATCTACCATGTTGTAGGAAAGCTATGTTTATGTTGCCTACCATGTTGTAGGAGAGTTAAGTTTATATTGTCTACCATGTTGTAGGAAGTCCATGTCTATGTTGTATTCATACTAGAATTGTTATAGTTAGATGTTATGTATGTACACCATGCTAGATTATTATAGGTTGATGTTTATGTTATGCACCATGTTTAGATTGTTGCAATATTTAAGACTTGCTTTCATAAAGAGAAGTGGTCTTTATAATAGCTAGAAAAGACCCTTGCTTGAGTTTATCAATGCTTAAAGTAGTAATAGATATTCATGCTTAAACATAGTAAGCATTCATGTTAAGTTGTAGTAACATCCATGCTTAAGCATTAATAAAGATCCATGCTTAGTAGTAGGTATCCATGCTTAAAGTGTAGTAGATACTCATACTTGAGTTGTAGTAGATACTCATGCTATGTTGTAGATCATGCTTACTTTGTTGTAGGATAAATTGTAGTATCCATGCTTAGGTTGAAGTAGATATCCATGTTTAAAGTAGTTGGAGGTATCCATGCTTAGGTTGAAGTAAGTATCCATGTTTAGGTGTACTAGTTATCTATGCTTAGTTGTAGCAATTTTTCCATGTTTAAATAAGTATTCATGCTTAGATTGTTGTAGGAAAGTACAATCCATGCTTAAGAATAGTAATCATTCATGCTAAGTTGTAGTGAGTTCATGCTTATGTTATGTTGTATGCATGTTGTAGGGATTGTAGTAGAGAACTCATGTTTATCTATGCTTAAAATGTATACCATGCTTAGGTTGATACTTAAGTAGTATACCATGTTTAGAATGTTGTAGGTTCATGCTTAAAATGTATACCATGCTTAGGTTGATACTTAAGTAGTATACCATGCTTAGAAATGTTGTAGATTCATGCTAAGTATATATCCATGCTAAGATTGTTGTAGGATTAATGTTTAAATTACCTACCATGCTTAGATTGTTGTAGATTAATGTTGAAGTTGAAAACCATGCTTAGGAATGTGTAGGATTGATGTTTAAATTACCTACCATGCCTAAGATTGTTGTAGGAATGCTAAGTAGTATGTCATGCTTAAGATTGTTGTAGCTTCCTACCATGCTTGAGATTGTTGTAGAATGATATTTAAGGTTGTATACCATGCTAATTGTTGTAGGTTAAAGTAGTAAAAAAAATTATGCTTTGTTGTATACCATGTTAAATTGTTAATACTCATGGGTAAGTTGTAGCAACTAACCATGCTTAAAGTAGTACGAGATATCCATGCTTAAATCTAGTTGTTATTCATGCTTTAAACTTATAGTAGCTTTCTACTTAAGTTGTATCCATGCTTGAGTTGTAGTGACTATCCATGCTTAAGTAGTGAAGATCCATGCTTAAAGTGGGTAGTAGATATACATGCTTAAGGTAGTAGACATTCATGCTTAAGTGTCAGTAAAGTCCATGCTTAAAAATAGTAGTAAATATTCATGTATGAAGTCATGGTAGATAATCATGTTGTAGTTGTAGTATTAACTATCACATTGTAGTTATAGTGTTAGTAAAGAACTATCATGTTGTGGTTGTAGCGTTAGTGGAAATCCAATCATGTTGTAGTTGCAATATTAAGTTGTGAGGTCGTTCTAGCTAATCCCCTAGAAGGAATCCATGTTGAGATAACTTAGTCATTCTAGATTCAAGAGCCATGCATGCTTGAATGGTATATTGTAGCTTCCTAGATAACAGAAACCGTACTTGAATTGTATATAGTAGTATGGTAGTGAAAGATTAAAAGGGAACCATGAACCCATGCACCTAGCTCCTAGGTGATTCTAGCTCAAACTTGAGAGGGAAACCAAGAATCTAGTTGCATGTAGTTCTAGTTCAATTTGGGAAAAGAAACCGTGGATTCTAGTTGTGTGAGGTTCTAATTGAAATTGGACCATATCATGGGGACATTCCTCATCCTTATGGGTAATAAGGGTTGGGAAGGTCACTAATAATTGATTAGCTCGAAAAAAAAGGTTTTAAGTCGCGGGGCTTCTCATTGGTAGAATGCCTATTTTAGACTATTAGTAGATTCTTTTGTTGCTTCTAATTATAGAAGATCAACTTTGCTAGTAAGAGCGTATTGTTGCTTCTAGGTTGATTCTTGTGTGGTCATTGTATGTAGTTGTCTCATACGTGGCTCACCTGGGCCGTATGTAACGGTTGGTCTTACGTAGCTTATTTAGCTCGTGTGTAGGTATTGTAGGCTATGAGTGGATCCGATGAGATTTTGTGAAGTCTAGGTTAAGACAGGTTAATTGTTGTACTCTCTGGAAGAGGGACACGTACGGTATTTTTTCATGCCGAGTTGGAAGTACAGTGCCGTGTCTCGCTTGTTGGTTAGAAGAGGGACATGTACAGTGTTTTTTCATGCCGAGTTGGAAGCACAGTGCCGTGTCTCGCTTGTTTGGTCAGAAGAGAGATACATACAGTGCTTTTTCATGTCTAGTTGGAAGCACAGTGGCATGTCTCGCTTGTTTGGTTAGGGTTAGTGACATCGTTAGGGTAGTAACAGTTACTTAACCATTTTTATCTATGAATTGCCAAAAGGTGAGAGTTAGTGTTAGGGGTGATACCCTATAATCCAACCTCTCCTATAGGTTTGACACTAGGTGATATTATTGGGATGTATTCCCCTGTCAAAGGGATACGGGCGGTACTTTTTCATGACAAGTTGGGAGCACGAGTTTCGTATCTTGATTGTTAATTCCTGAATGTGCCATGATAAGAACGAGAGGGTTTCCTAGGGAAATAGACCCTACGATTCCGTCAGGTTCTATGCCATCTCATGACCAGTTGAGGGCATGGAAGAAGGTTGAAAAGTATCTTGTAGTTCGTGTTGGCTTTTGAGTGGGGTCCGGTGCGACTGGGCAATAGTGGCAAATAAGGACACCACTATTGACTACAGTAACGGAACTAGACCGTACCTTCAACTTCGCCAGTCATGTAGTATTATGTTAGGAACAGGATGGGTACCAAAGTAAAATACATGGCGCGGGTTCAAATTCCTATATATGAAGAAACGGCTTGAGATGGGGCGTATGTAGTATGGGCTGCATACTGTTCTGGAGACTTGCTTACATTAGAATAGGTTCATCCTACCCTTAGTTGATATTGCATTAGATTCTAGTCATAGCACTCACAAACACTTAAACTACACTGACACATTTGCCGTGGTTGTATGTTTGTTTTGGGAGATTTGCTGCTAGTTATCAGCCTTAAAGCGTCAGTGAATACTGACGTCCCCATTTCAATAGGTACTAGATCGCAGAAGTACAGGTGCGAGATTCAGGAGGACTCAAGGCAAGGAAAGCGAGGAGTCGATGTCATTTAAGTTCCGCTGTAATATTTATGTCGATTATCTATTTGTTGGAAAGTACCCAAGTGGGAATTACCAAGTGTTGTTCTTCATTCATTGTACTCTGATGTAAATTGTTGAAAATTGTAACACTTGGGATTGTAAAGGTATTATTGTAACACTGTTGTAATGTATTGCAGTTGTATAACATTCAGACTTGTAATACATTTTGCGTTGAATAAAAAGTTTTAAATTTTTCCGTTTTCTGTGTATTATGACTAATTGAAGAAAAGATTCTGGCTTATGTCACAGTTTCCCAGTTACTGAAAATCGGGGCGTTACAAATTAGATGACAAATCTACACATCTCATATGCATTCAAGATCAAATTCGAACATGATTATTCATACATGGTATAAAGTGATGATCTTTGTGTATCCCATACATCAATTACTTAAACATGAAAAACTTTCTCATACATTCATATTTCTTCATAAAGATGTTGATTAGTTGTCTATTTATTTAGAATCTATATTCACATATCATATTTCATAATCATACAACTTCTAATCATACATTGAACTTGAACAATTTCTAGTCATATAGAAACAAGAGGTAAGAAAGTATCACTCACTTTAAGAAGATTAAATTGAAGCACAAAAGAAATAATAAAGAAAAACCCCTTCATTCTCCTTTGCAAAAATCCAAGATCCAAGCTTTAAACACCCAGAAAAATATTGAGAAAATATGTTTTGAGTGCACAAAAGGAGAGCTGCCCCTAATATAGGCCGGGATCTAAGTTTTTAGGGTTTCACAAAGTTTACAAAATTACTCCTCAAGAAAATTAATTATTTCTTTACATATATGGATCCTTCCAATTATTTGTTAATCAAATTGATTTAAAACAAATTAAAATTAAATCTCCTCACTCTCCATATTTGGCCGGCCAATAAGCACAGCCCAGAAAATTGAAATCTGGAGTTTTTACTCCAAGTGGCAATTTTGCACAAAAGTCCTTCATTTTTGAATATTTACAAATATGACATTAATCATTCATAAAAATCCAGAAAATTTATAAATAATATCTACTAATAAATTTTAGATTTTACAAATAGATTTTCTGAATTTGTGTTTCCCAAGAAAAATATTTGCACGTGCAAAAAGATAAATTTCAGAAAAAATATTTATTAAATCACAAAAAATCATTTTAATTTATTTATAAACTAGATTTGCCCGTGGGCACGTGCCTACGGCACATCTTCGGAATGATAAAAAACACGAAAAACCCTATAAACAGTAAAACAACAATTATGTACTTCAAGTTTGAATAGTATGACAATAATTAGTTGTAAATAAAAGTCCATGTTTCCATTAGTAAGTTGAAAAATAATTATAAATGGGGGTGTAAAATCTAACTTTTTAGAACTTTAAGTGTGGAAAATGATGAAATTTAATTGTTGAAGAGATATTTGCTATTTTCAATATAACATGTGCAATAAAAAAAACGTAAAAATTCTGAAATTTAGAAACCTGAAATCTTAAAATCTAAATTCTTATGTAAATAAAGAAAGAATGGGAGAGAGAGATAGGGAGAGAGAGAAAGAGAGAAATATGAAAAAGTGAAGAGTGAAGAGAGAGATAGTAATAAAGTAATGAGTTTTTTAGTTTTGGGGGGAAAATTTTGATTTTGGGGTTTGAAATTTTGAGAGGGAAAATGTGTTTTGTGAGGTTAGTCTAGGCCTTTGATTTTGGGGGGGACTAAAGGTGAGCCACTTGATAAATTTCTTTGTGTTTTATTATATAGATTCTGAAATATTATTGAAAATTCCAGGATGTTACATTTTCCCATCTTTTAAGGGCATTCCAAACCTTCAATATATTAATGATACTATTCTCTTATTTTCTTGTGATGAAATCAAATTAAGAAATCTAAAATTGATTCTTTACTGTTTTGAAAGTATTTCAGGAATGAAGATTAATTTTGCTAAATCTTCTTCTATTTGTGTGTGTGTGGGGGGTGGGTGGGTGGGGGGGTGTGTTAGACAATATGAAATTTCTGTATTTTTTGACTGCCTTAGAGGTTCTTTTCCTTTATCTTATCTAGTCATTCCTCTTAGGATTGGTTCACTTCATAGATCTGATTGGAATCCAGTGATTAAGAAAATTGAAAAGAGACTTAATTCATGGACTGGTAGATCTCTTTCTGGTGGTGGTAGATTAACTCTTGTTAATTTTGTGTTATCTAGTATTCCTCTATATATTCTCTGTTACTTTTATCTGCTTGTTTGGGTTATTAACAAAATTGATCAAATAAGAAGAAAATTTCTCTAGATTGGTAATTCTTCAAATTCTGATAATGGTAAGTGCCTTATGAAGTGGAATATAGTTTGTAAAGAGAAAAAAAAAGAGGAGGTTTAGGTGTCATTAACTTAAGAAATTATAATTTAGTCTTGTTGGGTAATTGGTTATGGAAAATTATTACAAATGATAATCTTTCTTAGATTAGAATTATCAAAAACAAATATTTTCGTAGAAGAAATATTTTAGATTTCAAGAGTAAAGCACCTTCAATTTCTTCTTCTTTTTGGAAAGAAATTTGGAAGGGTGCTGATCCTTTTAAATGTGGTATTCAAAAAATTTATGGTGATGATGGTAAAACTGTTAGATTTTTGATATTTGGATTGGTGAATGCTCTCTGGCTACTTATTTTCCTGATTTATACAATATTGCCTACAATCCTAATGCTATTGTTTTTCCGCTTTACCATACTAACAATTTGGGTAAGGTGTGGAATATTAGATTTCGTAGAAATTTGTCTCTTTCTCAAACTCATGATTTTAATGAACTTCTTCATCTTCTTAGTAATTATGGTTGGAAAGTGAGAAATGATTTTAGATGGATATGGGATAAGAATGATACTTTCTCTGTTAAATCTTTCTACAAATTTCTGAATTCTACTGGTGAAATTTGTCCTTTTTATAAGATTATTTAGCAGAATATTGCTCCATTAAAAGTAAGAATTCTTGTTTGATTTTCAATTCATAACAAACTTATTATCATTGATATTCTTATTAAGAGGTATTTCGCTATGGGGCAGAAATGTGTACTTTGTACTAATGGTAATGAATCTACTACTCATCTTTTCATCAAATGCAGTTTTATTAAACGAATTTGGATTTTACTGAAAGGGGCATGGAGTATTAGATTATGTCCTTCTTCTGTTAAAACATGTTGGACTATTTGGAGGAAAAAAGGATTAAACCTAGATTAAGATTGCAGCGGGATATTATTAAGATGACTTTAATTTGGGTTATTTATAAAGAAAGAAATCAGAGGATTTTCTGTAAAAAATATTCTGATATTACTGGTTCTTGAATCTATTTATTTCTTTGCATCTTCATGGTCTAATATTCTCCTTCCTAATAAAAAGTTGAAAGTTCATTTTCATAATATTAATTTTACTATTCAACATTTTATTAATTCTATGTCAGTTCCAGCTACAAATACAAATACTACCTGTTGCCGCTGAATCTGGTGTGGGGGCAAACAGATAGTATTTGTGGATTCTTGGGGAAAATGAATAGTTCAAACCTTAACTTCTTCCGCCGGAGTTTGACCGCTGACTCCCGCCGTTCACCTGCAAAAAGTGCGAGACACCGGGGTTGATCCCGGCGATGCACCCTCCGATGCTCAAGTCAGTAATCAGGAAAGATTATGAGAGAGCGTAAGTTGGCCAAAGATTGATTACCTCTTCATGGTGGTGGATAGGGGGTATTTATAGCCGCCGTTGGGATCAGATTAGGAAGGTAATCCCTGATTCCCAGTGATAGGATAGCGCGAATCAGGGCTGTTAATTGACTGCAATCAGAAACCCTAATTCTATCATGATGGACTGGGTTCATTGCAGGTTGGAACCCGCACCCAGCTGAGATGGATCCGTTTACGGGTTGGTGGGTCTTAGAGGAGAAGACCCAGTACCTGCTTCAAACTCGTTTTGTAGGAGAAATTACCTTTTTACCCTCAGGCTTTAAGATTCGCGCCAAGTTTGGACGGTTCCGATTTAACTCCATTTTTAGCCATATCACGAGCCCCCCACTCCCGAAGACTGAGTTTGATCAGCCTTTGAGAAGTAGTTTCACTGTTTTATTGGCATGCGGAGTTGTATTGGAGTCCAAATGAGAAGTGTCGAATCTTGGTACGAAGTATTGTGGTAATTTCTGAGTTAGTAACATGTTCTAGGCTGTTCTTGAGCCCCTCTGGTTTTCTGGCATTTTCCCTTAATTTTTATCTATTTTTCGGACCACTATTTAATCTTGCGAAGTGTTGATTCGTCGTTCGGGGGTCTTAATCAACCACTCTAAGCAATAATTATTTACTCAGGGGCTCAAAAATATTTTTCCGAATTTATAATTATTTTCTAGAATTTTTAATTAATTTTCCCGAATTTTTAACCATTTTTTTGCAATTGTTAAATAAGTATTACGATTTTAATAAATAAAAATTAATTTTTAATACCGAATTACGTCATGGCGCGATCTAGGCCGTTCATCAGTGTTGAGCGCGATTATCTGGAGGATCGGACGGCCTAGGTAGCTCGGCGAGTATTTTCTTCATATGCGAGGGTCGGCACCTCGGCACCTCGGTTCGGATCCTCGGCTCGGCGCGCAATGATCTGCTGAGCTACGTGGCACGATCTGGAGCGACCATTATGGCTCAAATCCCCCAAAAAATGCTATCTTTTCGTTTTGTGGATGTGGCGTGATCTGAGCCGTCCATCATATTTTGTCGCGAATTTTGAGGCGATCCGACGGTGAAACTGGCTCGGCGGTATTTTTCTCCATATGTGGAGGTCGGTACCTCGTTACCTCAACTCGAATCCTTGGCGAACTGCCGAGCTACGTGGCATGATCTGGAACGTTCATCATGACACAAATCGCAAGGTTGGAGGTTCAGATCACGAGAAAACGTTATCTTGTCGTTTTGTGGGCGTGGCATGATCTGAGCCGTCCATCATGTTTTGACACGAATTTTGAGGCAATCTGACGGTGAAGCAGGCTCGACGGTATTTTTCTCCATATGTGGAGGTCGGTACCTCGTCACCTCGGCTCGGTGGCTCGTTGTACGCTGTTTGGTAGCTTGGCTAAGCACTCCGGTGGTTCGGCTCATCGTCCTCTGCCCTTAGTGGCTCGGTGGCTCAGCGTAAGCTGTTCGGTAGCTCGGCTAAGCTCTCCGGTGGCTCGGCAGCTCGGAACGTATAGTGGGGACTCGTGGCTTAATCTGGGACGTTCATCATGACACGAATCGCGAGGTTGGAGGTTCAGATCACGAGAAAACGTTATCTTGTCATTTTGTGGGCATGGCGTGATCTGAGCCGTCCATCATGTTTTGACGTGAATTTTGAGGCGGTCCGACGGTGAAGCTGGCTTGGCAGTATTTTCTCCATATGTGGAGGTCGGTACCTCGTCACCTCGGCTCGGTGGCTCAGCGTTCACTGTTTGGTAGCTTGGCTAAGCACTCCGGTGGTTCGGCTCATCGTCCTCTGCCCTTAGTGGCTCGGTGGCTCAGCGTAAGCTGTTCGGTAGCTCGGCTAAGCGCTCCGGTGGCTCGGCAGCTCGGAACATATAGTGGGGACTTGTGGCTTAATCTGGGACATTCATCATGACACGAATCGCGAGGTTGGAGGTTCAAATCACGAGAAAACGTTATCTTATCGTTTTGTGGGCATGGCGTGATCTGAGCCGTCCATCATGTTTTGATGTGAAGTTCAAGGCGATCCGACAGTGAAGCTGGCTCGGCGGTATTTTTCTCTATATGTGGAGGTCGGTACCTCGTCACCCCGTCTCGGTGGCTCAGCGTTCGCTGTTTGGTAGCTTGGCAAAGCACTCCGGTGGTTCGGCGGGCCACAAGTCGTCGAGGGGTGATGTTTAAGAAAAACGACGAGCCTTTCCCCTGAAACGTCGCAGCTTTGCGTTTTGTCATTTTACCTTCCCTTAGTGGGCCCTTAGACGTTTCGAAAGCCCAACAGTCGCTTTTTGGCTATAAGTTCTTACCCCCCCCCTCACCCCTTGGCTCATTTCTTACTTTTACTCCAAAGTTTTTACTTTCGCTCTAAGTTTGCTCTGCTAACGGCGATTTGTACTCCGAGGTGGTTGCGCTAGCTGTCGCGAGGGCCAGGCGATTTGTAACTCCCTGTTCCAGTTATACGTATTTTATTACGTGAATTTTTGTACTTCAATTTTTAGATTAGTTTTATTTTTCTCTTTGGACTCTTTATCTAAAGCCAGAATATTATTCTGATCAATTCTATAATTTTGTGATTTTTCGATCGGAGTTTAAATACAAATTTTAAACCCTGATTAATCCTAATCCTAATCCTGCCTAATTCTACGCCTAACTCCTGCTCCTGACTTCTCCTCCTTATTCCTATTTTCTAACCTAATCCCCACTAACCCCTCATTTTCTCCTTCTACGCCTAACTTCTCATTTTTTTTCCACACATATGTTTGATTTTTCTACACCCCTCCTATCCCTTCCTTTCTATATATATACACACACACACATGCAGAACCTCCCACCTCTTTCTCTTCTCTTATCTACATTCCATTCTTCATTTTCCCTTCTTCTCTTCCTCTGCCTTCTTCACATCCGAGAGCTCAAGCAACACCCAAGCTCCACTTTACCTTCCACCTTCGAGCCAACGACTCCACTTCTACGATCCCGTGAACCCCGAAAAACAACCCGACGCCGCGCCGTCTTGTTGTTGTCGTCGCTCACTGTTGCTCGCTAGCTACCGTCTTGCCGCCATTCTTACTGCCGTTGTGCCACCGTCCGTTGCCGACGTCGCTTCTTCTTTCCGTGGTTAACACCACCACCAAAATCATCACGTTATAAGGCAAGTACCTTGTACACTCTTTTTGTTCTCGTACAAGCATTTTCCTTGGACTCGTGGCAAGTAGTCTAGTTATCATCATGTTTTATTGTCAAACTCCGTTCTATTCACTTGTTCCAAGCTATATCAACTCAAGAGTGAACTGTTAACACATTTCGAATAGTGTTATCGAATATCGAATATTCAACCTTACTATCTCTAAAATTTCTTGACCTTGCACCCAGAATTCGACCATGTTCCCAATACTGGATTGATGATTTTCTGCATGGAAATCGTAGCCCATCGAGTCCCGAATCCAGAACATCTTACGGTTTCTCAATCGGATGTGTAGATTGTGAGATATCGCGATTTTAATACTGACATATCATGAATTTATGAACCTGCACGGGATTACTAACCGGTATCTCGTACTGAGAATTTGACCATGTTTCTGACACTGGATCGAAAAAATTTCTACATGAAAATCATAGCCCTTCGAGTCTAGATATCCGAAACATCCTATAGTTTCTCAATCCGATGTATAGATTGTGAGATATTGCAGTTTTAGTATTGTGACTCCGAATTTTCAGAATGCGCGCGAAACATCGAAACCAGCGAAGAATGAATTTGTACGCATAGAGACTGTCTTTAGAATGTATCGTGTGAATATGCGTTGGAACCGGAAGAGAGTCTACTTTCTAGAATCTCTGACGAAATCGGATTTGCTTTTCTGTAACAACGGAAAAGTGAATTTGAATGCAGATATGTCAAGTTGTCTAAAAATCCATCTATACATTTTTGCAAATAAACCCGTTATTTTTCATATTTAATGAACTGAATGTATTATTGTTCTTGTAATAATAACTTGCATAGATATAATAGGTTGATAGAATGCATTTTATACCACTTGATAATTCCATAATAACTACTATCGATACATGTACTCGTTTTACGTCTCATGTCCATGATTACTGCACTTGATATTTTTCCTGACTAAACTATTTGATTACACCGTTTCACTAGTCGTACCAATTGCATGTTTATAATTAATTATCAAAGAATAACAAGCCGGGTTATAAGAGTACGACTTAATTGTGGACAATATAGGGAAATATACTCGGAAGGGGGCCCGTGTTTCCCGAAATAGTGATTCTTGATTCTTAATTCTTGATTACACAATTCTTGATTACATAATTCTCGATTACATGATTCATAATTATATGTCTTGATACTATCACTGGAAGACCCGAGTACATAATCCTATAGAATTCACTACTTAAGTCTAAACGTCACATGATTGATATGCACCGAACTTGTGGTATGGGATATAGGATTGCGTGCATTAGATAAGTTAATAACACAGATAAACTTGAGATCTTCACTAAGCATGATTCTTGATTACATGACTCTTCGTTACATGACTCTTGATTCTTGATTACATGACTCTTGATTACATGACTCTCGATCCTTGATTATATGATTATCAATTAACTGAGCCTAGGTTATCAATTACTTATACCTTGAAGTCTAGAATACACTAGTTACAGTTATTACTTACATGATCATATTGTCTCAGTTCCTTATTTACTTCCATATTGTATTTGTACTTCTACTTCTTGTTTCTTCCATGTTATATCTTGTTATATTACCTTTTTTTTTGCTTGTTGCTACTTGCTGTCCGAAACTTGCTCTAACGGGAACTTTTTTATTTATCTTTGAGTTAATAATTATACAGGTACTGATGGACCCGACGAGCAGACTCTCTAGACGATCGTTGCTACTTCCTTACTACTTCATGTTATTTTTCTTCTAGTCGCTATTTTATCTAGTTGTTATAGCGAACTGCTTATCATATTATTTTAATTTTGGCACCTTGTACTCCCAGGCATCTTGACCCAATATCGATGTATTATCCAAATGATGGTTATTCTATTTTCAGCTCATGTAATTATTATATCTGCCTGCGTGAATGTGTTATAAAGATCTTGTTGAGCTTATAATTGTACAGCTTATGGATGATGTATATCATTCGCTGGGCCTCAGTTGCGTGCCTGTATGTCCGTATAGTTGGAAGCGGGGCGTGACAGGTTTTTAGTGGTATCAGAGCCAGGGCTCGAACCATGCTAAGCTCAACAATATACACACCACGTAGATCACATGAATGTTAATAACCGACTTGCCATATGAAGATTTACCCCATTCGAATATGCATTTCAGACTATGGTTCACGGAGGCTCTTCGACTTCTACATCCAGGGATGAACTATCGGAGATCGTCGCCATTCTCCAGGAGATGCAACGAATGATGGAGCTACAGCAAGAGCAAAATGAACTAGTGAGAGCTAATCTGGATAGGGTACAGGATGTCGCAAACTCCATTCAATGGGACTTGTTTGTGCACCAGCATAAGAGTTACACCGCCATGCTCGATACCCGGGAGCAGATCCTTAGAGGGTGGACTGCCGTTCAGGGGGCATTACATTTCCTTACTGTCGAACAGTCTACAGGTGGATCGATACGGAGGCCAGTTCAGATCCCGACTACTAGAGCATCACCTTACTCATCGGCGACTCCGAAGAAGGACCAGAAGTGCTATTATTGCCGTCGAGTTGGACACATACACAAGAACTGCTGGAAAGCCAACAACCTGTGTCTTGCATGCGGAGCGAATGATCACAAGGTTCGAGATTGCCCGAAGAGAAAGAGTGTCACACCAATAGGAGGATCAAATCCCAGTGGAGGACATACTGGAGAGTGTAATCAGACTCATAACTTGATTACAGAGGAGGCAGAGACCACCAAAGAAACAGTTGCTGGTATATTTTGATCTAGTCATACTTCAGTTCCTGCATCGTTTGTTGCCTTCTATACATTGCATTCATTCTCATCGATCAATCCATTATTGAGTATCATACTAGTTATTTCTTTCTATCCCTATTTTCTTGAATCTTCTGTTGGAAGAGAGTAGGAATTTTGTTGGGCTTTTAGCAAACAAATTGGAAATTGGAATAACAACAAGAAGACTCTTCACTATTTTCTAAAACTGGTATTACTGCACCTTACAAATATACACTCTATTCTAATTCTTCTTTTCTGCTTGTTTCTTGTTCTTATCTTGCTTAATTTTTTCTTCTTCCTAAACCTCTCATTTATAGGAATGAGAAATGAGTAACTGACAAATTATTCATTCCCGTTTCTCCCATTTTTCTTTGCGGCACCAATCTTGCCATAATTTTTCAACATTGTTTGGTGGGTGGGGCCCATTTTACCAAATAAGTTTGACAACCAACATTTTCGTGTTACCAATCTCTTAATTCTGCTTAATTCGTCAATCGCTATCACCTGATATCAGCAGCAAGAAGCATCACCATCAGAGTGACGCAGCGAAAGCATAGCAAAGTCCCTTATTGATTCGTGAAATGAATTTCAAAGCAAATCGTCATCAACATCTCAGGGTTCAATGTTATATTTAGAATGGATAGGGAACAAAGTACAAATATTGGCCATAGGCCGGTTATAGGGGGCGGTGCATTAATAAAGAAAAGACAAGAAGAAGAAGAAATAAAAAAGAGAGAAAGAGAGATGGAGAAGTCAAAGAAAGAAGAAAGAAAAAGAGAAAGAAAGAAAAAGAGAAAGAAAGAGGAAGAAGAAAGAGAGAGAAGTCGGAGAAGAAAGAAAAAAAAGAAAGAAAGAGGAAGAAGAAAGAGAGAGAAGTCGGAGAAGGAAGAAGAAAGAAAGAGAAGTCGGAGAAGAAAGAAAGAGAGAGAGAAGTCGGGGAAGAAAGGGAAGAAGAGAAAGAAGAAGACAACTCGGGAGTAAGCTTCGGAGAAGAGAAAGTGTGAGAAGCCGGTAGCAGAGGCGGGAGCAAGAAAGAAAGAGAAAGAGTAGGAGCTCGGATTTTCTTGGCAAATGGAAAGAAAAGATCAAGAATCAGTGGTAGGGATGAAGAGAAAATCGGTGCAAGAAGAAGGAGAAATGGGTATGAAGAAGCTTTCTTCATCTTCATCATCTTCATCGAGATTTGGTAGGATTTGTGTATTTTATGGCAGTAGCTCTGGCAAAAGAGCTAGCTACCAAGAAGCCGCGATCGAGCTCGACAAGGAGCTTGTAGAAAGGAATATCGATCTCGTCTACGGTGGTGGGAGCATAGGATTGATGGGCCTAGTTTCTGACGCCGTTCATGCTGGTGGCCGACACGTGTTGGGAGTGATTCCCAAGTCGCTGATGCCGAAAGAGATTACTGGGGGAACTGAGGGAGATGTTAGAGTTGTCTCTAACATGCACGAGAGGAAGACTGGAATGGCTCGTGCTGCTGATGCTTTCATAGCCTTGCCCGGAGGTTATGGAACACTTGAGGAATTGTTCGA
Source organism: Hemerocallis citrina (assembly GCA_017893485.1). Lineage (NCBI taxonomy): Eukaryota > Viridiplantae > Streptophyta > Magnoliopsida > Asparagales > Asphodelaceae > Hemerocallis > Hemerocallis citrina. The sequence continues at coordinate 307,752,252 of CM030359.1, read as the reverse complement.
GGTGATCACTTGGGCTCAACTGGGGATCCACAGCAAACCGGTAGGTCTTTTATATGTTGATGGATATTACGACTCACTGCTATCCTTCATAGATTTAGCTATGGCCGAGGAGTTTATATCCAGTAAGGCCAGACGCATCTTGATTTCAGCTCCATCTCCTAAGGCGTTACTAAGAAAATTGGAGGAGTATGTGCCAGAGCGAGATGAGCTTGTGACTCAGCTGAACTGGGATGTTAGCAATGTCGGTGGTTCAGACTCTGAGCCCAAACATCAAATTGTTGAGTCCTCCAGTTGAGGGTGCACAATTTTTCTTTAGTTGTTTTCGTGCCTTTGTACTCTTTGTTTCTTTTATCTTTTGTTGTACTCTCGATTGAAGAGTATTGCATTCTTAGCTATCCTATATCTCGCCTAAGTAAATTTCAAGGACAAATTTTTTTTTGTAAGGTGGGTAGGATTGTAACTCCCTGTTCCAGTTGTACGTATTTTATTACGTGAATTTTTGTACTTCAATTTTTAGATTAGTTTTATTTTTCTCTTTGGACTTTTTATCTAAAGCCAGAATATTTTTCTGATCAATTCTATAATTTTGTGATTTTTCGATCGAAGTTTAAATACAAATTTTAAACCCTGATTAATCCTAATCCTAATCCTAATCCTAATCCTGCCTAATTCTACGCCTAACTCCTGCTCCTGACTTCTCCTCCTTATTCCTATTTTCTAACCTAATCCCCACTAACCCCTTATTTTCTCCTTCTACGCCTAACTTCTCATTTTTTTCCACACATATGTTTGATTTTTCTACACCCCTCCTATCCCTTCCTTTCTATATATATACACACACACACATGCAGAACCTCCCACCTCTTTCTCTTCTCTTATCTACATTCCATTCTTCATTTTCCCTTCTTCTCTTCCTCTGCCTTCTTCACATCCGATAGCTCAAGCAACACCCAAGCTCCACTTTACCTTCCACCTTCGAGCCAAAGACTCCACTTCTACGATCCCGTGAACCCCGAAAAATAACCCGACGCCGCGCCACCTTGTTGTTGTCGTCGCTCACCGTTGCTCTCTAGCTACCGTCTTGCCGCCATTCTTACCGCCGTTGTGCCGCCGTCCGTTGCCGACGTCGCTTCTTCTTTCCGTGGTTAACACCACCACCAAAATCGTCACGTTATAAGGCAAGTACCTTGTACACTCTTTTTGTTCTCGTACAAGTATTTTCCTTGGACTCGTGGCAAGTAGTCTAGTTATCATCATGTTTTATTGTCAAACTCCGTTCTAGTCACTTTTTCCAAGCTATATCAACTCAAGAGTGAACCGTTAACACATTTCAAATCGTGTTATCGAATATCGAATATTCAACCTTACTATCTCTAAAATTTCTTGACCTTGCACCAAGAATTCGACCATGTTCCCAATACTGGATTGATGATTTTCTACATGGAAATCGTAGCCCATCGAGTTCCGAATCCAGAACATCTTATGGTTTCTCAATCGGATGTATAGATTATGAGATATCGCGATTTTAATACTGACATATCATGAATTTCTGAACCTGCACGGGATTACTAACTGGTATCTCGTACTGAGAATTTGACCATGTTTCCAACACTGGATCGAAAAAATTTCTACATGAAAATCATAGCCCTTCGAGTCTAGATATCCGAAACATCCTACAGTTTCTCAATCCGATGTATAGATTGTGAGATATCGCAGTTTTAGTATTGTGACTCCGAATTTCCAGAATGCGCGCGAAACATCGAAACCAGCGAAGAATGAATTTGTACGCATAGCTACTGTCTTTAGAATGTATTGTGTGAATATGCGTTGGAACCGGAAGAGAGTCTACTTTCTAGAATCTCTGACGAAATCGGATTTTCTTTTCTGTAACAACGGAAAAGTGAATTTGAATGCAGATATGTCAAGTTGTCTAAAAATCCATCTATACATTTTTGCATATAAACCCGTTATTTTTCATATTTAATGAACTAAATGTATTATTGTTCTTGTAATAATAACTTGCATAGATATAATAGGTTGATAGAATGCATTTTATACCACTTGATAATTCCATAATAACTACTATCGATACATGTACTCGTTTTACGTCTCATGTCCCTGATTACTGTACTTGATATTTTCCCTGACTAAACTATTTGATTACACCGTTCCACTAATCGTACCAATTACATGTTCATAGTTAATTATAAAAGAATAACAAGCCGGGGTTATAAGTGTACGACTTAATTGTGGACAATATAGGGAAGTATACTCGGAAGGGGGCCCGTGTTTTCCGAAATAGTGATTCTTGATTCTTGATTCTTGATTACACAATTCTTGATTATATAATTCTCGATTACATGATTCATGATTACATGTCTTGATACTATCACTGGAAGACCAGAGTACATAATCCTATAGAATTCACTACTTAAGTCTAAACGTCACATGATTGATATGCACCGAACTTGTGGTATGGGACACAGGATTGCGTGCATTAGATAAGTTAATAACACAGATAAACTTGAGATCTTCACTAAGCATGATTCTTGATTACATGACTCTTCGTTACATGACTCTTGATTCTTGATTACATGACTCTTGATTACATGACTCTCGATCCTTGATTATATGATTATCAATTAACTGAGCCTAGGTTATCAATTGCTTATACCTTGAAGTCTAGAATACACTAGTTACAGTTATTACTTACATGATCATATTGTCACAGTTCTTTATTTACTTCCATATTGTATTTGTACTTCTACTTCTTGTTTCTTCCATGTTATATCTTGTTATATTACCCTTTTTTCTGCTTGTTGCTACTTGCTGCCCGAAACTTGCTCTAACGGAAATTTTTCTATTTTTCTTTGAGTTAATAATTATAGAGGTACTGATGGACCCGACGAGCAGACTCTCTAGACGATCGTTGCTACTTCCTTACTACTTCATGTTGTTTTTCTTCTAGTCGCTATTTTATCTAGTTGTTATAGCGAACTGCTTATCATATTATTTTAATTTTGGCACCTTGTACTCCCGGGCATCTTGACCCGATATTGATGTATTATCCAAATGATGGTTATTCTATTTTCAGCTCATGTGACTATTATATCTGCCTGCGTGAATGTGTTATAAAGATCTTGTTGAGCTTATAATTGTACAGCTTATGGATGATGTATATCATTCGCTGGGCCTCAGTTTCTGTCTGTATTTCCGTATAGTTGGAAGCGGGGCGTGACACGATTTCCGACGAACTATTTCCGGCCGTGAACGTCACTTCAAGGTTACGTCACATCAAGGTCAGTCCTCTTTGCCTTAGATTATTTATTCGAGATGTCAAGAGTGAGCTCGAGGAGTGAGGCATCATCCTCGGGAGATAGAAGTGCCGAGGAGGTGAGGGAAGTAGTGAGCCATAGGAAGGGGAAGGAGGTAGTAGGGTCGTCCGCAGCCGAGAAGAAGAAGAAGAGAGTAATGGCCCGGTCTTCGATAGTCGAGGAGATCGTGGAGCCTGAGAGGCGAGCCCCCGAGTCGGGTTGGTACCCTGGTGTGCTGTCCGGTCACCCCGAAATTAGGTAGTACAGCGGCGATCTGCTGGAGAAGGCGATCGTTGGTCGCTCGGCGACTTACGAGGAGAACGCCCCGAGGGAGGTCACCGAGGTGGATGATCTTGCTTCGGTATTATCCAAGCGGGATCTTCTCTGGATCAGAAAGGGGTTCTCCATCCCTCCGGAGTATAGGCTGATCCTCCCCGGCCCAGGGATGCGAGCGAACACCGATCTGTCACCGGACACGTGCGTCTTCGACTTCGACTCCTTAAACGCTGGTCTGCGCTTCCCTCTCCACCCTTTCGTCATGAAGGTCCTTCATTGGTATTGTCTGGCTCCGGTGCAGTTCATGCCGAACACTTGGCGCCACGTGCTCGCCTTCTTGCTTCAGTGCCGTATTATCGAGGTCAAGCCGGACATCGTCATCCTCCGGAGTTTGTATCGAATCAACCGGATGACGAAGCTCGAGCCTCGCTATTACTTGTCACCCCAGCGAGGCGTTAAGTTAATTGAAAATCTGGATTCGATAAAGAATTGGAAAGAGAAGTTCTTTCTGTTAAAGGGGCCCTCGTCGTTGGGCATCCCGACTCGGTGGAAGGCAGAGGTGCCGAAGTTCACGAGGGTCGACCCGGTGTTGACGGCTGCCGAGGAGGAGGTGGCGGCCAAACTAATCGCTCTCCCGATGTTGAGCTGGAGAGAGATGACCGAGGAGATGCTACACGGGTCGGGCCTTAGTCCGATCGACCCGAGTACGCTCCTGACATCTCACTGTAAATTATTTTCTTCAAATGCCTTGTACATTCTTTTAACTTTTTCTTTTGTCGCTCTGAACAGAGGCGCCGAAGATGGATTTCATGGGCATGATGACCGAGCGAAGCAAGGTCACCGACGGAAGGAAAAGGAAGAAGCCGAGCACTGGTTTCACGTCTGGCCGACCCACCAAGGCCCCCTCAGTAGTCGCCGGCTCAACTCAGGCACCGTCTCCGTCTGTGGCCGTCCTCCCCGACCCTTCTGCCCCTGCCCCATCTGCCCCGAAAAGTGAGGCCTTCTCTATTTCGGTGGCTCTGGCGCTGCAGGCTCTGCCTTTGACGCCTCAGGCCGAGCAGATCTTGACCGAGGCCCACAAGAAGCTGTTTGTCCCCAACTTGCGGGTGAAGAACCACGATGGCTTTTTGGGTGACTTGCAGATGTGCATGCAAGCCGTCAAGCATCTTGCGACCCCAAAGGACCGAGCCGCCCTGAAGGCGGGGATGACTGGCGACGATACCTACGAAATCGCTCGGTCGCTTATGTCGGTAAGTCTTGATTCCTTCTGAAAATTTCTTAAGTCCACAGCTCGGCTTTCGTTGCGATATAACTCATACTTTTTGCAGGCCACCTGTCACTTCGGCCACCTCGTCCAAGAATTCACTGAGCAGGAGAGGGAGTTGAAGGCCCTCTGTGACAAGGACCGGACGGAAAGGGCGAGAGCTGTGAATCAGCTCGACGCGGAGCAGTGCCGCTCGGAGGCCTTAGAGGCTCGGGTCACCGACCTCGAGGCGGCCTTAGAGCGAGTGAAGGAGGAGCTCGCTGCGGAGGTCGCCAAGGCTGACGAGGAGAGGGCCACAGCGGTGAAGGCCTTGGAGGCGGCGAAGGCAGGACAGGACGAGATGGTGGAGAAGGTGAGGAAAGAGATCGAAGCTGAGGCGAAGAGCCACATGGCCAAGAATATGGAGCTTTCTTATGCGAGAGCACTCGAACATGTGGAGGCTCGGGTCCCTGGCTTTGACAGGGTGGGGTACCGGCTGTGGCTCGGCAGCGAGGTAGAAGGCGACGAGGAGGAGGGCGAAGAGGAGGAAGGAGAAGAGGAGGGTGAGCAGCGGGGTGGCGAGGTGCCTGTCATTTCGGAGACTGTGGCAGCCGACCCTCAAGCAGGGGCGACGGGGGGCGAGGGGCCATCTGTCGTGGTACCTGTGTCCGAGCTGCCGCCCCAGGTGGACCTTTGATCCCCTCGCCTTCGTAATAATAATTTTTTTTTCTTTCTTTCATTGTAATGCCTTGTAGCGGACTGGCCACCGCTTTTTTGCCATGAATAAAATTTTGCCCGAACTCGAGTTTTGACAAAGTGTGGACAGTTTCTTCGAAATTTGGCTAAGTGTTGGGTTTGGAATTTCTATGAAGTTTGGCAAGTGTTGAGTACTGCCTTTAGTCTTTTTTTCTAGTTGTGTTGATATGCTTCGTTCTTTCAGATCGTCGAACTCAGTTCGGACTTCGAGGCAGCCCGCCTTCGTGCAGAACTACGAAAGCGGTCTTGCGAAGCTCGTCTCGAGGGCGAGGTGGATTTGCTCAGGAGGGTGTTGTTCGACATCGAGAGAGAGAAAAGCGAGCTGCTGGCAGAGGTTCGCCATTTGCAAATAACCGAAGAAGAGCTCTCGGCGAAGGAGGATGAGTTAAATGAGCTAACTTCGGCGATGCGGAAACTGACGGCCGAGCGTGACGAGCTTACGGTGGAGGTCGAGCAATTAAGGAGGGTTACGGTCGACAAAAGCATTGAAGTGACCAACCTTCGTCGTATCATAGCTGACAGTGCTGGTGACGCAGGCTCGGCTAAGCTTCCTCGGTTTAAGATATCTGTGAAGGACGATACTTTGAAGGATAGGATCATCGAACTCAAGGAAGAGGTTGCCCACCTTAAACCTCAGCCTTTGTGGGTTAACGTCCGATGCACTTCGTGTACCCGTGAGGAGAGTGAGAGGGGGATCGCCTTCTACGAGCTCGCGACTCGTCCACCTATCGTTCGGCGGAGCCCGGCCGATGCTTAGAGCTGTGTGGCCATCTCGTCTAGCGGAGCCTCGGTCGAAGCCACAGTCAGAGGCAGCACCGAAGAGGCATCTCGGTTCGTTGGTGTAGAGACGAGCTCGGAGGTTAAGCGGCGCCGCCCTCGTGTTTCTCTAAACCGAAACGTCCCCGTCCGGAAGAAGCGTTGAAAGAGTTGTATTATGCTTTTGAATTTTTGTAGCACCTCGTTGTAGTAGCTTGGTCTTGTAACTTGAATGTTTCCAGTTTGTTGTACTCTTTAATAAAAGTTCGTTTACTTTTTGATGCTCGTGTGTTAGAGTTTGTTTCAACGGTTGTGGAAGCAATTCCGAATGGCGAACCACTTCTAGCTCACTTAAGAGAGAGTTTGCAAAGGGGAGTCGAGCCACGTGTTGGACTCCGAACTCGTCGTTAGAGTTTGTTTCAACGGTTGTGGGAGCAATTCCGAATGGCGAACCACTTCTAGCTCGCTTAAGAGCAAGCTTGCGAAGGGGAGTCGAGCCATGTGTTGGACTTCAAACTCGTCGTTAGAGTTTGTTTCAATGGTTATGGGAGCAATTTCGAATGGTGAACCACTTCTAGCTCGCATAAGAGTGAGCTTGCGAAGGGGAGTCGAGCTGCGTGTTGGACTCCGAACTTGTCGTTAGAGTTTGTTTCACGGTTGTGGGAGCGATTCCGAATGGCGAACCACTTCTAGCTCGCTTAGGAGCAAGCTTGCGAAGCAGAGTCGAGCCAAGTGTTGGACTCCGAACTCGTTGTTAGAGTATAAAGAAGGTAAAAACAGAGAGATGCAAGCAATTCACAAGTAAGATATGAAGAAAAATGTTCTTTATTGAAAACTAATAGTCGGCTGGTTCTAAGTTGCAAGCCATTATTACATTGGAGAAATAAAGAACCAAAAGTAAAATTACAAGTGAAGGGAAAGGAACGGTTCGACATCTGACGGTAATCGGAGAGGCGTTCATGCACTCTCTTGGTACTTCAAGAGATGGTCGGCATTCCAAGTCCTGGAAATCTCTCTTCCTTCAAGGTCTTCTAGACGGTAAGTTCCGGGTCGAACCACCTTGGTGATCTTGTAAGGTCCCTCCCAATTTGGAGCTAGCTTACTCTTCTGACTGGGAAATGAGATAGCTAACTTTCTGAGGACCAAGTTCCCCTCTTTGAGGTTGGTGGGACGGACTCTCTTGTTGTAAGCCAGCTCGATTCTCCTTCGGTAGCTTTGCTGGCGGATCGAGGCTCTTTCATGGAGCTCATTAATCAAATCCAAATTCGCCCGAAGCTCCCTGGCATTCTGCTCTTCTTCATAGGCAATTAGGCGAGGAGAGGGTACACCTACTTCCAGGGGGATCACAGCTTCGGACCCGTAGGTGAGATTGAACGGCGACTCTCCTGTGGGGATCCGTTTCGTAGTGTGGTAATTCCACAGTACGTTAGGGAGCTGATCTACCCATAAGCCTTTAGCGGACTTATCCAGCCTCTTCTTAATACCAGAGATGACTTGTCGGTTGGCATTTTCTACTTGACCATTCGATTGTGGGTGGGAGACGGAGGAGAAGCGTTGTTGGATGGCGAGGTCTTCACACAGAGCTCGGAATGCGGCCTCTGTAAACTGTGTTCCATTATCGGTTATGAGGACCCGAGGGACACCAAACCTGTAGATGACGCTCTTCCAGAAGAACTGAAGGACTGTGTTCTCGGTGATTGTAGACAAGGGCTCGGCCTCTATCCACTTCGAGAAGTAGTCGATTGCCACGACTAAAAATTTGAGCTGGTCGGGAGCTGGTGGAAACGGCCCTAGTAAATCCATCCCCTATATTGCGAAAGGGATCGGACTTGATAGGGAAGCGAGGTGAGCTTGGGGTAGGCGACGAATATTGGAGTACTTTTGACAAGAGCTGCATTGCCGAACATGTCGCTCGGCATCTTGTAGGAGGGTAGGCCAGAAATATCCATAATTCAACACCTTCCGGGCAAGGGATCTGGACCCTGAATGTGCTCCGCCTATGCCTTTGTGAATCTCTTGCAAGGCGTATGTGGCTTGTTCGGGGGAGAGACATCTCAGATAAGGTCTACCGTCAACCTGTGTGAAGGAGCGTATGTACAAGATCCCCTTAACAAGGGTATACCGCTCCGCTCTGGTTTTGACTCGACGAGCTTCCTTAGGATCCTCGGGGAGGAGCCCATCCCTTAGAAATTCTACCATGGGTTTCATCCAATCATCTTGAAGTTGAACTGGCAGTGACTCCATTGAATCGGAAGTTTCTTCTTCTATGCTCGGCCTCAGGAGCACTTCAATCAGGATGGTTTGCTCGAGACCTAGGAGGGAGGAAGAGGCTAACTTGGAGAGGGCATCTGCTTGGGCATTTTCATCCCTGGGGATTCGCCGAATAAGTGCCTCTTCGAATAGAGCCATGAGATTTTGGACCTTGGCTAGATACTTAGCCATTCGGTTATCTCGCGCTTCATACTCGCCTAAGACTTGGTTCACGACCAGCTGAGAGTCACTAAATATACGGAGGCATTGTGCCCCTGCTTTGCGGGCCATTCTGAGACCGGCTATAAGGGCTTCATACTCCGCTTCATTGTTGGAGGCCTTGAAGTTGATGCAGAGGGAGTATTGAAGAACGAAGTCATCTGGGTCCGCCAGAATGACTCCGGCTCCACTCCCTTCGGTGCAAGAGGATCCGTCTACATATACCGACAAGATAGGAGGCCCGTTTGCTGCTCGACTGACCTCGGGGATAGTGTTCTCAACAATGAATTCAGCCAATGCCTGAGCTTTGATCGCGATCCGGGGCTGGTAGGATATATCATGCTGGCTCAGCTCGATCGACCACTTCATGAGATGGCCAGAGGTTTCTGGCTTGTGCAGGACTTGTTTCAGCGGCTGGTCGGTGAGAACGACCACCGAGTGGGACTGAAAATATGGGCGAAGCTTCCTAGCTGCCATAACCAAGGCGTATGCCATCTTCTCTAGCCTTGGATAACGAAGCTCGGCATCACGAAGTACCTTGCTTACATAATAGATGGGCTTCTGAGCCTTGTCTTCTTCCCTCACCAAGACAGCACTGAGGGTTTGTTCGGAGGCAGCTAAGTGGAGGTAGAGTGTTTCCCCGGGGATAGGCTTGCTGAGGAGAGGGGAGTTGACTAGATAGGCCTTAAGCTGATCGAACGACTCCTGCTGTTGTCGACCCCATTCGAAGCCCTTAGCCCCCCTGAGAGCCTTGAAGAAGGGAAGACACTTCTCCTCTGACTTGGAAAGGAAGTGCCCTATAGCTGCGAGGCACCCGGTTAGTTTCTGAACTTCTTTCACATTTTTGGGAGGAGCCATGTCCAGTATGGCTTTGATCTTATTTGGGTTGGCTTCGATCCCTCTTTGGCTGACCATGAAGCCTAGGAATTTTCCCGACGAGACTCTGAATGCACATTTGTTCGGATTTATCCTCATATCATGTTTTCTTAATACATCGAACGCCTCCTACAGATCGGTGACATGGTCGGCCCCACGGATGCTCTTCACAAGCGTATCATCAACATACACCTCCATGTTGCGGCCGATCTGATTTTGGAAGACTTTTTTAACGAGGCATTGGTAAGTGGCGCCTGCATTCTTCAACCCGAAAGGCATTACCCTATAGCAGTAGAGGCTTTGATCGGTAACAAAGGAGGTCTTCGGGATATCCGGGGGGAACATGCAGATTTGATTGTATCCGGAGAAAGCGTCCATGAAGCTGAGAAGCTCATGGCCCGAAGTGGTGTCAATCAGGGTGTCGATGCTTGGAAGAGAGAATGGATCTTTGGGGCATGCTTTATTCAGGTCGGTAAAATCTATGCAGATCCTCCAGCTCCTGTTGGCTTTCTTCACCATCACAACATTTGAGAGCCATTCGGGGTAATTGACCTCCTCTGTATGAACTGAGCCTTAAGGAGCTTGTCCACCTCTTCTTTTATAGCTTGTTGGCGCTCGGGAGCAAATTTGTGCATCTTCTGTTGAACCGGTTTGGACCCCGGTGCAACACTCAGGTGGTGGACGAGGAGCTCTTCGGAGATTCCTGGCATGTCGGTAGCCGACCATGCAAAGAGGTCACGGTTCTTTCTAATACATTAGACTATGTCCGAGCTTAGGGCAGATGGGAGGGTCTTGCTGATAAAGAACTTGCGGTTCGGATCTTGCTCAGAGAAGAGCACTTCCTCCAATTCATCCACCGGCTCGAACGTTGGTCGGAGACCATCTTGGGGGATTTCAAGAGTTTCGAGGGAGAGGACTGGACCCCCAGTAGAGGTCATGTAGCATTTGCTGGCCATTTCCTGACTGCCTCTGACTTCCCCTACTCCTGCCCGGGTGGTAAACTTCATCTTGAGGTGATAAGCGGAAGGGATGGCTTCGAGAGCAGCTAGGTCGGGTCGGCCTAGGATCACATTATAAGCAGCGGGGACGTCGACGACCATAAAGTCCATCGGCTCTGTTCGGGTAATAGGAGTTTTTCCAGCAGTTACGTCGAGGGTGATCACCCCTTCAATAGTCACTGGCACTCCCGTGAACCCGTGGAGTGTGTAGCCGGCGGGCTTAGGTCTGTCTCGGGATAGTTTGAGCCCTTTGAAAGCAGCGAGGAAGAGGGTGTTAATGGAGCTGCCATTGTCCATTAGGATCCTCTCCACTTTAAAATTCGCCATATGGAGGTTAATGACTAGTGCGTCACAATGGGAGATTCGGACGCCCACCAGGTCTTCATTTGAGAATATGATGGGTACTCCGAGGCCTTTAGGGGGAGGTGTGCCGTGAACCGAATTAACTTCTCTCATGAATGCCTTTCGAGAGGAGTTGGAGGAGCCCCCCATTGGGCCCCCATGAATGAGGTGTAGGACACGCTCCTCTTTGAATTTGGGTGTCTCATCGCGTCGTTCAGGATGCTTGTTAGCCCCCCGAGGAGGATGAGGAAGGTCGGTTTGGTCTTTTCTCACGAATTTGGCCAGCTGTCCCTCTGGATGAGGGCCTCGATCTCGTTCTTCTGGGCCCGACAATCATTGGTATCGTGGCCATGGTCCCGGTGATAGGGGCACCATTTTTCTTTGTCCCTCTTCTTGCCAGGGGTGTTCATCTTTGGGGCAGGAGGTATCATCCCTTCCTTCTCAACTTCCATGAGAATAGTGAAAATATTGGCGTTAAGAGGAGTGAATTTTTCGAATCTGGGGGGAGGGCGGCACTGACCGCCATTATCCTTCTGGAGCTTCTTGGCTCCTTCTTCTTCTGTTCCCTTTCTCTTGGACCCGGAGGAAGGCTCCTCAAAGTTGGGGTGGTGCCCAGCTTCCTCGGCCCGAATATACTTCTTGCTTTGGAGAAGGAGATCGGAGAAGTTCTGCGGGGGCTTCTTGGCAAGGAAGGAGCGGAGGCTGGAGTTAAGGACATTTGACTGGAAGGCCGCGGAGGCAACCGACCGGTCGAGGGAAGCGATGGACCTAGCTTCCGCGGTGAACCTTTTCACATAGTCCCTCAATTTCTCACCCTTCTTCTGATTGAGGTAGCGTAGCGAAATGCTGGTCTTCTCAGTTCGGCGGCTACTCACGAAGTGGGTGACGAATAGGGTCTCAAATTTCTCGAAGGAGAATATTGAGGATGGGGCTAGACGAGAGTACCATTCCCGGGCCAGACCCTTGAAAGTAGCGGGAGAAGTCTTGCAGAGCAGGGCATCGGAAGCTTGGTAGATTAGCATGAGGGTCTTAAAGCTTTCGATGTGGTCCAAGGGGTTGGACTCCCTGGAATAAGTCTCGAATTGTGGAGGCTTGAAGCCTATGGGAACGGGCGCCTCCATGATGGTTCGAGAGAAAGGAGGTCGGCTCGGACGGAGGGTCCTTTCTCTAAGCTTTTCTTCTCTGTCCAGTTGACCCAAGCACCTCTCCATTTCGTGGAGACGACAGTAGACAGTGTCATTCCTTCGACAGTAATCAAACGAGCCTCTGGACTCGTCTTCGTACGAGGGAGAGCGGGGGCTACGACGGCGGTAGCTCTGGGAGTGGCGAGGACTAGGAATGTGCTTGGGGTTGCTAGGATCTTGGGGAGGAGAGAGGGACCGTCGGCGAGGACTTCGGACCAGAGGAGGAGTGGGGACCCTCTGAGCATTGTTGTTGTTGGGTCGAAGATTGAGGGCTTGTAAGATGGTTGCTTGGAATTGCTGGAACTCGGCACGAGTGAGGGGTGCATCATCGTTCCTCGGAGGTTGTCGACCCGCAGGAGAGTTCGGTCTTCTCTTATGGTGTCCGGGGGACTCTCTTCGCCCTCGGTGAGGAGGGGACCTTCTGTAGTCTCCGGGATGAGGAGATCGCTTACTTGGACGTTGTTGGCAGGAGGCTCCCTCTCGGGCCCGCCTTTCATCCAAACGGTGGCAGAAGGATCCTCGTCCTTCTGCCGATTGAGGATGGTGTTGCGAAGGTCATCGGAAGCTCTGGGGTTGTGGGATGCCATGGAATCGGTAGAGGGATTGTGTACGGAGATGTGGTCATGTTGGAGAGGTTGTTTCAGAGGATTGGGACGGGAGACCCCCGCACCGGCGTTCTGGGGATCAGTTTGGCCGAGAGGGGGTTGAAGATTCTGAGGAGGAAGTTGGTCCTGCTGCAGGGCTTGGTCGGGTTGAGGAGGGAGTCCTTGTGGCTGGACCGTTTCTAGGGGGTTCTCTTGTTGAGGAGTAGGTCCACGGTTGGACCCCCTAGATCTAAATTTCTTTGGAGGCATGGCTGGGTAGGATCTGACCCACGGGAAGAGGAGAGGCTGCTATTCGTCATTCCCACAGACGGCACCAATCTGTTGCCGCTGAATCTGGTGTGGGGGCAAACAGATAGTATTGGTGGATTCTTGGAGAAACTGAATAGTTCAAACCTTAACTTCTTCCGCCGGAGTTTGACCGCTGACTCCCGCCATTCACCTGCAAAAAGTGCGAGACACCGGGGTTGATCCCGGCGACGCACCCTCCGACGCTCAAGTCAGTAATCAGGAAAGATTATGAGAGAGCGTAAGTTGGCCAAAGATTGATTACCTCTTCATGGTGGTGGATGGGGGGTATTTATAGCCGCCGTTGAGATCAGATTAGGAAGGTAATCCCTGATTCCCAGTGATAGGATAGCGCGAATCAGGGCCGTTGATTGACTGCAATCAGAAACCCTAATTCTATCCTGATGGACTGGGTTCATTGCGGGTTGGAACCCGTACCTAGCTGAGATGGATCCGTTTGCGGGTTGGTGGGTCTTAGAGGAGAAGACCCAGTACCTGCTTCAAACTTGTTTTGTAGGAGAAATTACCTTTTTACCCTCAGGCTTTAAGATTCGCGCCAAGTTTGGACGGTTCCGATTTAACCCCATTTTTAGCCATATCACTACCCATGCTTTTGATGCTACTCAGGGTTCTACTCAAGCTGACATTATTAACATATCAGATTCTTTGATGGAGAATAAAGTTGCTGAAGGAGGTGAAGTTGTTGCTGTTTACTTTGATGCTATTGTTGCTAACTCAATTGGAGCTGCTGTTGATATTGAGGGTTTTGGAGGTGTTAATGCTGTTGTGGGTGATGATCATCTTTCTTCCACTATGGAGTCTATTGTTGCGTTGACCCCACATCAACAGGAATATATTTCTCCGATTCTACTAGTTACATCTCTTCAGGCTGCTCATGAGAGAAATGAGATCAACAATGATGGAAATCCACTAGTTGTTTTAGATCCTTAACTTTTGGCCCTGCTGTTAATTCTCTATAATACTATGTTATTTCTGTATGTGCTTGATACTTTCTTTCCTTCTGGTTGCTATTTTGCTATATGAGGCTTTATGCTTTATTTTGTGCCAGATTGGGATTCAGAACATTGACTGTATGAACTATTTTATGCTTTTAATAGTATTTGGCTAGAATTCCTTAGGATTCTATCTTTTGTTCCATAAAAAAAATTAAAAAAAAAAAAAAAAAAAAACACTATAACAATAGTGGATAGGGTATCTCTCACTGCCAAAATATTATAAGCTCTGAGCAATGCATTAGTCTCTAGTAAGCTAAAACCCCATGGCTATCTTTGTATCTCGCAGGTACTAACTAAACAGATAGGAATACAGGAAGGAAGGATTATTAGAGCTTCCATATTGGGGGAGAGAGAGAGGGGAGAAAGATGAACTCAGAGAGAGATGATAAACAACAAAGCAGACAAGAGTACTAAATTAAGTGCCATTATTTAATACTAATACCACTCATCTTTCTCTCACCAAACAACCTAACATATTAATTGCATTTATCATGCCAATTACCAACTGCTGCATTAATTCTTCCTTGAGAAATGAATGAACAAATACACCCAAGAAACAAATGGTAGTATGACATAAATAATAAATAATCTAACTGAGGATGACAACACATACATGAGATTTTACTCCAAACATACATTATAAATATATTGGGATCCACTTTTTATTAAAAGACAATATTTTAACCTTGTCTTAACCTTGTAAAATGGACCCCAATATATTTATAATGTATGTTTGGGATAAAAACTTATGTATATCTAGCATTTTGCAATCTAATTAGAGAAACGGAGGCAGATCAGAATAAGGGAGAAATTAAGGTTTTACACTGTTGCTTCCATATTGGAAGAGATAGGATGATGTCGGAGAGGGGTGGCATCCACATAAAACAACCAAAGTTTGAATTTAGATACGATGCTTATTAAACATTTTGTCCTAAGCAACCTAACATACTAAAAAAATCATCACATCAACTGTTTAAATTCATTAAAACTTGTAACGAATATCAAAGCCTGATTACTGCTCCAAAGATGAACTGCATGACTCAAGGTCAAACGAGATAGCACAATATTAATAAAATTCACACACACACAATTTATAATTTATAATTTATAAAATCTATAAACGAATTTAGTGGTCCTTAAGAATTTGCATAGTTCGAAAAGTGCAGATGCAAGAAGACATAATGGACCTCATTATCCATTATCATATTGAAAAAACCTTAACTATATAGATCTGCAAGGATGCTACCAGATTTTAGAACGTCCTTCACTTATTGTGCACATGCTCTGATAGTAAATTTTATCCTTGGTGTTTTCACTCTGAAACATATCTATAAATTTGGTAGTACAACATTTAGTGATTATTAAATAACTTCCATTTGTAAGCGGCTACGGCCTTAGTTAAAAAAATACAAAAAAAAACAACGATCCATTTGTAAGGCCATTTTAAGAATTGATAAGATTGACTTGACAAGTGATTCCTTGTAAGCAATGGGTAATAGCTTATTATCAGGTGTTGATTTATAATATGGAGTCAGAAAAAAGTACTTTATTGGTTGATCATAACTGAATACACTGGCTCCTATAAATAGGAGAGTACAAGAGTTAATCTAAATCTAATTCCGATGTGGGATTAAACTAAGACTACTTTAACACTCCTTCTCAAGCTGGTGCGTAGATATTGTCAAAGCCAAGCTTGCACAAGAAAGTTTGAAAAAAGCTTATGAGGTAGTGCTTTAGTTAGGATATTCGCTAGTTGTTCACTGAACTGGACATATGAAAATAAAATAACCTTCTTCTCCCACTCATCTCGAATGAAGTGACAGTCAACTTCATTATATTTTGTGCGCTCATTAAACATCCGATATTCAGAAATATGTAGCAGCCTTATTGTTATAGTAGAGAGGAATTGGAGACAACAACGGGATTGCCAAGTCTCGAAGAAGAAATTTGAGTCATAAAACTTCAGAAACCAAATAACCAATGACTCGGTATTCACTCTGTACTTGATTTGGCTATCACGAGTTATTTCTTACGTTTTTTCAAGATACGAGATTTTCTCTAAAGAATACAAAGTACCCACTAGTTGAGCATTTATCATCAACCAATCCTGCCCAATCAGCATCAGAATAAAATCACCGGGCCTGAAGAGAAGTCCTTCCCCAGGGTTTTTTTTAAGATAGCGAAGAATGTGAACCACTGCTTCCCACTGAATGATGATCGGTGCATGCATAAACTGGTTGACTCAACTAATTGCAAAGGCAATATCTAGCCTAGTCAATGAGAGATATATGAGTTTGTCAACCAGCCTGCGATATCGTCCTGGATCAGAGAATACTGCATCATTAAACAATGACGACAGCTTAATATTGGGATCCATACGTGTGTCACTAGGGAGACATCCGAATATTCCTATCTCAGGAAGAATATCAACGACTTACTTTCTTTAAGAATGAAAGATATCATTCTTTGTGCGTGCAATCTCAATACCAAGGAATTATCGAAGCAGACCAAAGTCTTTTGTTTGAAAGGTTTGAACTAACTGCTGCTTAATGTCTGCAATACCTTGTGAATCACTGCCTGTGATAATGATATTATCAACATAGACTAACAAAATAACAATGTCTTTGCTTCTTTTTCTCTGTGAAGAGAGAATGGTTTGCCTTACTTCTTGAGAACCTGTAAGAGCACACAGCTTAGCCGAACTTTTCAAAGCAAGCTCGAGGAGACTATTTGAGGTCATATCGAGATTTTTTTAGCATACATACAAGATTATCCCCATGTCGCTCAAAACCAGAAGGTTGCTGCATATACACCACATCTTTCAAGTCTCATTAAGAAATACATTCTTAACATCAAACTAATGAAGTGGCCAAGAACAATTGGATGCAAGAGAGATATGAACACGAACAAACGTGAGTTTCACAACTGGAAAAAAGTCTCTGCATAGTCGACCCCAAATTTCTGTGTATATCCTTTTGCGACAAAACGAGCTTTGAGTTATTTAACTGTGCCATCAAGATTGTGTTTAACTGTGAATACCCACTTACAACCAACTGTCTTACCACCTACAGGGAGGCGAAGCAACTACCAAGTACAATTCTACTGAAGAGCCTGCATTTCCTCTTTTATGGCTAGTGTCCAATCAGGGTGCTTGAGTGCTTCCTGAACATTTTAGGAATAGAGATGAAATCCAAGGAAGAGATAAAAGCTCGAAAAGATCTGTTCAGTTTAGAGAAAGAAACAAACTTGGCAATAGGATAGTGAGCACAAAAACATTTAGCCTTACGTTGACCAGTAGGTAAATGATCTGTGTTAGGGATATTACCGATAGAACTAGTTGGCACTGGTTGAACAACATAGGGTACCGCTTGAGGTGCATGCCGAGCATCGCGCGAGTTTGAGATGAAGAGAGCTTGTAAGAAAGCTAGTGGTTGGCTCGAGGTGCATGCCGAGCATCGAGAAAGCTTAAGAAGAAAAGATCTTGTGAGAAAGCTAGTGGATGGCTCAAGATGCATGTCGAGTATCGAGCGAGCTTGAGATGGAAAGAGCTTGTGAGAAAAATAGTGGTTGGCTCGAGGTATGTGTGTCGAGCGAGCGTGAGATGGAGAGAGCTTGTTTGAAAGCTAGTGGTTTGGCTCGAGGTGCGTGTCGAGCGTCGAGCGAGCTTGAGATGGAGAGCTTGTAGAAAAATCTAGTGACTGGCTCGAGGTGCCTGGCGAGTGTCGAGCGAGCTTGAGATTGAGAGAGCTTGTAAGAATGCCAGTGGCTGGCTCAAGGTGCATGCCGAGCATCGAGCGAGCTTAAGATGTAGAGTGCTTGTGAGGAAGTTAGTGGCTGGCTCGAGATGCATGCCGAGTGTCGAGCGAGCTTAAAATGGAGAGAGCTTGTGAGAAAGCTAGTGGCTGGTTCAAGATGCATGTCGAGCATTGAGCGATCTTCAGATGGAGAGAGATTATGAGAAAGCTAGTGGCTGGATCGAGATGCATGCCGAGCATCGAGCGAGCTTGAGATGGAGAGAGAATATAAAAAAGCTAGTGGCTGGCTCGAGGTGCATGCCGAGCGTTGAGCAAGCTTGAGATAGCAATAGCTTGTGAGAAAGGTAGTGGCTGGCTCGAGGTGCATGCCGAGCGTCGAGCGAGCATGAGATAAAGACAGCTTGTGAGAAAGCTAGTGGCTAAAACTTATGACAAGTTAGTGGCTGGCTCGAGATGCATGCCGAGCGTCAAACAAACTTGAGATGGAGAGCTTGTGAAAAAATTAGTAGCTAGCTCGAGGTGCATGTTGAACGTCGAACGAAGATTTAGAGAGCTTGTGAAAAAGCTAGTAGCTAGCTCGAGGTGCATACCGAGCATCGAGTGAGCTTGAGATGGAGACACCTTGTGAGAAAGCTAGTGGCTAGCTTGAGGAGCATGCTGAGCGTTGAGCGGTCTTGACTTGAAAAATTTTCACAGATCAGCTTACACGTGTTCTGCTATAGTTAACACGTGTACCACACGTGTGTTGATGATGTCATGGTTGTGGAAATCGATGCGTCTTTATCTTGATCACCGTTGGATCAAAATCAGAGGTTTGAGATTGTTTGTGGATATCGAGGCATCTTTGCGCTGACTATATAAGCTCTCACCCCTCCTTTCGTTTTCCACTTTACTTTCTCTCTCTAGTTTTCACAGCTTCTCTCTCTAGGTACTGTTCAGTCGCCAATGACCAACTTTCTGATGTCCTTTCCGATTACCTGGTTAGTATTTTTATATTATGTTGATGGTTCAGTCCGGTTCCTCCTTTCCGACTTTATAGATTGGGAGGAAGTCGACAAGGTTTATGGTGTCAAGCCTATTCGAAGTCGTAAGCCCTTCGTGGTAGAGTCGAGCGACTCAGATAGAAAGGTCGAAGAGATGGAGGTGGTCGATGAGGGTGGACCTGTGGACGTAGACGAAGATGAGGAGGAGGTTGAGGAGGTCGGAGATAATGAGGAAGAGGGCGGTGAGGAACCGTGTCAGTTGTGTATTAACTTTACTAGTTTATATTGTATCATGACATTTATTTTATATTTAGCCATTTTATTTATTGTGTTATTTATTGTGAATTAAATAAATATAATGAAGTCCTTAGAATAGTAATTTCAAAGTCATGGGATAGCAAGTACATGACTTGATTGTGAGATCCTATTGGTTGTAATCAGAATACTATTCTTAAATGTCTTTAGTCAAGTATTATTGTGAATTAGGACAACGATAATACATAGAGACTGGTGTGTGCGTAGACCGATGACCATTCTCACGGGTCATGGATATGAGATATCAAGTCTTCACATGGGTACATATTAGAGTAATAATGTACTGGATGACCCACCATAAGAACACTGCATGGATCGTTATGTGAGTGTCATAAGCGGTTCTCACAGTGACCATGGTGTAAGTAGTCCTTTCAGTTGAAGTCACTACGGTTCCCTACATGAGAAGTTATATATTTTAATGCCATCAAACGTTGTATGTAATAAGGTGATTATAAAATTGACTATTAGATATACTACAAATCATGGGGAGGGATGTGAGTGACTTAGATATGATTTGTCCCTCGTACATAGCATGAGCGATATCTACTTCGCCTTGATTGAGTGAGACTACAAAATGATTGGTTGTGCTCAAATAAGTCAATGAGATATTGATCTATTTATTTTATTAAGTCTACTCGGATATCAAGAAACCAAAGATTGAACTATACAAGGGTGACACGTTCTATACCTTGCTATCAATTAAGATATCTGGACAAATGGAGTAGACTACATGGTAACATTGGTCACTAATAGGTTATGTCAAATCACTGACATTCCCATTATTTGAGTAGCAGTGATGTATTTCTGGATACCGCTCATTGTTTGTAATACTCGAATATGATTTTAGTATTACTGTTAATATAATGGAAAACTACAGGGTCACACACTTAGAATGGATCTAAAATGGGATTTAAATTCATAAGATGAATTTAATTAGGGATCCAAGTAAGACTTGAACTCATGATATTGGTTAGACAAATAATTAGATTAAATTGGCTGACTAAAGTTCAAAGGCCCACTCTGACCAAGGTCAGACTATGAGTCCAACAACCTCATTACCCTCTTAGGGTTAGTTTTCTGCACCTATATATATGATATGTATCTGTGAAAAAGACACACGTGAAAAAACCTTAGCCGTCACAGATTGTGTGAGAGAGAGATCATGAGGAGGAACATCCCCTTTCCGTAGCTAGCATCGCGATCTAAGGAAGAGCCATTTTTTGTTCCGTTCGCGTGGATACCGTAGAGGCACTGCCGTATTGTAGTGTTGTGATTGGCTTACTGTGGAGACTGTAGATCTATCTTTAAGGTATAAATCCTAAACATGATGTATGGTTTTTGCATAGATCCATGACTATGTTTTGTAACTTTTCTTCTATGTATTTAATCTGTGATTGCATTCGAAACCTAACAAACTGGACAAGGCTCCTATTTTGAAGCCCCTGGCCAAGCAATTCCCTCCAAAGGCCCCTCAGATCCGAGGGAGGAAATTGAAGTGGACTCTTCTGGATAGTCTCGAGCAACCAATCGAGTTCTTCCCGAAACATGGTCTCGATTTTCCCTACCTCCAGCAATCGGGTTCGATCAGGAGGTACCCAGATGACCTTGAGAATTTGGTTCGGTACGGTGTGCAACCTTCTTCTCCGAGCCAACCAAAGTTCAAGATTGATGGTGTTCATAGCGTGCGACCTTCTTCATTTCCTAGAATACGAGATTATGGTGCCAAACCCGGGGATCTGACCTATGAACACTTTGTCCCCTTGGTTTTGTATATTTCCGGTTTACGCATTCAGCTCGGGACTGAGGTTGCCCCTACATCTGTTCGTGAAGAAAGTTTTGATTTGGGCTGGCTTGAGTCCGATGCAATTTGGGCCGAAGTCCTGGAAGCAGCTCGTGTGCTTCACACTGTTCAACGAGGAGAAGGGAGTTCCCCTGAAGTTGAAATATTTTTGAGCCTGTCTTAGCGTTAGTTCGTCGGGGTGCATGAAGGAATATATTATATCTCCCCTCAGCCTCATAAGCGGGTAGTCAATGGTCATCCAGACTATATTAAGAAATGGACGGAGAGGTATTTCATCATCCGAAGCCAAACTCCTTGGGAAATTCCGACGAACTGGTATTTCTAAAAGCCAAACCATAAGCCTCCAAAGGATAAAGACCTAATGGAGGAAGAGTGGGATAAAGTGAATCAGGTCACGGTTGGTAAGAGTATTGGCTGGCCGAACGTGAGCGAGAGTTATTTAGCGAGGATCAGATTGAGCCCTATCTATCCCTGTATGTCATTTGTTTCCTTTTCTCGCTTAACTTTTTTCTTTCGTTCTTATAGCTTCTACTTTCCCTTGTAGTAATGGACGATTTTGAGATCAAGGTGAGAATGGCCTACTTGGCTAGGAAGAAGGCTACCGAGCAGCCGAAGCCGAAGAAAAGGCCAACTCCTATTGGCTCCGAGGGGACTTCCGAGGCAAGGTCCAAGAAGTCGATGGTCATCTCGGTCCTAGGGACCCCCGGTTCAGCGAAGGTAGCACCGAGCTCAAGTAACCTTAAGGTTACCGACATGGTGAATAAGGGTCTCCCACCCATTTATCGCGGGGTTCAGGAGATAGTAGGTGAGGAGGGGCTTTTGCCGTGGGCCCCTAACTGGTCTGTAAAGATGGCAGATTCCCTGACCGAGGGGTCGGTGGAGCATTTGGACACACCTTGCGATAAGGAGAGTCTCTCCACCGAGACTCTAGAATCGTGCTTTATGAAGTGGGCTCAGACCGAAATAATGGTAAGTATTTCCAAGCTCCATTATTTCAAGAAAATTTTGATTATTTAGATTTCTAAGTCTTGGCTCCTCAGCTATAGGCGACGCTGCAAGGAGCTGAGCTGAGGAGGCAGTACATCCGCGAGCTACAATGTTAGGTGAAGAATGCTCAGAGGTACAAGCTTGAAATGAAGGAGTAGAAGTTGCGAGCTGATCACACCGAAGCTCGCGAGCACGCCCTCAAGGTGGAACGGATCTCCCTCGCCGAAGACCAAGATTGGCGGTTGAAGAAGAAGGAGGCGAAGAACAAGAAGAAGCTGAAAGCCGTAAAGGTGGCCACCATGGACAAGGTCATCATTGCCCATACGACCGAGCCATCAAGCACGTGCTGCGAAAATACCTAGGCTGCGAGCTCGAAGGCTTCAATTATTCTATGGTCTTGTTCGAGGTTCTGGTCACTCCATGGGGGGTGGGGGTGGGGGGGGGGGGGGGGGGGGGGGGGTACGGTGAAGAGGGGGACGATCAAATGCCTGGGGGCGGAGGCCGACCCTCACAAGGCCGTCCTTGAGCTTGAAATGGTGAGAGCCGAAGATGTGCCTCTTCCCTCTGAGAAGTAGTTTATCATTTTTTATATTTTCTTGATTTTTTTTGTCTTTGCCGAATCGCCTATCGGCCACAACTTTTTGTGTACGGTTATTGATGAAATGAAATGGATTTTTTGGGCCGACCCCTTTGGACATGGTATTTTTGAGTGATCCTTCATGATTTGGCCAAGTCTATGAGATTCAAAATAATTATCCTCTTCTTCTCTTATTAGATGACGAGCCTTTCTTGGCTGAATCCCGTGATGTTGAGATCGAGCGCCTTAGGGGCAGGTTAAAATTTATGGACTCCATCGTGGCGCGCTATCGCAAAGTTGCTAGGGATCGAAAAGCAACTCTTTCTTATTTTATGAATAGGTCAAAGGAAATGAGCTTGGAATCAGCTTGTCTGAAGAAAATGATTGTCGACCATGATCTGGGGAGCACTAGGACTAGATGGTCAATGTCTGGTACTTCCGCATGACGATCGACCTCGTAATCTTTCGTCCGCGAGGTAATAATGGAGAAGAAAATGGAGATACAAAAATTGAAGTTTGTGCTTTGGATGACCGGGTTTCGAACTGCTTCTCTAGGAGGGGGCTGGTCATCCGTTGGCTGCCCATCTCCCACCCTGAGGTTGGAGATGACGAACCCCGATGACGCTCAGAGCTCAGTGGCCGGGGTTTCTACCTTGGCCATTCCCAGGGGGGAGGTTGATAAGCCCGTTGGCTTGAGCTAGTCCTCGCTAGTCCCCAGGCCCCCAGGTGGAGGAGAAGGTCGTTGAGACGATCTTCATAACTTGTAACTTTTGCTGTATTTTTGTAATTTTGTAAGCTGTATGGTCTTGTATCTACTCCCTGAGCGAACCAAATAAATGAAAATTGATTGCTTCAGTTTAATTTTGACCGGATCTTGATTTTGACAGGTTGACCGAACGTATCTTGTCTTGGTGAAATTTGGATATCGAGAACTTAGGACTCCGAGCGCCGAGCGACGAGGACGAGAGACATTGTGAGAAATCCCTTGTCAGGAGCGAAGTCCAAGCCGAGTGGCGAAGACAAGAGAGATTGTGAGAAATCTCTCGTTAGAAGCAAAGTCCAAGCCGAGCGGCTAGGACAGGAGAGATTGGGAGAAATCCCTCTTTAGAAGCGAAGTTCAAGCCAAGCGGTGAGGACTAGAGAGATTGCGAGAAATCTTTCGTTAGGAGCGAAGTCCAAGCCGAGTGGCTAGGATGAGAGAGATTATGAGAAATCCCTCGTTAGATGCAAACTCCAAGCCTAGTGGCGAGGACAGGAGAGATTGTGAGAAATATCTCATTAGGACGAAGTCCAAGCCGAGTGGCGAGGATGGGAGAGATTGTGAGAAACCCATCGTTAGGAGAAAATTCCAAGTCGAACGGCAAGGACATGAGAGATTGTGAGAAATCTCTCGTTAGTATTGAAGTCTAAGTGGTTGGTTTCAAGACAGACAAGGTTTTTATTGCTTCAATGTTTGGCTACCGAAAGGCTACATCTTATTACAATTGTCGATGCTTTGAGATGCTGTATTACAAGTGCAAACCCGCTAGGGTCCTTCATGGAATTTGATTAAGTGCTCCGCGTTCTAGGTCTTTTTGATCACCTTGCCCCCCGGGTCTTCGAGTCGGTAGGTATCTGGGCGAGGACATCGTTGTGCGCATGTTCTGAAGCAGCCAGAGGTAGAGAACTTTACCATGCTCTGGTTTGCTAAGGAGATGGGGATGGCGAGGTAAGCCTTCAGCTGGTCGAAGGCCTGTTGTTGAGGTTCTCCCCACTCGAAACTTTTCGTCCCCCGATGGGTTTTGAAGAATCGAAGCAACTTATCCCCTGACTTGGAGAGGATGCAGCCAATAGCCGCCAGCCGTCCTGTGAGTCGTTGAACTGCTTTGACATTTCTTGGAGGGGCCATGTTCAGAATGGCCCAGATCTTCTCGGGGTTCGCCTCTATGCCTCGCTGGCTGACCATGAATCCGAGAAACTTCCACGGGGTTGAGCCTTATGTTATGGAATCGTAGGACCCTGAAAGCCTCCTCAAGGTCCTTGACGTGGTCTTTCCCTCTAAGACTTTTGACGAGCATGTCATTGACATACACTTTCGTGTTCCAACCGATCTATTCCTTGAAGATTCGATTGACGAGCCATTGATAGGTGGCACCGACATTTTTCAGCCCGAAAGGCATGACCTGGTAGTAGTGGAGGCCTTGTTCGGTTATGAAAGCAGTCTTGGGGATGTCCGGAGGGAACATCCGGATCTTGTTATAGCCTGAGAAGGCATCTATGAAGCTCAACACCTCATGACCCGAGGTCGCATCTATCAGGGCATTGATGCTCAGAAGAGGGAAAGGGTCCTTCGGGCATATCTTGTTTAAATTAGTGAAGTCTATACAAATCCTCCACTTGCCGCTTGGTTTTTTCATCATCACAATGTTGGCCAACCATTCTGGGTAGTTAACCTCCTGTATGAACCGGGCGGATAGAATCTTTTCTACTTCATCTTTCACCGCTTGTATTCTGTCGAAGGCAAACTTACGGTGCTTCTGCTGTACTGATTTCGAGTCTGGGTGGACGCTCAGCTTCTGCATGATGAGATCCTCGGAGATCCATGGCATATCCAAAGGCGTCTAGGCAAAAAGGCCCACATTCCGATGGACACAGATAATAACTACCAGCTTTAAGTACGGAGCGAGAGATCGCCACACTTGGAACCACTTAGAGATGTCATCTTCAGAGAATGGGATTTCCTCCAACTCATCGAAGGGCTCTGAGCCAATTGAACTCCTATTTGACAGTAACTCAACTGCGTTAAGCGGAAATACTACACCTCCTACCGAAGCTATATAGCATGACTGACCGGCTTCTTGTTTGACTCTAACGATCCTGACCTCATGGTCAGTAGGGAATTTCATTTTTATTTGGTAGGCGGAGGGTACCGCCTGAAGGAAAAAGAGGCCGGACCTACCGAGGATAGCATTATAGGCGGCCTTAACATTGACCACCATGAAGTCCATTGCATCGGTTCGGATGGTTGGGGCCGTTCTAGCATTGACATCAAGGGTGATAATTCCCTCAATTTGGACATGAACACCTGAAAAGACATGGAGCGTGTACCCGGCTGGTTTCAATCTTTCGCGAGAGAGTTTTAGCCCTTCGAAGGCGACCAGAAACAGTATGTTAACTGAGATTCTATTGTCAACGAGGATGTGGCGAACCTTGTGATTAACCAGTCCGAGGCTGATCACTAGGGCATCATAATGAAGTAATCAATTGCCTTCAAGGTCTTCGTTGGAGAACAAAACCGGTAGTCCTTGATTCTTAAGAGGAGGATAGTCATGAATAGAGTTTAACCTCCCGTACGAAGGCCTTGCGGGAAGTGTTCGACTCTCCTCCCATAGGTTGGCCATGGACGCAGTGAAGGATGGTCAGTCCATCAGCTCTTTCGGGTTTGGGTCCCGCTTCAGGGCATTTGTCGGCTCCTCGAGGAGGAGGCGAATGTTGGTGTAGAGGCCAGTTGTGTATTGACATTATTAGTTTACATTGTATCATGATATTTATTTTATATATGAGATATTTCATTAATTGTGTTATTTATTGTGATTAAATGAACATAATAAAGTCCTTAGAATAGTAGGTTCAATACCGTGGGATATCAAGTGCATGACTTGATTGTGAGATCCTACTGGTTGTAATTAGAACACTATTCTTAAATGTCCCTAGTTAAGTATTATTGTGAATTAGGACAACAATAATACATAGAGAGCATTTGCGTAGACTAATGACCATATCTCACGGGTCATGGATATGAGATATCAAGTCTTCACATGGGTACATATTGGAGTAATAATGTACTGGATTGATCCACCATGGGAACGCTGCATGGATCGTTACATGAGTGTCATAAGCGGTTCTCACAGTGATCATGGTGTATGTAGTCCTTTGACTTGAACTCACTGCAGTTCCCTACATGAGAAATTTTATTTTAAAGTCGTCAAACGTTGCCTGTAATAAGGTGATTATAAAGTCGACTATTGGATATACTACAAATGATGCGAAGGAATGTGAGTGACTTAGATAGGATTTGTCCCTCTTACATAACATGAGCGATATCTATGGGCCCCTTGATTGAGTGAGACTGCAAAATGCATGGCCGTGCTCAAATGAGTCAGTATGAGATATTAAGCTCATTTTTTTTAGTAAGTCTACTCGGACATCAAGAAACCAAGGATTGAACAATACAAGGATGACACAATCTATGCCTTGTGGTCAATTAAGATATCTGGACAAAGGGACTAGACTACATGGTAATATTGGTCATGGATAGGTTATGTCTAATCACTGACATTCCCGTTACTTGAGTAGCAGTGATGTATTGCTAGATACCGCTCACTGTTTGTAATACTAGAATATGATTTTAGTATTACTGTCAACGTAACTAGAACCTACAGGGTCACACACTTAAAATGGGTCGAAATTGGGATTTAAATTTATAAGATGAATTTAATTGGGTATCTAAGTAAGACATGGACTCATGATATTGGTTGGACTTTTAATTAGATTAAATGGGCTGACTAAAGTTCAAAGGCCCACACACGAATCTGAACCAGGTCAGATTGTGAGTCCAACAACCTTATTACTCTCTTAGGGTTGATTTTCTGCAGCTATATATATGATATATATCTGTGAAAAAAGGTCACATGAGAAAACCGTAGCCTTCACAGAAATTGTGAGAGAGAGGATCGTGAGGAGCACCCCTTCCTGCAGTTAGCACCACTGCGTGAGGGAAAGCTTGATTTGATCCGTTCGTGTGGATACCGTAGAGGCACCGCAATATTGTAGTGCTGTGATCGGCATACTATGGAGACAACAGATCCATATTCAAGGTGAAACTCCTCAACACGGTTTATGGTTTTCGCATGGATCCATAGCTAGGTTTCGATATTTCTTTGTAATTTTTTCGTTGTGTATTTAATTTGAGATTACCACTGAAAAATAAAAGCGAAGCCCTTTGATTATTTTGGGTGAACTCTCTTAGGTAACCCCTTTGAATGAAAGCCTCGATTTCATCTTTAAGGGCTCGGCCATTGTCAGTTTCGTGTTCGATGGAACCGACAGTAGAACCTTCGATCTATTTTTTTGTTATTGTTGGATGGGGGAAGACATCAGAAAATTCCCTTATCCTCGATCTCCACAGGGATGGATGACACATTATGGGTCAGTGGGGTAAAATTTTAAAAGCGGGGGACAAGAGGCTGTCTCTGTATTTTCTTCAGGGGCTCAGAGTCGTCCCCTTTCTTCTTCCCCTTTGCTGGGTTTGCTTCGCTCCTTCTGGATGCAGAGTCTCCTCGGCTTGGATGTATTTCACGATTCTATGTAGGAGGTCAAGAAAATCGATGGGAGGTTTCTTTGCCAAGGATGCCTTCAATTGGTTATGGCATACATTGTGTCGAAAAGCAGTGGATGGGACACCAGTGTCGAGGGAAGAGATCACCCTGGCCTCAGTTGTAAACCTTCGCACAAAGTCCCGAAGGGACTCTCCTTCCTTCTGTTTAAGGTCTAGTAGGAAAGCACTCGTCTTCTTGAGCTTGCGACTGGTCACAAAATGGGTAAGGAAATTCTCCTCGAGATGGTCGAAAATGAAAATCGAGTTGGGGGCGAGCCTAGTGTAACGCCCCGATTTCCATATGCTAGGAAATCGTGACATAAGCCAGAATCTTTCCTTCAATTAGCCACAATACACAGAAAAACAGGAAAATTAAAAACTTTTTTATTCAACACAAATGTATTACAAGTTCGAATGTTATAAACTGCAATACATTACATCAGTTTTACAATAATACTTTTACAAGCCCAAGTGTTACAACTCTCAACAAATTACATCAGAGTACAATGAATAAAGAACAAAACTTGGTACTTCACTTGGATGCTTCCCAATAATTAAATAAATTACAACAATTGTTCCAAATGGAATAATAGTAAACAACATATATTACAGCGGAAAATAAAATAGACTTTGCTTCTCTCGCCTTGAGTCCTCCTGAATCCTGTACCTGTAGCTTGCAATCCAGTACCTATTGAAATAGGGACATCAGTACATATAATGACGCTTTAAGGCTGATGACTAGCAGCGATTCTCCACTTTAAACAAACAAATTGATGAAAAGAAAAACGTGTATACATAATTGATGTGTCAGTGTATGCTTTGACTTAGATTCTAATACAGGATTAACTATCGCAATGATGCACTAATTCTAATGCAAGCAAGACTCTAGAATAGTATACAGCCCATACTACATATGCCCCATATCAAGCCGTTTCTTCATATATAGGGATTTGAACCCGAGCCATGAATTCTACTCTTGCACTCGACTTGTTTCTGAAGATACGACATGACTGATGAGGTTGCTCTGAAACGGTCTAATCTCGCCATCCGCAGTTAGATCGTGGTGTCTATGCTTACCACTACTACCCGTCGTACCGGACCTCACTCAAAAATCTGACGAATCCTTGGAGTTTCTGCAACGCAGGTTAGCTTGAAGCATCTCCTGTGGCCCCCTAGCCAGACCGTAGTCTATGAATTTTCGCCCTTAGATATAGAACATGACGGAGTTTTGGGGTCCATTCCCCTGGCTCCGACAGGAATCACTCCTGCTCTTATCAAGGCACTTCAGAAATTAACAGACGAGATACGGATCCCAAGCTCCTAATTTGTGAGAAGGCACAGACCGTATCCCTTTGACAAGAAAGGTACAGCCAATAACACCGCCTAGTGTCGGCTTATAGGACAGGTAGGATCATAAGGTATCACCCTTAACACCAACTCTTTCCCTTCGGCGAACATGATAATAAATAAAAGTTAAGTAGTAATAGCCATAAGTTACTACCCTAATGATGTCACTAAGCCCAAACAATCTCACGAGGGTTTCCAATAAACTTTCTTAAGATTATCCCGGTCCAACTCATGGCCTATCGATCCAAGACACCGGTGACGGGATCTCCCTTACTCATCACTATCCCTAACTTAGATCTCGTCAACACTCTCGGCCCGCGATCAACCCACATCAGTTAAGATCCGTCGGTGCTCGAGGTGTGATTTATCGATAGTTTCCAAGGTGATAAGATGCGAGTCGTGATGGTCGATGACCCCTAGGGTAACTATGATACCCTAGACGAGCTTTTATCGAGGTAACAATACTAGTGACTTTCCCAACCATTCTTACTCATATATTGAAGATGGAGCATGTTCACATTATATGGTCCAATTTCAATTAGAACCACATACAACTAGAATTCATGGGTTCTTTTTCCCAAATTTGAACTAGGACAACATGCGACTAGGTTCATGGGTTCTTTCTCTAGGTTGAGATAGAACCACCTAGAACCTAAATGCATGAGTTCCTCGCCAATTCGAGCTAGAACTATCATGGATCTAGTTTCATGGGTTTCTTCTTAAAATCGAACTAGAACAAATATGGAACATGGGTTCATTTCAATAATTCAATTGGATTAGCATGTAAGCTACACTCATGGGTTCCTTTTAGAATTTAATTAAAACCACTACAACATATAACTTAAACATGCATGAATCCTTTTGAATCTAAAACCACCATACAAACTCAAGCATGGGTTCTTTTAAATCTAGAACAACTACACATCTCAAGCATGAGTTCTTTACTAGAACAACTACAATAACTCAAGCATGGGTTCTTTACCACAACAACTATAATAACTCAAGCATGGGTTCTTCACTAGAACAACTACAATAAATCAAGCATGGGTTTCTTACTACAACAACTTACAACAACTTAAGCATGGTTCTTTACTACAGTAATTAGCAACTCAAGCATGAATTC
This sequence comes from Hemerocallis citrina, assembly GCA_017893485.1. NCBI lineage: Eukaryota > Viridiplantae > Streptophyta > Magnoliopsida > Asparagales > Asphodelaceae > Hemerocallis > Hemerocallis citrina. The sequence goes on along the minus strand of CM030359.1, from coordinate 307,721,888 downwards.
TTTACTACAACAACCTACAACAACTTAAGCATGGTTTCTTTAGCACATACAACTTAAGCATGGGTTTCTTACTACAACAACTTACAAAACTTAAGCATGATGGGTTCTTTACTAGAACGACCTACAACAACTTAAGCATGGTTCCTTACTATCATGATTCAAGCATGGGTTTCTTTCTACAGCAACTCAAGCATGGGTTCTTTACTAGCAACTCAACCATGGATCTTTACTACAATAATTAGCAATTCAAGCATGGTTTCTTTCTACAACAACTCAAGCATGAGTTTCTTACTACAACAACTCAAGCATGGGTTTCTTTCTACAACAACTCACGCATGAATTCTTTACTATAACAACCTACAACAACTTAAGCATTATGGGTTCTTTACTAGAACAACCTACCACAACCTACAACAACTTAAGCATGGTTTCTTTAGCACATACAACTTAAGCATGAGTTTCTTACTACAACAACTCAAGCATGATTTTCTTTTTGAATCTAGAATAATTTAGAACATGCTACTAAAGACTTTATCTAAATTAATACAAGACTACTTTTTTTTTATGAATTACAACTATCTATTTATTAAAAAAAATCTAATTTTGTCAAATCTACAAGTTCCTACATATTACAAAACTTACTTTTATTGAATCTACAAATACTACATATTACAAAACCTACTTTTATTTAATTTAAAAATCCTACATATTACAAGACCTACTTTTCTTCAACCTACAAGTTCCTACATACAACAAGATCAACTTTTTATGAAATAGGATTAGTAAAGATTGATTTCTTAATAAAGTAGAGAGCAACATACAACAAAACTTATCTTTAAATAGTTAGATGAGTTGTACAACCCCAAAATGGGTATGTAAGTATTCTCACCTTACTAATCTTTATATACTCATAGATTTAGGTCTAAGTTGTCATTTGTGTTAACAAAATAACTATAATAACAATAATAATCATAATAAGGTTAAAGGTTCAACCTTTATGTGTTTTATTTAAGTTCCACCATCCATACATTTCATGGGGTCATTTTGATCCCTACAACCACTTTATGCTAAGGATTTAGTCCAAGTTATTTTTAGAACATACAACAAAATACACACAACAAAGAGAACAAGAATCAATACAAATAAAATAGGGAAACCCCCACCTTGATTTTCAACCATTCTTATGCACAAATCTTAGTCCAAGTAGTTCAAAATAATCATAATGACAACAATAACCATAGCAAGGTTCAAGATTCTATCTTTATGTTATTTTGTTGAGTTCTACTATTCCATCTTTCTCATGTGATCATTTTGATCCCTACAATCATGTTTTATACTTAGGATTTAGTCCAAATGGTTGTAGAACATACACATACAACATCCACACCTCATAAAGATGAGTTCTTTTTAACCTACAACAAACCAAACATCATAAGATGTGTTCTTTACTCACATAGAACAATAGCTACCCTAAAGATGGGTTCTTTCTACACATACAACAAAATAAATGAAAACTGACCATAAGAAAGAGAAGTAGAGAACCCCCACCGTGATTTTCTTTGTAGGAAGGACAAGCCTAGAAAACCTTCTCCTTCCTCCTAGCTCATTTAGAAAAACCTCTTATGAAATTCCCCCAAATGAAGAACACTTAGGGTTTCTTCTCTTTCTTTTCCTCTTTATTTTTTGTTCTTGTAAATGAGACAAGAGGTGAAGGGGAGGGGTATTTATAGGACAAAAGAGAAGGAGAAGAGTGCAAATGCACCAAGATTTTAATCAAAAACCCCCTGGGGCAAGGGTTTGGCCGGCCAAGGATTGATGAGGTGGAGTGGTGAGGTGGAGGGGTGAGGTGGAGGGGAGACTTCTAGTAGAAAACACCTATTAACTCTTATGTATCTCTAGTTAATCCTAAACCCTAGGTTTAAGCCTCCAAACATATCCTAGCCATCCAAATTTGATTAATCATGACAAAAATAAGATGTTTTTGTCCAAAACACATACTACACGATTTGTACAAACGTATGAAATCGGTACAATATGCGTATGTATATATATATATATATATATATATATATATATATATATATATATATATATATATATATATATACCGATAATTTCCGTTTGTTAAACCGCATAATCCGTATAAAAATAAATTAATTCAGAAAATAATAATAAAATAAATTTTATTATCGGCTCGAAAGATTACAGTACCAATTTGATACAATACAGATGTATACAGACTGGTATATATCCATAGATAATGTTTATTAACAAAACCGGGTGATATCCACAAAAAAAATTTCAATTCTGAAAATAAAAATAAAATAATAATAAAATAATAATTTTTAATATCAGCCCCAGATTTTCCCAGACATTTTTTCAAAAACGCATTTTACAGAATTTTGTATAAGTGCACAAAACCGATACAACACATATATATACTTAATATGGGTCAGATGACGTGACCTCTCCTGGGCACAGGATCCCCTCAAAAGCCGTTTACCCCTGATCATCAGGACTGCCAGATCAGCCCTAAATCTCCTGGGCTTCTGCCACGTCAGGCCCACGGGCGACCGGGTCCAGACCCGACCCCAAACGGGTCCAGACCCGGTTGGCACTGCCTATAAATACCAGGCCCTCTACCCCTTCAAAAGGTAATCAATCTTTCCCCTCTCAAAACCCAAGTTACTGTTACTCTTCAGTGACTGACTAGACCGTCAGAGGGCCTGCCACCGGGATCAACCCCGGTGTTCTTAGGCCGAGTGCAGGTATAGAGACTTCTGGATCCGAGCTTCCAGATCCGAATCGAGCATCTTACCTCCACCTCACTCCCGCCTACTCCCGAGCCGTTCCCTCGGTTGAGGGTCGGGCGTACTGTCAGTACCGAAACTTCTGCAAAAATACATATTGAGAAGAACTCACACCTAGTGCAGCCACCCTCCAAAAACAAACCGCATCAGGTTGGCACCGTCTGTGGAAAATCGGTACGGACATCAGTCCGAACCTAGCCATTTATGGCATTCCATCAATCCGAGCTCTAATGGAACCCAAGCCCAGGAGAGCTGTCACCTCTACACGTCGTCAGGACGCTCCTCTTCAGGACGTCCCCGCCGACACTCATGGATCCAACAATCCAAAGGTCAGCCTCACACCCGAGTCGGGCGCCTCTCGCTCGGTCGTACCTGACCTGCGTCGGGTCATCCAGAACCGACAGGAAAGTTGAACTAGGGGAGGGACCGCTTCTAACTTGGTCCCGAACTGCCCCAGGCCTCCGCCCCGAGAGCGGGAGCCGGTGTTCAGCCGCATCGACCGAAGGCCGCCGCCCCAACGCGACCCGGATGAATGGGCTCCGGTCACCCACCGTGAGTTCTAAGACTTCCGGAATGAGATCCTGGAGGCTATCCTACGGACCTCTGTCAACGAGACACTCCACCGCTCTCACTCGCGGTCGGACGTCGGAGCAAGCACATCTCGCGGCCGGACAGTCCCGCCAGAGTATGACGAGGGCATCCTAAGGCACCTCCAAAAAATGGAGAACCGCCTCGACCACTTCGGAGATGGCAACGCGAGGCCGACTCAGGGTCATAGGCCAACCCGACCTCCTTTCTCCGCTGCAATCCTACAAGCGGAAATATCTCGAAATTTCCGACCTCCCCAATTCGAGACCTATGACGGCGAGGGTGATCCTACTGATCACATAGAGGTTTTTAAGACCCTCATGATGATTCACAGCGCTTCGGATCCCCTCCTAAGCCGTGCCTTCCCTGCCACCCTCCGGGGTCCGGCTCAGGAATGGTTCTCCAAGCTCGCCCCCGGCTCGATCTACTCGTTCGACCAGCTGGAGGCCAATTTCCTGGCCCACTTCGTGACCAGCAGCAAAGTCGAAAAGACGAGCGCGTACTTATTGGAACTTCTATAACACCCCGCAAAATTGGAAATGACAATTTTGCCCTTGTGTGTTATGCATATGTATTTTGTAACGAGTTTTCACTACGCATTCTGATTACCGACTATTTATGCATTTTCCATGTTGATATTATCCTATTTTGAGTCAATAAAAATATAATATTTCAATCTCTATACTTTTACGTGCTTTCTATGTGTTTTCAATGCACGTATCAATTGCGTATTTTTCCATCACTAAGTGTAACATTTCTATGTGTATTGACTATTTATTTTACGTGTTTGAACTCGTTTTATAAAACGGAAATTAATTTCTCCCTATTTTGATTAAAATGTATTTTTCGATTTTTTTGCACGTATAATGCACGTGTTTTCTACGTATGTAACAATTTCGTCGCGAAATATATAAAATTAATAAATATAATTTCTTATATTGTATTTTCACTACCATTAACATTTTTCTGCTGATAAAACCGAATTTCGTATTTTTATGTTTTACGTGCGAAGTACGTATTTTTCAGTGCGCGTATTAAAGCATATTTGTTTTAAATAAATTTCGGTGTGTGTATAACACACCGTAATTTTCAAAGAGACATATATATATATATATATATATATATATGGTTGAAAGTGACATTTGAGTAAAAATTATGGGTTATAAAAAGTGGCAGATAGTATTGTTTATTACCTATTTTATTGATTAATATATATTTTTGATGGCTGGAGCCGTTTGGCTCTATCCGATTCATCAAAAAAAAAAAAAAAGTGGCAGATGGTATAATTATGTGGTAATATGGTGAGTATGGTATATGGCATATAATGTGTAAATTGAAGTTGAATTGTGGGGGGCCCAAAACGTGCAGGTGCTGCTGCAGTTACCGCTAGGTGGCGGGGGACCCACACGCAAGAAGAAACAGGAGTTGGCGGTCATGTGCTATTCACGTGAGTAAAAAGAGAGTGTAATAAGATCGGTTTTAAACATGAAAGGTTGGGAGTTTGGGATTTTGAAGGTTTGGAAAAATGAAGAGTTGGGAGTTTTGAGAGTTAAGAAAGTGAAGAGTTGGAGATTAAATTGAGTAATTTATTAGGTGGGTAATTTTGCACTTTGATCCCTAAACTTGTCCTATAAATAGCACCCTTCGCTTCTCATTTCACACACCAAAAAAAAAAAAAACTAAACAAGAGAGAGAATTAAAAGAAAGAGAGTAGAGTGTTCTCATTTGGGAGGAGTTCTTGCTTGGAGAAGTTCTTGCTAGGAGGAGGAGTCTTGCTAGGAGCTAGGAGTTGTTCCAACCTTCTTATTGATTTCATCTTCAATTAAGGTGGGTGGTTTCATGCTTTCTAGATGTAGAATATGCATACTATAAAATATGAATGAGTAATATAAGTTAATGTTGATAAAAAAGATATAGATAAAATTCATGCTAGTGTATCATGCTATGAATGAGGATGATTTTTGTTGTGATTGTAGATACCATGCAAATTAGAAGAAGAATTCTTTTATAATATGAATCATGTTAGTATGTTTGCAAATTTTGTACTTGTTGAGTATATGAAAATTTGTGAAAGAAAGTTATATTTCAAATCATGCTTTGATAAATAAGAAAGAGGAAAGAAAACAAAATGAAATTAGTTAATATGATGAGATGTGTTGACATATGTGTATTTTGCCATGTTATAATTGAAAATATAAACTATTGCATGAAAGAGTCTTTGTGAAATTCTCATCAATAAGTGACATGCTAGGTTTGTTATAAATTGAAATTTGTAAAAGTAGAAACAAAAACTAGTTTATGAACAATACTCAAGTCTTATACAAGTTTATCTGAAAAGTGAGAAAGAAAATTGTTTAAAGAAGTAGAAATAGAATTTTAATGAATTTAAAATTTGTTGTTTTACTGTTTTAATTTCAATCTCAGTCAAGAAAATTTTTATTTCAACTTATTAGAAAGAATGAGTCTTGGATAAACAAGTCTTATGAAAAAGGGATCACTTATGAACAATATGAACAAAAGTACATTAGTACATTTCCTAAACAGAAAACATACTTAGACTTACTGGTTAGCTAGTGCAAAACAGAGCATTGTTGTGAGAGATCTTGGGTTCAAAACTTGATAGTCACATTTTATTTTGGTTTCATTTCAATAAAAATTTCGGACTGTACCGAATGTAGAAAGGGTTTTTATTCTCGGATTAAGACAAAAGTCCAAATGGACTTAATGACTAGTGGGTTCGGGGTCTGGACTTAACGACTAGTGAATTGGTCTTTTTTAAATATAGAATAAAATCTTAGTATTAATATTAAATGAAATGAAAATTATTAAGAGATAGTATAGAGCTTTCTTGAAGTATAAAAATAGAAATTTGAGAATATAACTTGCTTTGGTGAAGAAAAGTAAAATATTATTTTGTGAAGTGTTTACTCTCAAAGAGATTGCATTTTTTTATTTTGTATAAGAAATATCTTGAAGTAAATTGAGACATCATATAAGCTTGAATTTGTGAATAAGATTTTATGTAATGAAATTATTTACTTAAAATGAATTGTTATTTACTATGAATAACTAGATCATGATTAGTGGCAAGACTAAGAAATGATTACTTTGTGGACAAGTGTTAAGAAAAGATTTTGATCATTTGTGAATAAGTTGAAGATGAAAATAACTAGGTTTAAGACATGTTTATTAAAAGGTATGTGTACCCATGATTTCTTGTACATGAAAAAGTTTGTGATTTAGAGTTAGTGAGACCTCGGGTACCGGCACTATTAAATTGAAAAGAGTTGAGATTATGTTTTGAGATATGGCCATGGAGCTATCTCGTATTTGTTGATAAAGTCCGGTAGGATGTAAAACTAATTCTAGACTTGGAAATTTATTCATGTCTTGAACTAAATAATTAGGCACATAAGTGAAGATGTAGTAAACTTGGGCAAATGTAAGTGGGTGCTTCTATATAGTCAGCGGTGGATCTCTATGGCTATAGATCCAGTTGGCGGACTGTGGTTGCTCCGTAGGAGATGAAATTTTATTTCTAAATCCGGGACTTAGCGTAGTCAGGCAGATATTTACCATATTCCAATGTATATACGTATACCGGGGCTAGGGGGCACTTGCGGGATGGTTTGCACGATGAGGAATCTGTTATAATTGCCAGCGAGGCTGAGATCCATAATCGTGGAATGATCTAAACCTTGTTTTATTACTGAGTAGTTTCATGGCGAGGGATCGAACTTTTAAATGTGGAGTACGTAGGTGCTTGCCCTCGGACCTATGTAGTATGAGATACATAGAATCCGAACAAGTGTGCATTAGTGCCATCGTAGTATACAATGTGTGCATTAGGTATTAAGGCATGGTATACACTTACATATTTAGCATAGTCACGATTTAACACTTTATTGTTTGTTCAACTTTTGTGATTTGTTAAAATAATGAGATCGTTATATGTATGGCATAGAGAGAATGGCCGAGTATAATATTTTTGTCAACTGTAAGTGACTGACGTGCCCACAACTTAATATGCAGACAATGGACTTTTATGAAGAAGTAAAGATGTTATGATGCAGTTGATGACTTACATTGTTAAAGTTGTACAAGTTGTATTTTATTTCATTATTGTATTTCTTTTATTCTTCTGCCGGGTAAACAAAAATGTAATGAAATCTGATGTATTATTGAAAAGTTTTAATTTTCTTGTAAAATTGTATGAAGTGAAGTAAAGATCCTGTGAAATCTCGAATTCAGTCTTATTTAGAATTCGGGACGTTACAGATGGTATCAGAGCAGGCTTCACAAGTAGTACAAATTTATAAGGAACGACACCCTAGAGCGGACATTAGAGTGTGAGTTTTAGCTTATAGAGATTTAAATGTAAGTTATTTACATTTGTGTTTCTCTATATACTGATATTTTCTCTTCCTTTTGGATGGCTGGTGTCGTGAATGAAGTAGTTATTGACTTCCATTCATGATGCTCTCCTCGTATACATTGATGTGAGATTGTATGAGAGCATGTTTTTCCTGGATATCAGAGTGGCGCAGTGGAAGCGTGGTTGGTTGACCCTACATTCATGATACATTACACATAGACACACTTCTCTTTCAAATTATTTTTTCATGAATTTTCATACTAGTATTTTTCAACATTCAATATTTCTCAAATAAATATTTGTCTTATATTATTTGGATATGTATTATCTTGACTATCTTTCTCTGTCTCGATCTTTTGAAGTTGTTTTATCTCTATTTCAATCTTAAAGATTTTTCCTTCGTGTTTTTGGTGTCACTCTATGTCCATCCGTTCACATTTGTTATTACTTTTCGTATTATTGCAACTATTATTTTCTTCATTAATTATTTCTATTATATTTCGAATTTTGCTTATGTATTTTCTTATGTGCATTCATTTTATATGATTTGATTTTTGTGATACTATAGTATCTTATCCTATATGTTTTTGACATACCATTTTGTTTTATTTTCGATACTATTGTTATGACATATAAATTGCTAATTATGTAGCTTCTTCAATACAATACATACACTACATCACTATTGCTTTCAATTGTGTTTTCATCTCGTGCATATGCTTTTCACTATTTTCGTCCTAATGTTATAAATAACTTTCATTTCTACAGATTTTGTATATCCTATATTTCAAGTCTATATATATTTATTTTGATATTTCTGTCGTGTAATTTCCTACTTTATTTACAATTCACTAGTGTCAAACATAACACCATACTTTACTAAACACCCACTATCCAAATATTACATCTTTCCATCTCCCATTTTGGTGCAAACTAATGTCGAGAAGGCAAATATGCAACTAGACGTCAATGGAGGCAAACTGCAACTGGACGTCGGGGAGGCAAAGTCTGCAACCGAATGTCCAGAAGGCAAACTGCAATCGGATGTCATAGAGGGCAATTATGCAACTTGAGATCGTAGAGGCAAGTTTGCAGTTGGATGCCAACGGGACGAACCTACACTAGAAGGAGATTGTCTACTTTGATAAGCCATATTTTGTATTCTATAATATTTACTTACCCCTATTCTATTTTTGTACTAACTTATACTATTTTGCAACCTAGCATCATATTAATTAAACCGATTTTACTACTTAATATCAACAATTTTCTTCCTAGTATTTCGAATCTTTTTCATACTATTTTATCGTATTTTATTTTGCTACTAACCTTGTTTTATTACTACTTAATATTCATAAAATTGGGCACATAAGTCCGGTAGGAGGTAAAAACTAATTCTAGGCTTCGAAATTTATTCATGTCTTGAACTAAATAATTAGGCACATAAGTGAAGATGTAGTAAAGTTGGGCAAACGTAAGTGAGTGCTTCTATATATTCGGCGGTGGATCTCCGTGGCTATAGACACAGTTGGTGGACTGTGGTTGCTACGTGGGAGGACTTTTATTTCTAAATCCGGGACTTAGCATAGTCAGGCGGATATTTACCATACTCCAATGTATATACATATACCGGGGCTAGGGGGCACTTGCGGGATGGTTCACACGATAAGGGATCTATTATAATAGTCAGCGAGGCTAGCCAGCGAGGCTAGCCAGCGAGGCTAAGATCCATAGTCATGGAATGATCTAAACCTTGTTTTATTGCTGGGCAGTTTCATGGCGAGGGATCGAACCCTTAAATGTGGAGTACGTAGGTGCTTGCCCTCGGACCTATGTAGTATGGAATGCATAGAATCCGAACAAGTGTGCATTAGTATCATTGTAGTATACAATGTGTGCATTAGGCATTAAGGCATGGCATACAATTACATGTTTAGCGTAGTCACGATTTAACACTTTATTGTTCATTCAACTTTTCTGATTTGTTAAAGTAATGAGATCTTTATATATATGGCATAGAGAGGATGGCCGAGTATAACATTTTCGTCAGTTGTAAGTGACTGCTGTGCCCACAGCTTAATATGCTAGTAATAGACTTTTATGAAGAAGTAAAGATGTTATGATGCAGTTGATGACTTACATTGTTAAAGTTGTACAAGTTGTATTTTATTTCATTGTTGTATTTCTTTTATTCTTCCTCTGTGTAAACAAAATTTTCATGAACTCTGATGTATTATTGAAAAATTTTAATTTCCTTGTAAAATTGTACGAAGTGATGTAAAGATCCTATGAAATCTCGAATTCAGTCTTATTTGGAATTCAAAGCGTTACACCTTCGACAGAAGGAAGGGGAGTCGCTCCGGCAGTTCGTCCGGAGGTTCACCACGGAGGCAAGGTCGGTCTCCTCCCTCGACGCTGGGGTCGCCTCGGCGGTGTTCCGACACAACGTCCGGCACGGCCAGCTGAAGGCATCTCTGGCGAAGAAACCTCCCCTCGATTTCCCTGACTTGCTCAATCGGGTCGAGAAGTACATCCGGGCCGAAGAGGCCCTAAATCCCGAGGACACCAAGGAGATTCAGGGAAAGGGGAAGCACAAGGCCAACGAGGTGGAGCCAACAAAGTAGGTCCCAAAAGATGAAACTATCACGACGAAGGTCCCTTCGATCCCGCACTTCGAGAGGTACACACCACAAACACAGAACGTGTCGGCTATCCTCTTAGCGATCGAGGATAGGGACCTCGTCCAGATGCTACCTCGACCGACCAAAAACAAGAAAAGGGACCAGCGGTTCTACTGCCGCTTCCACCGGGATAACGGGCACGACACCGACTACTGCCGGGCCCTGAAGGACGAAATCGAGGCCCTCATCCAATGAGGGTACCTATGGGAATTCACACGGGAAGATGCCCGAGACCGAAGAGACACGAGGAACCGGAGGCCTTCCCCTCCGCCTTGCGCCCCCAAACCACATCCCGAGCGGAACCCCGATCCTGAAGAAACTGAGGGTCCAGCCATCCTGCATTGCGTCCATGGGGGGCCCATCGGAAGAGAGTCCAGCACTTCCCGCAAGGCGTTCATCCGAAAGGTAAACGCCGTTCGGGGTCTCCCTTCCCCCCAAGTCCAGCAGCTCCCTGTCTCCTTCTCAGGGGAAGACCTGGAGGGAGTTCGGCTCCCGCACTGCGATGCGCTCGTCATCAGACTCAACATGGCGAACTACGAGGCCTGTCAGATCCTCGTGGACAATGGGAGCTCGGTGAACATCCTCTTCTTGGAAGCATTTGAGAACCTCAAGCTCTCCCGGGATAAGCTGAAACCAGCCGGGTACACCCTGCATGAGTTCTTCGGCGTCCCAGTGCCAATAGAGAGGATTGTGACCTTACACGTCACTGCCGGTACGACCCCTCACAGACAGACCGAGTCGATGGGCTTCATGGTTGTAAACGTCAAGGCGGCTTACAATGCCATCCTCGGTCGACCAGGGCTCCGCTCCCTCCAGGCTGTTCCCTTGGCCTACCTCCAAAAGCTGAAATTCCCCACCATGTTAGGTGTCGGATTCATCTGAGGGAACCAAGAAGCAGCATGGTCTTGGTATATGACGGCGGTCGGGGGCGGTGTGTTTCCCCTGGATGCCATCGAGTTGTAGCCCGAAAGAAGCCAGCCTGAGCCTGAGCCGGCAGACGAAATAGAAGAAGTCTTGTTCGAGACAGGGGACATATCAAAGTGGTTCTGCGTGAGCTGCTCCCTCGCGCCCGACCTCAAGTTAGACCTGATCGATTGCATTCATCGCAATGTCAACCTCTTCGCCTGGAAGCCCTCCGATATGCCCGGGATCTCCGAAGAACTAATCATGTACAAACTCAGCATGATCCCCGGCTCAAAGCCGATCGTCCAAAAGCAACATAAGTTCGCCCCGGAGAGGAAGCAGGCAGTGAAAGCGGAGGTGGAAAAACTCTTGTCCGCTCGTTTCATACAGTTTTCAGCTACCCTGAGTGGCTGGCGAACGTCGTCATGGTCAGAAATGCGAGCGGGAGATGGAGGATTTGCATAAACTTTACCGACCTTAACAATGCGTGCCCCAAAGATCCGTTCCCTCTCCCCAGCATCGACGCTCTGATCGACGCGACGTCGGGTCACAATCTCCTTTCTTTAATGGCCGCTTTCTCAGGGTACAACCAGATCCGAATGTTCCCCCCTGATACAGCCAAGACGTCCTTCGTCATGGACCAAGGTCTTTATTGCTACCAGGTAATGCCTTTCAGGCTTAAGAATGCCAGTGCTACTTATCAGAGGCTCGTCAACCGAGTCTTTAATGACCAGATCGGTCGCAACATAGAGGTGTACGTCGACGACATGCTCGTCAAGAGCCAGCAGGGACAGGACCACGTTACCGACCTAGAGGAAGCCTTTGGGGTCCTTCGGACCCACAACATGAGGCTCAATCCGGCGAAGTGTGCATTCGGCGTCTCCTTGGGGAAATTCCTTGGGTTCGTCGTCAGCCAACGCGGCATTGAAGCGAACCCCGAGAAGATCCAAGTCATAATAGACATGGCCCATCCTAGAAACATTAAAGAAGTCCAGAGGCTCACAGGAAGACTGGCGGCCATCGACCGTTTTCTCTCCAAGTCCAGAGAGAAGTCTCTCCCGTTCTTCAATGCTTTGTGCGGAACCGGAGGCTTCAAGTGGGGTACTCAGCAACAAGAGGTGTTTGCCCAATTGAAAGAGTACCTCGCCAACCCTCCTCTCCTCAGCAAGCCCGAACCAGGTGAGCCCCTCGAGCTTTATCTTTCGGCTTCGGAAAATGTGCTCAGTGTCTTTCTCATTCGAGAAGAAGACAGAGTCCAAAACCCATTATACTACGTGAGAAAGGTTCTGCTCGCTGCCGAGACCAGATACTCAAAAATGGAAACGGTGGCTTACGCCCTGGTCAAGGCCGCGAGGAAGCTCCATCCCTATTTCCAGGCACATTCAATTCAGGTACTCACGGACCAGCCTCTGAAGGCCATACTCTACAAGTTCGAGAGCTCTGGACGATTGGTCAAGTGGTCGATCAAGCTCAGTCAATACAACATCGGCTATCAGCCAAGAACAGCCATCAAGAGGCAGGCCCTCGCTGAGTTCATTATGGAATGCACCATCTCCGAGCAACCCGAAAGCAGGGAGGCTGACCAGACGTGGGAAGTTTACGTCGATGGCTCCTTCTGCGAAACGGGGAGTGGTGCGGGCATCATTTTGCGAGGACCTGACAGTTTCCTTCTTCAATATTGCCTCTGCCTCAACTTTCCAGCCTCCAACAATGAGGCCGAATATGAGACCATGATCGCCGGGCTCACCCTGGCACATCAGGCAGGCGCCAGACAGATCAGAGCCTTTAGCGACTCTCAGCTCGTGGTCAATCAGATCACCGGAGAGTACGAGGCTCGTGACGACTGGAAGATCTGATACTTGGCCGTCGTCCAGCGGCTCTTGGCATCCTTTGATGAATCTGCAGTCTTGAGGATCCCCAGAGAGCAGAATGCCCAGGCTGATGCTCTGTCAAAGTTAGCCTCCTTGTCCTTCGAAGGTTTCGACTGCACCGTCCTTATCGAGGTACTCCTGAAGCCGAGTACTGACTTCCCCGAGACCCTCTGCATCGAAGACGGAGCTCACCATGACGATTGGACCACTCCCATCAGAAAGTTTCTAATCAAAGGAGATCTCCTCGAAGACCGAGCTGAGGCAAGGTGGGTCAGGGTCCGTTTAGAGAGGTTCACGATGATCAGCGAGACCCTCTTCGAATGGTCGTACACCACGACGAATGGAAGGCCCTACCTCCGCTGCTTAATCCCCACGAAGCAAAGTACGCTCTCAAAGATCTCCATGAAGGAATTGGCGGGTGCCATATGGGAAGCCGATCGCTTGCGCAAAAGCCTCTGAATCACGAGTACTACTGGCCCATAATGCTGCAAGATGCCCTCGCCTGGTAAAAAAGTGTGGCCCTTGTCAAAGGTTCTTCTCGGTGAGAAGAGCTCCGCAAGCAAACCTCCGCTCCCTGGCCAGTCCGACCCCCTTTGCTATGTGGGAGATGGATCTGGTAGGCCCATTTCCGAAGGCAACGGGCCAAATAAAGTTTCTCATAGTGGCAATCGACTACTTCACAAAGTGGATCGAGGCCGAGCCCCTGGCCATGATCACAGAGCAGCAGACCCAACAATTTATCTGGAAGCACATTGTCTGCCGATTCGGGATTCCACACGTACTCATCACATACGATGAGACTCAATTTGCGGGTAAGAATTTTTGAAAGTTCTGCGAGGATCTCGGGATCCAGCAACGCTTCTCCTCGGTATGCCACCCACAGTCGAACGGTCAGGCCGAGAACGCAAACCGCCATATCCTTGACGGTCTCAAGAAATGCCTTGATAAATCTTCCAAGGGGTTATGGGTCGACGAGCTGCCGAGCGTTCTCTGGGCCCACCGAACGACGAAAAGAATCCCCACGGGAGAGTCGCCATTCAATCTGACATACGGCACGGAGGCCATAATTCTCCTGGAGATCAGGATCCCTTCGCCCCGGATCATGGCCTTCGACGAAGCAAGCAACTCAGCATAGCTACGTGCCGACCTAGATCTCATAGACGAGGTCAGGAAGAAGTCTGCCATCAGAAGAAATACCTACCAGCAGGGGATCGAAAGGTTCTACAACAAAAAGGTGCGTCCCATCGACATCAAGCTAGGAGACCTCGTTCTCCGGAAGTTGGTGGTATCTAACCCCGGCCAAAAGAGAAAACTGGCCCCAAACTGGGAAGACCCGTACAAGGTTTCTGAGGTCGTACGACCAGGCATGTATCGCCTCGAAGGGAAGGATTAGCCTCGGCAGATGCCCACATGTAAATTATAAAAATGTAATTTGCACGTCGTGCCTTATTTTGTAAAGTCAAAATATGTTGTAATTATGCCAGATTTCTTAAAACAAGCTTCGGCTCGTATTAGATCTCTTAAAAATATGTCTCGGGCTCGACCTTCGGCATTCGGAAGAAACCGCGAGCCACAAAAAGTTTCTCTCAACGGCTTGGGCTTCGGCGTTCGGAAGAAACCGCGAGCCACAAAAAGCTTCCCTTAGAAGCTTAGGGTCCGGCGTTCGGAAGAAACCACGAGCCACAAAAAGCTTCCCTTACAAACTTGGGGTTCGGCATTCGGAAGAAACCGCGAGCCACAAAAAACTTCTCATACAAGCCTGGGGCTCGGCACTCGGACGGCACCTTGAGCCAAAAAAAGTCACCTCTAAGGTATGGGGCTCAGCATCGGCCTTGAGCACAGTTTGGGCTTGTTCAAGCCCATCAACTTATGCCCTCGGTGATGACCGCCAGCTACACCCATACTATCTATCCGAGAAAAGGTGTGGGGGCTCGGCATCGACCGCGAGCAAGGCCTTGGCTTTTCTCAAACCCAAGCGACTTTTACGCTCGACGACGACCTTCAGCTACGCCCATCACTGGCTTCTCTAAGGTATAGGGGCTCGGCATCGGCCTCGAGCACGGTTTGGGCTTGTTCAAGTCCATCAACCTATGCGCTTGGCGATGACCGCCAGCTATGCCCGTACTATCTTTTCGAGAATAGGTGTGGGGGCTCGGCGTCGACCTCGAGCAAGGCCTTGGCTTTTTTCAAAGCCCCGCGACCTCTACGCTCGGCAACGACCGGCAGCTACACTCATCACTGGCTTCTCTAAGGTATGGGGGCTTGGCATCGGCCTCGAGCACGGTTTGGGCTTGTTCAAGCCCATCAAACTAAGCGCTCGGCAATGACCACCAGCTACACCTGCGTTATCTTTCCGAGAACAAGTGCGGGGGCTCAGCGTTGACCTCGAGCAAGGCCTTGGCTTTTTTCAAAGCCACGCGACCTTCACGCTCGGCAACGACCTTCAACTACGCCCATAATCAGCTTCTCTAGGTATGGGGGCTCGGTATCGGCCTCGAGCATGGCCTGGGCTTTTTCAAACCCTGCAGCCTATGCGCTCGGCGATGACCTCCAGCTACACCTATACTATCCACAAAGGTGTTCACATGAGGGCTTGGTGTCGACCTCAAGCAAGGCCTCGGCTTTTTCAAGCCATGCCCTTTACCTCCAGCCAAGCCCATTCCAAAAAATTTCATTAAAGATTTAGGGCGCTCACTTTCGGCAAACGCTCCGAGCCCCGGACTGTTGGTTGACCCACCTCTCACCGCGAGCAACTCAGGGTTTACGGCCCTCAGAGCCAAAACCTCGAATTGTTCGAGGGTGACAGGTGAGCCACCAACCTGGCACTCTCGGACAAAAAATCTGCTTAATGGCGTCCGCCTTCAGCAGGCACCCGAGTCTCACCTCCGAGGTCGACCCACCTCTCAACCACTGACAGGTCGGGGTCAACGACCCTTGGAGCCGAAACCCCGAATTGTCAGAGGGTGGCCGATGAGTCACCACCAGTGGCTGATGAAAAAATAATGAGGAGTTGGGGATTATATAGGCCCATAAGCAGCGCATTTATTATATCGGGAAGTCCAAACGGCGGAAGGCGAAACGTCACTCAATGGGCATTGCCGGCAAGAAGCTACGGTTTGGCTCTCGAGCAAGCCGCAGACTGACCGCCCCTTTTGCCTCGGCAGTGACCTCGAGCTACACTCTTGCCCTCCTCACTCAACAAACCGTCAAAGAAAAGAAGTCGAAGTTTTTATTACTCATAGAGCACCAGAAACAGCCGCCCAATACAATGAAAAGTTTACAAATCACTCATCGCTCGGCTTAAAACTCAAACTCGGTGCTTCCCACGGGATCCTTTGCGTGCTCGGCAGGTCCGGCCAACGAGGGTATCCCGGCAATAGAGCTTTCCGCATCGGCAGGCTGGGCCACCTCCACGAAAAAGGTCGGAGAAGGTCCCAACACGGAATTGCTCGCCTCCTCGACCAGACCGGCGCCTAGCATTAGTGTCAGCCTACGGATCTCCAACTCTTTCTCTACAACAACCTCATGAAGAAAAGACTCCGAAGCCGATCGCCCACTCGAGGCATCCGAGATCGACCAGTTTGTCTGAACTGCCCACCAGTCCCGGTCGGCTATGGCCTTCTTCAGGCGAGCGACCTCCAGGCTGAGCTCCCTAGACTTATTCATAAAGTAATTCACTGTGGCCTTTCGATCCCGAGTTTGCTTACGTTGGTGAGCCAGGACACTCTCAGTTGCCCTCAGCCCCGCTCGAACCCAGGAGACCTCGGCAGAACCACGATCGGTGCCGAGGACCTCATGCGTCTATCAAAAAGGCAGGAAAGACAACAAGTCACAAAAGAGGCAAAAAAACACAAGTCATAGAGCATCGGCCAAAAAATCCTCTTTTATAAATTCAAAAATTTTTTAGTTATAAAAGAGCGGTGGCCAGTCCGCGTTCGGCAATTAGTGAAAAAAAAAGAGAGAAGGAAATTCCTAGAGTACTGTTTAGGAGGGGGATGGCACCTCTTCGTCACCTTGGTCGCCCCCGGCCCCCAATCGAGCATCCCCCTGCTCTTTGCCCTCCCCGCTGCGGGGCGTCAGCGGAAGCTCGGGGAACTACCACCCGTAGTGGAGATGTCCGATCCGAAAGTCCGGATAGATCCGCAGAATGTGATCCCTGGCCTTGTTATAAGCCTCATCCTGCGAGGCGATCAGGGTGTTCGCCATGGCGATTGCCGCCTCCTCGCTATCCTTCTTGGCCTTCGCCTTGAGCTGCGTCAGCTCGTTCGCATGGTGCTCCGTGTTGGAGACTAGCTAAGCTTGGGCGACCGCAAGGGCAGTCTCCACCGCCATTAGCTCATCTTATAGCTGTGTGGCTTCCCGAAAGTAATGCTCGGCGTTCTTCCTCTCGATGACGATCTCCTTCTCGAGGCACTTCTGAAAGTGCTGCGCATGCCGCATTGCCTGGCTGAGGAGGATCAAGTTAGAAGAATTCTTTGCAAAACTAAACCAAAAGGCAGAAGGAAGACTTAACGCGAAGTGGGCCTGAGCGAACCTCATGTAGGACGTATCAGCCGTCTCCACCACCAGGTTCATATGATCCCGCTCGGTGGTGAGATGCTCCACCACCTCCACCGTAACCGGGCCCTAAAGGAGCGTATTCCCTGACTTAACCCCCCAGTCGAGAGCAGATGACCTCATTCCCTACCGACCAACTATCTGCTCGGCGGTCGGGCGTAGTGGCGGGAGAGGCCCCTTTGCGACCTTGGCAACCTTTTTGCTGCCAGAGCTCGCCCATGGTTCCTTCGTCGACTTCGACGAATGATGATGGTGCGTCTTCGCCCTCTACGGGGTTGACTCCTCAGGCCTTGGAGTCACGGCCTGGATGGTCCCCGCCCCCGAGGCGGCCTTCTTCGCCATGTTGGCCCTCCTCTTAGCGGCCAGGGCTACTACAACATTTCGGTTGTCGAGCTCCTTGGCAGACATTTCTACAAAGAGAAAAGTAAACATGTTAACGTGAAGGCAGAAAGAAAGACAGAATAGAAACAAAAACATACCAGGGTTGGCCGGGTTCAGTCCGGCTCAGGCAAGGTGTAGCTCCGTGACGCGAAGCCACCCGATGCTGTGACCCTCTACGATCTTATCGACCATCTCCCACTCCTTCTCAGTCAGATTTCTTCGCTTCGGCAGCTTGTGGTTCGGCTTTCCAAAATTCCAAACGGTGAGGATGTCCCAAGGATTCTCGCTCCGGAATGAAGTACTTCTCTTTCCACCCCTTGATGGAGTCCGGATGTCCGTGCATCACCTTCTTGTGAGGACGGGACGAAAGATAGAAAATCCCCTCCTAGTCCCCGAGCGAGCTCATTCCCAGGATGGCTCGGAAGTAAGTCAGCCTCGGCTTAATCCCCTTCTCCTGACATTTCAAAACGAAACACACCAAGTGTTTCCAAGAGTGAGGGTCGTACTGCATGGGGCTCAGCCCCCCTCCCCCCAATTCAGCACCCTCTTGATGAACGGATACAACAGAAGTCTCAACCTCGAGACGAAAGCGTCCTCAAGGAACATGAAAAAGCTCGACTCAAGCGCGGTGGTCGGGCGAATTCCTGGAT
Source organism: Hemerocallis citrina (assembly GCA_017893485.1). Taxonomy (NCBI): domain Eukaryota; kingdom Viridiplantae; phylum Streptophyta; class Magnoliopsida; order Asparagales; family Asphodelaceae; genus Hemerocallis; species Hemerocallis citrina. Next base: position 307,703,072 of record CM030359.1, on the reverse strand, counting down.
TCGGCACAAGAAGCTCGAACTTCCGCGGAATGAAGTAAGCCGCCCTCAAGATGGGCAAGTAGTCCCTATGCAGGGCGCACTTCACATTGTCCATTTTGATCATGAACCGGCCCTCGTCCCTCAACAATGAGGTATACGCCAGAAGATCCTCCACGTCGTCAGGATGCATCCTGATCGACCCTGGATTTTTGCTGGAGAGATGGGGATATGTAAACCCGGAGCCATACTCATGCTTGTCCTTCTCGAGCGGACTGTCGGGCCGTATCCACTTTCTCTTCCTCCTTCGGGGGCGATCCTTCCTATCCGGGGAAGGCGTCACTAGGGGGCAATGGTAGGAGGTCTGTCTCTTCTTCCCCTACCTCTTTCGCGGTCCCTCTGACCTCGCCATGGTCACTACCACCTTCAGTCCCGTGCTCGGACCCCTCAACGACCTGCTCCTCTTCTTCCGGGCCTCCTTCCCTGGATTCATTCTCCTCCTCCACAAGCCCCTCTCCCTCGGGGTCCCTATCTTCGTGCTCTTCCTCTGTAGGCTCCTTACCCGGCCTACAGGATTACAAGGGCTCTACGATAAAAGCCACATCGCCCTCGCTATCCGACCCTTTTACTGACAGAACCTCCTCCTTTACCGGGTGCAGGTCACCAGACGAAAAAGATATCAAAGACGAATGAACCTCCTCCTCGGCGTGACCTGAAGTGCCTGCCATGGAGCCGGACTGATACCGTGACATTTTAAAGCAAAAATACTAACTTGTTTCACCGGAGAGCGCAAAGGTCAACGGAAAGCGGTCGCCGGCGGTGTGCACGGAAATTTCTATTAGGAAGCGGACGAAAGCAAAGTGAAAAGTGGGGTGGGGGGAAGGGGATTTATAAGCGCAAACGGGACTCCTCGAATTCCGCAAAGAGATCTGGCCGTCTGATCGTCATCATCAAGATCTAACAGCCACTAAGATCTTGATGACGTTAGCCTAGAGCACAAAAATACTTTCTTACCCTCGGCTCTGTCGACCAATGCGGCTGCTCGGTGCGCAGGGTCAAACTTCTCGGGTACTTCACCTCTATTCACCCAAAGTTACTCCCAAAAAATCTCTCAACGGCTTTAGGGTCGACGCTCGGATGTCACCGCGAGTCCCAAAAAGTTTCTCCTAAAACTTCTTGGGCCTCGACGCTCAGATGACACCACGAGCCCCAAAAAGTTTCTCCTTAAACTGCTTGGGCCTCGATGCTCGGGTGTCACCGTGAGCCCCAAAAAGTTCCTCCTAAACTGCTTGGGCCTCGACATTCGGATGACACCGCGAACCCCAAAAAGTTTCTCTCAATGGCTTTAGGGTCAACTCTCAGGTGTCGCTGCGAGTCCCAAAAAGTTTCTCCTAAACTGCTTGGGCCTCGACGCTCGGATAACACCGTGAATCCCAAAAAGTTTCTCTCAACGGCTTCAGGGTCGACGCTCGAATGTCACCGCGAACCCCAAAAAGTTTCTCCTAAACTGCTTGGGCCTCGATGCTCGGATGACACCGCGAGCCCCAAAAAGTTTCTCTCAACGGCTTCAGGGTCGACGCTCGAGTGTCATCGCAAGCTCCAAATAGTTTCTCCTAAACTGCTTGGGCCTCGATGCTCGGATGACACCGCGAGCCCCAAAAAGTTTCTCTCAATGGCTTCAGGATCGACGCTCGGATGACACCGCGAGCCCCAAAAAGTTTCTCCTGAACTGCTTGGACCCCGACGCTCGGATATCACCGCGATCTCCAAAAAGTTCCCCCTAAACGGCTTGGGGCTCGGCGCTCGGATGTCACTGCGAGCCCCAAATTATCCCATAATCAGTGAGGGGCTCGCCTCTCGACCCTAGACGCTCGGCAAGAAGGACCCATACTCCACAAACTCCTACATCCCCTTGCTTTTCCAACAAGTGAGGGGGCTCGTCTACCGATCCCCTTCGCTCGACCAACGACTTGGGGCTCGGAGCTCGGATGTCACCGCGAGCCCTAAATTATCCCACAATCAGTGAGGGGCTCGCCTCCCGACCCTAGACGCTCGGCAAGAAGGACCCCTACTCCACAAACTCCTATGTCTCCTTGATTTTCTAACAAGTGAGGGGACTTATCATCCGAGTCCCTACGCTCGGCCAGGAAACCTCGGCTCGGTGCTCGGATGTCACCGCGAGCCCCAAATTATCCCACAATCAGTGAGGGGCTCGCCTCCTGACCCTAGATGCTCGGCAAGAAGGACCCCTACTCCACAAACTCCTACATTCCCTTGCTTTTCCAACAAGTGAGGGGACTCATCGTCCGAGCCCCTATGCTCGGCCAAGCAACCTCGGGTCGACGCTCGGATGTCACCGCGAGCACCAAAATTATCCCCCAGCAAGTGAGGGGCTTGCCTGCCGACCCTAGACGAGCGGCAAGAAGACCTCCTATCCCATGGATCTCGACATCCCCTTGATTTTCCAACAAGCGGGAGGACTCGTCCACCGACCCTCGATGCTCGGCAATCCGAGCTCTGACTCTTCTACACCCGACACCCCTCGTAACTCCAGGAGGGGATCCCCTTCATCCTACCCCACTAACCTCTTCTGGAAGATATGGATCTCGTTCTGCGCCGTACACCACCCCGCTCTTTCTACAGAGGCAAAAACGACTCCTACACAGCTGGATTACCCAGCCCTCCAGGAGTGGGGGGCTCCTAATATGGGTCAGATTACGTGGCCCCTCCTGGGTCACAGGATCCCCTCAAAAGCCATTCACCAATGATCATCAGGACTGCCAGATCAGCCCTAAATCTCCTGGGCTTCCGCCACGTCAGGCCCACGGGCGACCTAGGCCGCATTCACTCTAAAAAATTGAATGAACCTAGGCCGTTGTTGGGAACAACGGCCTAGGTTATGAACATAGGCCGTTGTTCGGAACAACGACCTTTTATAACCTAGGCCATTGTTCCCAACAACAGCCTAGGCTATAAAATTTCGTTGTTTCAAATAACCTAGGCTATAAAATTGCCGTTGTTCCCAACAACAACCGAGGTTATAAAAAATTGAATGAAGACCGTTGTTCCAAACAGCTGCCTATGATTCAATTTTTTATAACCTAGGCCGTTGTTCCCAACAATGACCTAGGTTCATTCATTTTTTTAGAGCGAAAGAGGCGAACCGTTATTTGGGATGAAATTCCCAAATTAACCCTCTGCCACTTAAGTGAGTTGGGTAATTGGCGGCAGCGATCTGAGCTGTTGATCACAAAAGCGATCCAACGGCTCAAATCGATGTTTTCCAACATGGTGAAAACAAACCCGTTTTCAAAGGAGCATTCATATATATATATATATATATATATATATATATATATATATATATATATATATATATATATCATTTCTATTTATCATCTGTATATTATGCATATATCAAACTCCAATTACTTCATATTATCATATATATCCAATATATTACTCAAAGCACCAAACATTCAAACTCATACAAGTTCACCATCTTATCTCTTTTAAATCCCCGTATATATTTTTCCTTTATATCTCCATATCTAAATATATCTCCTTTATAATTTCTCTTTACTATAAAATTTTCCATTTATAACGTGAATTTCTCCTTATATCATAAATGTATTACTCAAAGCACCAAACATTCAAACTCATACAAGTTCACCATCTTATCTCTTTTAAATCCCCGTAAATATTTTTCCTTTATATCTCCATATCTAAATATATCTCCTTTATAATTTCTCTTTACTATAAAATTTTTCATTTATAACGTGAATTTCTCCTTATATCATAAATGTATAACTCCCTAAATTTTATAACCATATCCATGCCATCCATATCCTACACAGTATTGTACAACTTCATACATATACACACCTTTAAGATCATGTATATAATACACAACTCTCACCATAAGGGTAGATAACGATATTTATATCACATATGTACAAGCATAACTTTAACTGTATAGTATCGTCAATGTACAAATATATATATATATATATATATATATATATATATATATATATCTCCCGTAACACACATATATATATATATATGTTCAAATCTCAACACACTCGCATACACATATATATATTAATTCCTTACACCCAATAATTTACTCCGTATCATACTTATGAGTTTATACATATGATGCACATAACGCATCACACCAAGCAAATCATCATATATATAATTTTACATAGCACAACATATACATAAAATATAAGAAATCACACTCTCATGGGGATACGCGAAGGCCGACTGCATAAGCTCTCCGCTATTGCTCCCCAAACACGCTGCTTTTCCTATTACCATGTTATTTAACACTAATTAGAGCTAAAAATATACAAATCACTCACATATTACAATTAAAATCATTCCAATATCTCACAGACATTTCATCGAACGCCTAGCGTGCACAAGATACGTGCACGCCCTACGATTCTTCATAACTGGGTTTTATGCCTATAAAATCTTCCAAAATTTGTTCTAAATTATTTCCCATAACTTACGGAAATTCTATTATCAATTTGCATCAATTACTACTCCTATTCTCTTTTAATTACTAAGCCAACACCCTAATTATTTTCCAATTTAATTTCTATCTTCTTAATGCAAAATCTATCACTTCTAACATAAAGAGAATTGCCTATTTTCCTTAGTACACCATTTTACAATTAAAATTTTGCAAATTAAGTAATCACATACAATTTACATAAATTCTAACTCACTGTAAAATCGACGATTCCAAAAACCAACCCTGGTATGTTGAAGAGCACCCTCCAAATAGCCAAAACCCTAAAAATTATTTAAAGCTAGGTGGAGATTTGATGGAAATTGAGAAACCCTAGACTTGGGTTTCATTGGGTTTGGCCGAAATCAGAAAGGAGAAGAAGGGTGCGGTCTGACAAAACGAAAAGGAAAGGGAAGAAAAAGAGAAAGTTGGAAAATTACTATAAACCCCCCATTTGACCAAATATTTATTTTAAGGCTCTCCTAGTTCAATTTTTTCAATAAGTTACAATAAAATCCACTCCACCATATGAATAAATAAATTAAGAAATATATATGAGATAAAATTGTATATTTGTACTTAATAATAATAATAATAATAATAATAATAATAATAATAATAATAATAATAATAATATTTAATAGCAATTAAAAAGATACAATAACTATTTTGAACTTTTAAAATACTTGGGTGTTACACAGACGCAATTGCCAATGGCAACAATGATCTCGCCATCGGAAGGTCTCGCCGGGCACCAGGAGACGACGATAACGTCACGGGACGTCGGAAGGAATGACGGGGTGTACGGACTAGCGGAAGGCGGGGCCCGGTATGGTTGCGGGGACAGAGAGAGGGGAAGGGAAGTCGGAGATGAGGAGAAAGGAGGAGGCGGAGAAGGCGATCCATGATTCACCGTCGATGTCGGGGAGGATGTCGATGGTGGATATAGGGTGAAGGGGGCGGAGGGGACGGTGTGGGACCAGAGGAGAGGAAGGGGGCGGTGGGGGAGATGTGTGGGGAATTTTAGGGGAAATGTGATTTGGTTTGGCTTAGTTGGGTTGGTGGAGAAAAATTCCCAAATGGCTCACTGTCTTTACAGTTATTCTTTTACTAGTAATTTAAACGTGCGATGCACATCTTAATACAGATATGATTTTTAAAGTAAAAAAATTGACGTAGTCTGGCCTCGAACCTGCGACCGCTTTTATATTAGTTATGCACGGACAATTCATGTATTAATAATTTTTTTTAACAATAAAAAATAAAAACTCTGACGTAGTGAGAACTCGAACCTGAAACCTCTTTTATATTAGTTATGTACGTGCATCACACGCGTTGATAGTTTTATGACACTAATGTATTCTCCCATTATAATATTAGAGATTTGAATATAAATGAAAGGGTAAATTGGAATTAAGGGGTGTTTGGATTTACATTTTTAGGGAAAGTTTGAAATTTTCCTGCATAAACTTGTAGGGAAAAAATGCCTTTCGAATTTGCAACAATGTTTATGCAAATTTAGTTGTGGGCCACAACACCGGTTGTGATATGGGTAAAAATAGAACCAAATCAGGACCATTAAAATCGGGCACAGATCTTAAAGCTCTCAGGGGTAAAACGGTAAAATCCACTACAATCGGGTGCGTAAGTGGAAATTGGCCATCTTTTAAGCCCAATAGCCCAAAACGGGTCTGCCTCGCTGGGGTTCTCATAAAAGCCCAATGTAAATGAGCACATGATTATATAAATATAATTTAAACTCATAATTATCCATAAGAGATGGTTTAATAACCATATCTCTTATCATGAGAAGAGTTTTAACTCAGTCTCTCCAACAACTCTTATCTCTTCATGAAGAAGAGATGATCAATTCTATCACGCCCCGCTTTTCAAAAATACGGAATGCAAGCACGTGTCGTTGGCCCAACGAATGACTTGTGTCATTCAGAAGCTGTTATCGATTCAACTCAACAATATACGAGGAGCAATACAACCACGCAAGCAATGAAAGGATAATCACGTGAATAACAATACTTGGAATTTGAGCATGAAATACCAAATATAATAATAATCCAACACTGAAAACAACAATAACAATATTCGGGTAAAAAAACCCACAATACAAAGAAATAATAAAGTTCAATTATTTAAGTCTTCATAACAAAACAATAATCAATTAAGCAGCGATGCTATCCATTCTTCACCATTGTAGTTCTCCTAATCCATCGGAAAATTCTCCTTGATTACCTGTAAGCTGTTCATCTAAAAAGAGAGAATAATATGTCCTTAGAGCAAGTTGTGGACAGTAAGTAGAGAAAGCAATGAAACAATGGCATTTATGATATAACAATGAATTCAATAAATAATAGAGTCGATGGCAATGAACAATGGCAAAAGGATAACGATGCAATGTGCAATGAAAATTATCAATAACAATAACAATAAACAATAACAATAATTGTAGCAATAATGATAACATTGTTCAATAACGATGACAATATGTAATGACGATGCAATGAAAATCTTAAGTCTATTATTCATTTTAATCTTAACTAATGTACCGCTTCATGCTTCCCATTTATTTACCACATGGTTGCTACATGCAAACAAGTTACGTTTAGACTTAGTGGTGGATTTTATAATTCATGTACTCGGCAGCGATAATCAATATTCAATAGTTACAATTCAATAATTACTGCACGACAAGATAATTGGCCTAGATACAATACACGATAGATTGGGCTACTGCCATAAGCCACAATCCATCGGTAAAACAATAGCCATTAACAATATTTAGGGAAACACGGATCCCTCCTCCGAGTACAGTTCCTACATTGTCCACTACTGAAGTCACCCTTAAACCCCGGCTTGTTAACAATTCTTTATTCAATCAATATGAAATGGTTGTTAACAACATTAATCACAACAAATACGTCTTTGTAAGCATGGTATTAAGATGTATAATGTCCATACTCTTACTAATCATAGTCAACTAATACCCCAACATCAATCACGTGAATAATCAATACTATCATACAATTTACAATAGTTGCGTAATGTCATGACATGAATTACAATAAAAATTCTTATTCACATAATCAACAATTAACTACATGAATGCATGCAAGATCTCTATAAATTGGAGGCAAAAGACAGCACGAAGTCAAGACTACTACTTGGATTTGCTCGTGTAAATCCATAGTATCCCAACGATAGGTAATAATAGCAGATATACGATAATCAATATAGATCTACTTATGGGATTCAATAAATAATCTCGAGTACGATACAATACAATTCGAGGGTGAGATGAATTTCGTTTAGAATGATGTTAGATCCGATATAGGGAATAACGGGATTAGGATCCCGGGGTGGCAACGGCGACGATCACGAACTAAGCGAATCTTGATGAGATGGTCACGATCGGGTACGAATCTTGATGAGGATCAAGATCAAAATGGCGATCAACGGTCAGTGATGAACTTGATGATGGTGATCAAGATTTGATCGGATGGATCGGTGCAGATCTTGATGAGGATCAAGATGAAGATGATCGGGCAGCCAAGATTCAAATTAGCTTGGTGATGATGATGATGATCACGATGTTGAACGATGATCTGACGGCTGATGTTCAACTAGATGGTGCACTGATCAAGAACGGGGCATGAATTTCTATGGCGATGATCAAAGGAGATGGATGGTTGATCTTCTGTCAACCAAAAGAGAGGCTCGGGTTATGCTCAGAGACTACGAGCGGCGGTGGGGAAGTCAGCAAGGGGATGCGGGGTGACGAGGACGGGGAGGTTGCTGGCGACTAAGGATGAAGGGCGAGGAAGGATGGTGGCAGTTGAACATACGAGGAGGGAGATGAAAAGGTCGATGATGGCGATGGGCAGCGTTGGGGTTTCAGTTGATGGAAGAGGACGGGGCTCAGCAACGGGGAGGAGGATGGGCGACGCTAAGGGGCTGTGAGGAGAGGAGTGGTGCGGCAAGGCGCTGCTAGCTCGTAGATTAAACAATCGATGGAAACAAGGCTTTGGTGGTAGTCGACGGAGTGACAATGGTGGAAGCAGAGAAGATGAAGGCGATGGCAAAGGCAAGGACTCGTTGAGGATGGTGGGAGAGCGGAGGAGAAAGGAGGAAGGTGAATAGGCAGCTCGACGGTCGTGCTGTGATCGAGGCGACAGAAATGACGAGGAGGAGGGTGGAGGTGGTTGCGACTGGTGGCGGGGTGAACACAGGATGGAGCGACGGGAGTCGCAAGGAGCGGTTGAGGGAAACGGGGACGGGGTCGATGGCAGTAGGAGGGCAACGAGGCTTGCGGCCAGACGATGGGTGCATTGGAGTGCTCTGTTTCTGTTGGGAAATAGAGAGGAGAGAGAGAGATGGAGAGAGGGGGAGAGAGAGAGGGGAAGGGGGTTTAATATAATAATAAATATAATATAAATAAAATAATGGGTAGTTATGAGATTGTGGGGGTGTGGGGTTACGGGAATGTGAAGAGTGGGGGAATGGAGAGATTTGTATACGGGTAGTTGAATTTGGGTAGGGTAGGATAATGGGTTAACGGGTTGGGTATATAAATGTGGGTTTGGGTTTGTAGACTTGGGCTTTACATTTGGGTTTCACAAATAAAATAATAATGATAGAAAGAATATGAGATTGGGCTCTAAATTATATATGAATAAAAATGTAATTATAATGAATATAAAATTGGGCTTCATGACAAAGAATCCGATAATTAATTCATAGGGTGGGCTTTAGCATAAATCAAATAATCGACTAGATATTTTATAATGAATTTGGATCTTTGGGTTTTTCAAAATAATAATAATAATAAAAATAATAATAATAGTATTAAAATAATAATCACGATTTAAATAATCAAATAGTGATAAATAGTGTAGGTTGAAATTCTGTGTTCAAACAAAATAGTCGGGTACTTAAATGAATGCAAAAATTTGGGTTCAAAAGAGTAGAAAATTTTATAGGGAAAATTTAAATACAAGAATACAGGAAAAGAAAAATACAAATCCGTATAAACGGGAACGGGAGTTACAAATTCAATCCAAAAACATCAGGAAGTAGAGATAAATCATTATCTTGAAACTAACCCCTAAAGCGACTATAAATACCCCTACCTCCACCAGAAATAAGTAATCAGTATTTTGCCTATAATTACTCTTTTTCTATTCTTGAGTTCTGATTTAAGCGTTGGAGGGTCTGTCGCCGAGGTCCACCTTGTTTCAGACTTTTGTAGGTCAATCGAAGAACCGTCACCATCAACATCAGATCTAATGGTGCAAACAAGTCACATTCAGAAGTTAATATCAATTGGAAATAGTTAATATCAGTGAAAGTCAAAAAGGTCAGCTTTTAATTGGTTTTAAAAGAACTCATATCATCTGTTTGCTCCCACACAGAAATTAGCAGCAATAGATTAGTATCATCTGTGGGAACTTCAAAAAGCAATCCGACCAAACTTCGCTGGTAAAAACAGCTTTCTACCATGCCTCGAAAGGGGAAAGGGAAGGCGGCGGCCTCAAGCCAACGGGCAAACCCTCTTTCTCCGCCTCCTTCCCTTGAGGATGTCCCTCTTACCTTCCATTCGGATCAACTCCTTCAGTTGGAACAGCCTCAGCAGCTTACTCAACCCCCTCCAAAGAGCTGCCACCAGGGGGCTCCCGAAGAAATCAACCCCCTGCGCAACACATTGCAGAGAACAAAAGGTCGGTCTACATTTCCACACTCTCCACCATGCCTCCCGATGCACCTCAACCTCAACAAGATCTTCGCCATCTCATAAACTTCAGACAACAGGAGTCCGAACGCAGGGGTCATTTAAGCAGGCCACATCCGTCACCTCAGGTAGGCTCGAGGATCCCCACTCCTCGGAGTCGGGGACGCAAATGAGCTCCCTCTCTAAGGGGGTGTGGAAGAACTCCCTCTCCAAGAAGGCGAAGAAGATCTCCCTCTCCTAGGAGAAAAGAAGCCACCGCTCCCCAAGGAACCACAGAAGAAGTCCTCCTCAAGAGAAGAGGAATCCAACTCCAACCAGCAGAACAACCCCTAAAAGAGGGAGGGAGAAAGATGTAACTGTCACCAGAGCAGAACTCCGAGAGTTCAAAGATGAAATTCTTCAGGCCCTTGACATAATTCCTCCTAAGAATCGACGAACCAGTCTTCACCGCTCTACCCCTCCACAACGCGAGGAGTCCCATGGGTCCACTAGATCCGATCATCATGAGGGCACCATCTTCCGATGCCTCCAAAAGATGGAAGATCTTCTAGCACTAATGAAGCAGGATGATGGAAGACATGAAAGAAAATACTATCCCGTCAGCCTTCTATAGGAAGATCATTGAGGCTCCTGTCCCAGCCAACTTCAAGTTCCCAGCCTTGGAATCATACAACAGGGAAGCCGATCAGGTAAACCACATTGAAAGTTTTAAAACCCTCATGATGATCTACCAAGCATCCGACTCCCTCCTCAGTAAGACTTTTCCAGCAACCTTGAAGGGATCTGCACGGGAGTGGTTCTTTTGTCTCTCTCTAGGATCCATCTTCTCCTTCGACCAACTTAAGGAGCTCTTCCTCATGCACTTCATCACCAGCTGCAAGACAGATAAGACAACTGCCTCCTTATTCGTCTTGAAGCAAAGGGATGCAGAGCCCCTCAGGAGTTATGTTCGGCGCTTCACAGCCGAGTCTCACTCCATCCCCTCACTCAACTAAGCCATAGCCATGGCTGCCTTCGGGCACAATGTAAATCATGACTACCTCAAAGCCTCTCTTCTCAAAAGACCTCCCTAGGACTTCTCCGACATCCTTCAAAGAGTTGAGAAGTATATTCGAGTGGAGGATGTTATTCGACCGCAAGAAGAGATGATGGTCTCATCCGCGAACAAACGGAATAGCACTAACGGAGACGAATCTAGTAAGTCCTAGAAGGATGTCATATGCCAATGTCGTCTACCCCCAATGCCTCGTTTTCAGAAGTACACTCTGCTTAATGCCAACATCTCTACAATCCTCACAGAAGTTGACAAGGAGGGACTCCTTCGACCTTCCCCTAAGATGAACGCCTTAAATGGAAGAAGGGATAGGACAAGTGCTGCGAGTTTCACAAAGATCACGGGCATCTTACAGATGATTGCCGAGTCCTCATGGACGAACTTGAAAGGCTGCTCCGACATAGGTACCTTGCATAGTTCGCTCAAGAAAATGACACCAAACCCCCTCCTCCAAGAGGAGCTAATAAGCGACTAGAGAAACCAGCCGAGTCCCAAGACTCGAGGCACATGGAGATATTACACTCAATCCATAGGGAACCAATGAGGGGGTCATCTAACTCTTCCAGGAAAGCGTTTCTCCGAGAAGTTAACTCGGTGCATAATATCCCCACTCCCAAGAACTCGGGGGTCCCGATCACATTTTCAGACCAAGACCTTGAAGGTGTTCGAACACCTTACTGCGACGCACTAGTATTCAGCATATGTAAGGTCAATCATGAGGTGCACCGCATCCTGGTAGATAACGACAGCTCGGTAAACATCATCTTCCTGAATGTATTCGAGGGCCTCATGCTCAAGCGAGACGCCTCAAGCCCGTCGAGTACACTCTCCATGGATTCTCCGGAGCCCCAGTTCTAATCGAGGTAATAGTCACCCTTGACGTAACTGTGGAAAAAGCTCCAACTACCCCCACAGAAGCACTTCATTCATGGTTGTCGACATGAACTCTGCATACAACACCATTTTTGGTCGTCCGAGGCTAGCAACCTTTCTCGCGGTTGCCTCAGCTTAGCACATGAATATGAAGTTCCCTACAGCAGCAGGGGTAGGGAAAGACAAAGGAAGTCAAGAAGCCGCTCGGGAGTGTTATACCGCCACAATAGGGGGCTCGATCCTCCCCCTCGACGCTATGGAGCTCCTCCAAGAGAGGGGACAAGCCAGCTCTGAACCCTTAGAAGAACTAGCAGAAATCTTCTTATCCAAAGAAGATCAAGATAAGTGTTTTCGGGTGAACAAGGCACTTTCCCATCAAGTCAATGAGCAATTCATCACTTGCATTAGAGAGAACCAAGAAATCTTCACTTGGAACAGCAAACATCCGATGAAGTACAACGAGGGCACTTAACGCCCTCCCTTAGTAGTCAGCTTCAAACACGTAATAAAGGCCAATACTCATAACAGTCACAACATGTAATAAAGGCTAGCAACAAAGCAGCCACTTAGTTTTCTTTTTCAAATAAAATTTAGTCTTTTCTTTTGTAAAATTCTTGTAAAATTTTATCAGATACAAACAACGAGTCAAACTCATGGTTCACCTCTGAGAAACATCGTCTACTCACTAAGCACTGCAACGGACAAGTGCAAGATCCATTAACGATTCATAGAGTCGCACTGGCACACTTGCCCCCGAGCAAGTGTGTGGAGTATCTATCACCGTACGAGTGCTCAACCCTGGACAAGTGTGGACTCCACTCATGGTCTATAGAGTCGCTCTAGACACCTTCCCCTGAGCAAGTGTGCAGGGCACAACTCTCCATTCGAGTGCTCCCAAAACTCTTCGTCACCCTGTTCGGAGTCCATTCATGGTTCATAGAGACACTCTATCCACTTGTCCCCGACCAAGTGTGCGGGGAACAGCTCGCCATTTGAGTGCTCCCAAAACAAACTCGGACAAGTGCGGAGTCCATTCATGATTCATAAAGCCGCTCTAGCCACATGCTCCCGAGCAAGTGTGCAGGGTTCAGCGCACCATTCGAGTGCTCCTAACTCGTCGTCTTCTTGTTCAGACTCAACTCACGGTTCATAGAGCTACTTTAGCCACTTGCCCCCATGAAAGTATGCAGAGTTCGGCTCGCCGTTCGAGTGCTCCTGAAACAACCCCGGACAAGTGCGGAGTCTATTCATAATTCATTGAGCAGCTCTAGCCACATGCTCCCGAGCAAATGTGTGGAGTTCGGCTCACCATTTGAGTGCTCCCACCACTCATCGTCATCCAGTTCTGAGTTCATTCATGGTTCATAGAGCCACTCTAGCCACTTGTCCCCGAGCAAGTGCACGGGGCACGGCTCGCCATTCGAGTGTTTCCGAACACAACCCCCGATAAGTGCGGAGTTCATTCATGGTTCATAGAGCAGCTCTAACCACATGTTCCCAAGAAAGTATGTGGGTTCGGCTTGCTATTCAAGTGCTTCCATAACTCGTCGTTACCTTGTTCGGAGTACACTTGCGGTTCATAGGGCAGCTTTAGCCACTTGCCCCGAGTAAGTATGCGGAGTTCAGCTCACCGTTCGTGTGCTTCTGAAACAACCCTGGACAAGTGCAGAGTCCATTCATGGTTCATAGAACTGCTCTAGCCACATGTTCCCAAGAAAGTTTGCAGAGTTTAGCTAGCCATTCGAGTGCTCCCAAAACTTTTTGTCACCCTATTCGGAGTCCACTCATGGCTCACAGGGCCACTGTGCCTCTTACCCCCGAACAAAAGTTTGGAGCTCAACCCATCCCTAGATTTTCTCCTTAAACTCACCTTCTAAACGACTCTCTCCTAAAGCATGGTGATGCTCTTCATCCCACTCGCATCTCGAGCAGCCTTCTTCCAAACAAGTTCGGAGCTCAACTCCCCCCAGGATTTCGTCCTCAAATTCGCCTCTAGAATGGCTCTCTCATAGAGCCTAGTGATGCTCTTCATCCCGCTAGCCTATCGAGCGGCATTTTTTGAAAGAAGTTCGGAGCTCAACTCACCCCTAGAGTTGCTCCTCAAACTCGCCTCCCAAACGGCTCGCTCTTAGAGCCTGATGATGCTATTCATTCCGCTCGCCTCCCGAGCGGACTCCTTCCGCAATGAGTTTGGAGCTTAACTCACCCCTAGAGTTTCTCCTCAAACACGCCTCTAGAATGGCTCTCTCCTAGAGCATGGTGATGCTCTTCATTCTGCTCGCCTCCCGAGCGGGCTTCTTCCAAATGAGTTTGGAGCTCAACTCACCCCTAGAGTTGCTCCTCGAACTTGCCTCCCGGATCTCTCTTAAAGCCTGATGATGCTTTTCATCTCACTCGCCTCCCGAGCGGCCTTCTTCCACAACGAGTTCGGAGCTCAACTCACCCCTAGAGTTTCTTCTCAGGCTCACCTCCCGAACAACTCTTCCCAAGGGTCTTAAGAAAATCTTTTTCATAGCTCCTCCGTGATGAAGCTCCTCTTCTTAGCCCACAGGAGTGAAGCTCCTCTTCGAAGATTCTGGACACCGAAGCTCTTCTCCACTTCACAGAGTCAAGGATATTGCGGGCCTATTTTGAACCTAAAGATGGGTGATTCTTCATCTGAATTCTGAAGAGATAATTGTAGATTTTTGAGTCACCTTCAGAACGATGGGTCACACGCTCTAATCAGACTTCTGTAGCACTGGGAAAGCTTAATATACAACAACACCATGTAGATCTCTCAAAAGAGTGCCATCAAGTTAAATAAAGTGTGATAGCTAGCTTCTACAAGGAAGCAAGTTGGTCAAGTGGTTAGGTTGCTCATGACCCACCTCAATGAGTGTGGGTTCGAATCCAAACAACCCCCTTCTTCGGCAATTTATTTTGCAGCCGAACTAACTATTGCATGTGCGCCCCACATTCCAAAAAAAACGCATCCAAAAAATACACGTGTAGTGCACGTGCAACGCCGAGCAAATGTGACCCCGAACTGAATGGCGCATAATTCTTGTTGCACGAGCAAACATGCCCACAAACTGAATAGCTCAAAGTTCTCTTCAAAATCTGTGTCAGATCGTGATAAAAAACTGGGATTCGATAAAAAAACGCAAGTGTAGTACACATGCAACGCCGAGCAAACATGCCCCCGGACTGAATGACGCAAAATTCTCTTCAAAATCGGTGTCAGATCATGATCAACAGCTGGGATTCGATCAAAAAAAGCACGTGTACTGCACATGCAATGTCGAGCAAACGTGCCCCCGAACTGAATGGTGCAAAATTCTTTTCAAAATTCATGCCAAATTGTGATCAAATAGTTGAATTCAATCACAAAAAAGTACTTGTACTGCACATGCCGTGCCGAACAAAGCTGCCCCCGACCTGAAAATGATGCAAATAATTCTCATTCCGATCTGCGCCCGATCTTGATCAACGATTGAGATTCGGTCAAAAAAAGTACATGTATTGCACGTGCAGCACCAAACAAACTTACCCCCATTTGAAATTGGAGCAAAATCCCATTGACTGATCAACAGTCAACAACGCTTTTCTGCTTTTCGATTTTTGTGATTTTCACACTGGTCAAGATCAACGCTCCAGATTCCACCACGTCATCAGATTTTTAATTAATTATTATTATTTATTATTAAATTGAATTAATTATTTAAAAATTCTGAAAAAATAATTTGAAATCGTAAAAAGTTAATTTTAAAATCTGGAAATAATTATTAATTCAAAAAAATATTTTTAAATTCTGAAAATATAATGATTAATTTAGAATAATTAATTAAAATTTTCAAAATTTAATTATTAAATCTCGGAAATTGAATAAATAATTCGAAATATGATTAAAAGTTGAAAAAAATTCAAAAAATCTGGAAATTCACAAAAAATCTAGAAAAGTCTAGAAAATAATTTTTGGGTATTTTTCGAGCTCAGAATAACACCGTTATACCTCGAAGAAGATCCAAACCTCTTTGAGAACTCCGATAAGTTCTGTAAACCATTACAAACAGGCAAACTACTTCTTAAAGGATGTGAAACTCAGTCTTCGTGAGTGAGGGGCTTGTGATATGGGTAAAAATAGAACCAAATCGGGACCATTAAAGTCAGGCACGGATCTTAAAACTCTCTGGGGTAAAATAGTAAAATCCACTACAAACGATTTCGTAAATGGGAATTAGGCATCTTTCAAGCCCAATAGCCTAAAACGGGTCTGTCTTACTGGGTTCTCATAATAGCCCAATGTAAATGAGTACATGATTATTTAAATATGATTTAAACTCATAATATTCCATAAGAGATGGTTTAAGAACCATATATCTTATCATGAGAAGAGTTTTAACTCAATCTTTCCAACAACTCTTTATCTCTTCAAGAAGAGAAGAAGAGATAATCAATTCAATTAAAAAAACACTAGGAAGTAGAGATAAATCATTATCTTAAAACTGACCCCCAAAATGACTATAAATACTCTGTTTCCACCAGAAATAGGTAATCGGTATGTTACCTCTAAAATCTCTTTTTCTGTTCTTGAGTTCTGACTTGAGCGTCGAAGGGTCTGTCGCCGGGGTCGGAGGAGGAGGAGCACACGGAGCATCTGGCAGCAGTTTTGGAGAAGCTCCAGGAGCATGAGTTGTATGCCAAGTTGTCCAAGTGCGTTTTTTGGAAATCTGAAGTGGCATTCCTGGGTCACATCCTTTCTAAGGAGGGAGTGGCAACTGATCTGCGGAAGATAGAGGCGGTGAAG
Organism: Hemerocallis citrina; assembly: GCA_017893485.1. Lineage (NCBI taxonomy): Eukaryota > Viridiplantae > Streptophyta > Magnoliopsida > Asparagales > Asphodelaceae > Hemerocallis > Hemerocallis citrina. The sequence continues at coordinate 307,686,115 of CM030359.1, read as the reverse complement.
GATTGGGCAAGGCCTACTACAGTGAAGGAAATTATGAGTTTTCTTGGGCTAACGAGATACTATAGGAGGTTTATTCAGAGCTATGCTCAGATAGCCGTGCCACTCACTGGTCTCACTAAGAAGAATGTGAACTTTAAGTGGACTGAGCAGTGCGAGGCAAGCTTTCGGGAGTTGAAAGAGAGGCTGACTACTGCTCCCATTTTAGCTTTGCCTAGAGCATGTGTTGAGTATGATGTCTACAGCGATGCTTCACATCGTGGGCTTGGTTGTGTCTTAATGCAAGAAGGGAAGGTGATCGCTTATGGGTCTAGACAACTAAGACCGCATGAGAAGAATTATCCGACTCATGATCTGGAGTTGACTGCGATTATTTTCACCTTGAAGAAATGGATACATTACGTGTATGGTGAGAAGATGAACATGTACACAGACCACAAAAGCTTGAAGTACATCTATCAGTAGAAAGATCTGAATCTGAGGCAAAGGAGATGGCTAGAAGTACTTAAGGACATTCGTCCTGAGATTAAGTACCATCCTGGGAAGGCTAATGTTGTTGCTAATGCACTTAGCCGCAAGAGCAGTCTGGCTAGTTTGATTACAACTCAGAGGTATCTTGCAGAGGAGTTGGATCGGGCTGGTATTGAAGTTGTTCTGCAAGACTTAGGATCATCTTTAGCTCAGTTGAGGCTTCAACCAATGCTAAATGAAAGGATTATCGCAAGTCAGAAGGAAGATGCAGAGATTCAGAAGTTGAAGGAGTAGGTTGGTGCTCGCAAGTTGTCCGAGTTTCATATCAGGGATGAAGTGCTGTGCTTTGGAGAGAGGCTGTGTGTTCCGGATCAAGTAGAATTGTAGGAGAGCATTCTTCAGGAGGCACATGCTACTCTTTTGTCTGTACACCCTGGGAGTACCAAGATGTATAGGGACATTAAGCAGCATTTCTGGTGGTCAGGTTTGAAGCGGGATGTGATCGAGTTCGTGGCGAGGTGTGAGACCTGTCAGCAGGTCAAAGCCGAGAATCAGAAACTCGGAGGTCTATTGCAACCGTTACCTATTCTGGAATGGAAGCGAGATAACATCAGTATAGATTTCATCACGGGTTTGCCGAAGAGTTCAAAGGGAAATGATGCAATTTGGGTCATAGTCGTTCGACTAACCAAGTCCGCTCACTTCTTGGCGATGAAACTCACTTCGTCGATGGACAGATTGGCTGAGCTGTATGTTGGTGAGATCGTCAGGCTTCATGGTGTTCCGTTAACCATTGTGTCTGATCGAGATGCACGGTTTAACTCACATTTCTGGAGGAGTCTTTAGACAGCTCTGGGTACCAAGACGGATTTCAGCACTGCTTTTCATCCATAGACCGATGGACAGACCGAAAGAGTCAACCGTATTCTTGAGGATATGCTTCGGTGTTGTATACTAGACTTTGGAGGTAGTTGGAAAAGGCATCTAGCTCTGGTGGAGTTTACTTATAACAACAGTTTTCAGACTAGTATTGGGATGGTGCCATACGAAGCTCTGTATGGCAGAAAGTGCAGAACACCTATCAATTGGTTCAAAGTTGGGGAGTGGCAGATGTTTGGGCCTGAGATTGTGCAGCAGACCTCTGAAAAGATTGATCTAATCAGGAAGAGGTTGGTGGATGCTCAGAGTAGGCAGAAGAGCTATGCAGACAACCGGAGGAGGGACCTTGAGTTTGAGGTTGGTGATTTTGTCTTTCTGAAGGTTTCACCTAGCAAGGGTGTGATTCGCTTCGGCAGAGGTGGAAAGTTAGCCCCGAGGTTCATAGGCCCATACAAGATATTGAAGCGGATTGGGAAAACTGCTTATCGGTTAGAGTTACCGGAGGAGTTGTCTCAGGTGCACAATGTCTTCCACGTGTCTATGCTGAGAGGGTACATTCCAGATCCGAGTCACCATTTGCCCGAAGTACCGGAGGATTTGTAGTTGGATTTGAGTTATATTGAGCTTCCGATTGAGATTGTCGATCATCGGGAGAAAGTCTTGAGGAACAAGACGATATCGATGGTCAAAGTAGTCTGGAGAAACCAGTTGGTTGAAGAGGCTACTTGGGAATCTAAGGAGAGGATGATGAAAGATCATCCTGAGCTTTTTGTATGATTTGTATCTTCTTTTCTTTCCTTTTCTTATCTCTTTGTTGTATTCCTGTTTTTCTCACTCTTTAAGTGTAGTTTCTGGGACGGAACTATTCTAAGGAGGGAATGTTGTAACACCCTAAATTTCTATTTATGCAGAGTTTGTGATTTTACGTGCTTTGCACGTATAATTTCATATTTATAAATTATTTTATAAAAAAATATTTCTTTATAGTATGAATAAGAAATTGTTCTCTTTATTTTCCAAAAGATTATTTTTAAAAGCCTAAGGCCTATTTGTCTCTTTTAGCCCATTCTTATTTAATTAATTAATTTAATTAGGAGAGCCCATGGTTAATTGGCCCATTAGTGAGCCCATTTAAATTAAATTCTCTTTTTATTAATCCAACTTGTAGTGTAGACAAGTTTAGTGAACAATTAATTTTAATTCACATGAACAACTTGTAAAGAGGGGTACTAATTGGCACGTGCACGCACTAGAGTGTGCATTGCACACTTTTACCCCTAGGCCGGATTGTAGGATGGGAGAGTGGGAGAGATGGAAGTGGTGGAGAGTTGGTTGCTTCATCATGGGTAGTTTCTATAACTCTCTAGTTCATCTAGACCCTTGATCTCTAACCATTTGATCTCATCCTAGCCTTCCATTCACCCTAAAAATTTGTATAAATACCCCCTCTCTACACTCTTCATTCTCACACTTAAAATTTTAAAAAGAAAAGAATAGAAAGAAAAGAAAGAAAGACAATTTAGTGAGACAAAAGATTGAGTAGTTTGTGAGTTGAAAAGATTGAGTGTTAGTGTGTGTTCTTCAACCAAGGAGGTGGCTGGATTTTTCCAAGGATCCAGAAGGGAGGCTCGGTTTGCTTGCTCACTAGGAGGAGGTGGCTTTTTGGTGGCTTGATCTAGGAGGAGAAGGCTTCACTTGTTCGTTGTAAGAGATCTCTAGGAGTTTATTTGATTTTCTCTCCATTAAAGGTGAGTGGTTCTCTTAAACTTCTAATTAGACATCATGCTAGGGTTTGTTTGATAAGATTAAGAAGAAACTATAACTAATCTAGCCATGTGATGTGTAAATGAGACAAATTGATATTGGTAGGAATGCTTGTTAAAAGAATGTTAATTGATTGCAAAAAAAAATTGTGATTGTTAGTTTAGAGTTTACCATGCTACCATGTTCTATTTGATTGTTATGTGCTGGATAATGAAGATATGCTTGTATATTAAATAATTGAAAGGAGAATTATGGGAAAAATGTGAGATGGCATGAAAAATAAATAAAAAGGAAATTTATTACTGAAACAATTGTACAATGGTAACAAAACAAATATAAGTGATTTAGGAAATTTTTAAATGCAAATTTGTAGAAAGAATATGCTTGTCTTTCCAAAAATTGAAATTTACTAGTAAAATACAAGTAAAGGGCAAAAATTATGCTTTTGTATCAAAAATGAAATTTTAATTTACTGGATAATGTAATTATATATAAAATGAATTCTGGAGTTTTTGAATTAATTTGGAGAAGAAGAAAGGACTTAAAAACACTCATTTCTGTAAAAATTCGAAATAACTGAGTCTCGAACTTTAACCCCTAAAAACCCCACACCATATCAGTTTGGTCACTTAGACCAATTGGTTATTGGGTGCTTGGGCATTACTGTAGCTTGTGGGTGACCCTGGTGGTCTCGGGTTCGAAACTAGGCTCTGCCCTTTTATTTTTTTGTGTTTTTGAATAAAACCCTAAACCGAAATCAAAACCTCTTATTAATTATGACCCTTGCCATATCGTGGTTGCGCCTTAACCTAGTTGGCTTTCGGTGGCGGGCGGCTAGTTTCAGGTCTTGGGTTCGATTCCTGGCTTCGGCAGGATTAAAACTTTTTGATTTTTTTTGGGTTTTAAATTGATTCCTTGGCTTTTAAAAATTTGAAAAAAAATACTATAATTATTCTAAAAACATGTGGATTCTATGAAAAATACTTGTGCATTATTTTACTAAAATAAAAGTGACTTAGAAGTGAAAATTGAGTAGACTTGCATGAAACTAACATTTGTATAAATATGAAAAGTAATTATTTTCATGGGAAATTTTATTAAGTTTTAAAAGGGAAATTTTGAATGGAGGAAAATTTAAGTGTGTTGACTATGGATTTTTTATTCATCTATTTGGGTTTTGTGTGCACTTTAAAGATAGATGAAAAATACAACTTTGTGGATTGAATTGGGTAAAAGAAAGAAGTACTAGTTTGGGAATCTAATGGATTTATTAAAAAAAAATTTGAGTATGAAATACATGAATTAAAATTGAACGTTGTGTATGAGATTTGATTCATAGAAAAGAATAGAAATTATGTTAATTATGAAAAAGAACTTATGGGTATGAAGACTCAAATTTTGTGATTATGAAGTGAAATTGAGAACTAGAGTGTAGCTAAGCCTCATACTGGCATTGGAAAGAAATATGTTGAAATGAAATTTGAAATGAAAAGATCAAGATTAGGTCATGTTATATAAATGGTTAAGACCGGTATAGTGGAAGGGCTAACTCTAGAGAATTGATTTTGTTCATGATTCAAATAACTAAGGAATAGATACATAGTGAAAATGTGACGAAAATAAGATAAAAACACGAGTATGAGGGCCTCGGAGATACGATGTGAGAATATTCACAGGCTGTCTACACGATGCATCGTGTCATGACGTGGATATGTCTCTAGGAGTCCATACCGCAGGCGACGCTCGTGGGGTGTTTGGTGACTGCGGGTGGTGTCATGTCCAATAACGGAGGCTGAATTGTCTATAAGTTCTTCACGATGTGTCGTGATATGACGTGGGATTCCCCTCCAGGCTATCTGGACATGAGCTCGTAACTCATAGAACATCTAGGATACTTATCATAGTTACAGTAGTAGTTTAAGTCATGATGAGGGATTAAACCCTACAAGATGAAGAACGATTAAGGGCTTGCCCTCAGATCTATGTAGTATGGGATGCATAAAATTTGAACAAGTGCTCATTAGTGTCATGTAACATACATAACTGCATTAAGGACTAAGTGCACCGCACAACACGACATCAATAGGATAGTCTCTTGTAGTTTTGTTTGTGATCAAGTTTGTGGTTTGTTTAAGTATTTGAGAATCGTTATACTGTTCGGCATAAAGAGGATAACCGCGTGTAATATTTCGTCGGTTGTAAGCAACTGACGTGCCCACAGTTTCTATGCAGGGTAAAGTGATTAACAAGACTAAAGTTTGCATGCTGCTTAAAGAATGATTCAAGTGTTGTACATTTCAGTCTGTTTTGGAATTGTACGTAGAGAAGTGTAAAGATCCTGTGGAACTTTGAATTCAGTCTGTTTTGGAATTTGGGGTGTTACATTGCATGTATTCCATTCTAGCTCCGCGTACCTATCAAAATGACAAAAGCACGAGTTATAATTGAGTAAATTTTGTATTAAAACAATAAAGTCACATAAATGACATAAATTATACAAACCTTATCTGCCTCAGTTATTCCACTTGCAACTCTATTTGTTACACTACCCAACTCACACTGAACATTGCAACTTCTTTTGAAACTATTGAGAATAGACTTGAAAGGGAGCCGACTGTTCTGTCGGTCGAAGTGTCTAATAGAATAACATATATTGAATAAATGAGATCCCAAAATGGTGTCGCGGATTGATCGCTACTGATCAATGGATCTTGACTTATAGCAACCCCGCTCTTTGATAGAGTACATCTACAATAGATGTGCATGCCCTGCCTCTATTAGCACAATTCATTATTGTTTCGATTAACAAACACTGAATATGAGAAATAAAGATGATTAAAATTTTAGGGAAGAACAGATTGCAATAACAACTGTTGTGTTTGGATAGATTTGAGTGTATATATATAGAGACATGAAATTTAAAGCCATTGGTAAAATCAATTATTGTCGTTGGAGTCAATTGTGACCGTTGTGATTAGAGGAGGGTGTTTAAAAATTTTTGGAAAGGTTCGTCCATTTCCTTTTCTAAACTTTTTGAATGGACGGGAAGATCTTCTTCCGTCCATTAAAATAATTAAATTAAAAAAAGGTCAGAAGAAATTTCAAATTTCGTCAGACAATATATTGCACGAAAAAAATCCGTCCGACGAAATTTTATCCTTCATCTTCTATATTTTGTAAAATGCCATATCCCTTGCCAAATATAGCAACCATTGTTCATCTCCAACTCATAATATGGATTTATGGCCAACAAGTGCTGGGATTTTTTGCTAAATTTTGCAAATTGAAAGTATTGGCCAACGACTACAAATGTTCTAACTCACCATAATTTAAACCCTTACTAGAAAAATAAAAATCAAATTGAAAAATTAAAATAAATTATCGAATGAGAAAAAATTAAGAATATTAAGAGAATTAAAGGAAATAAATGAGAAATTTTTGAATCTATAATTAGAAACACAAGATTGATGACAAATTTGGATAAGTAACGTGAGGAGGAATATGAAGTTTTCAAAAACACACTGTAAGTTTGTTAATTTCATTAAAAAAAGTGAAGAAAGGTTTGAGAAGAGTTGATGAGTCTCGGTTGAATTAACAATCTTTTAGGTTTACAATAATCAAGGAGATAAAGTTTCTATGATAGAAAAGATGATATTTCAGCATTTTCTTATTAAGTTCATTAAAAAAATTTGAAAATTCTCCACTTTTTAAAGTTTTTTTTAATTACTAGGTTTGCCCGTTGACACGTGCCTACGGCACGTCTTCGGAACGATGCAACTGGTTTGATTATATAAAATAGTTTTGGAGGTCCAGCAAATTAATTGAAGTAGCAAACATATTATATGAGAAAGTAGTATATCTACCTTTAAGCTCATCCATCGTCTTTTTGATCATTAGCTTGAACTTATCTGGAATGCATATAGTTTGTTAGAAATACTGCATAGAGTTTTTTTTTAACTTCAGCATCAATTTTAGATGCTTGTAGTAGTTATGCAAGGACATTATCATATAGGTTTTATAGAGCTTACTCTAATCCCATAACCACTATGAGCATGTCTAAGTACAATGGTAACTCAAGTGCATGTGTGAAGGTATCTACAATACCAATAATCTAAATATTTGTTTGTCTGAGACTCAGTTTGCAATTGAAATACCTCTTATTATTATTTCAACCAAAATGAAATACATGAAGTTCTCAAAACTATAATCCAAGCTAATCATTTCTTTTATCTCCATTTTGTCTCCCCATTGCACCTATATAAAAAAAAATCAAAATGGATATATAACAAATTTACTTTAGCTGGCTTTCTTGAGTGGAGAGTTTGCACCATTCACTGGTAAACTCCAATCATCTCAATCATATATATCCAAACATACACAAAAAGTTCTTATATGTTATGTTATCCATGGTTTCTAATACCCAGTGAAGGGAACACTTCACGATAGTATTTTCTCTTGTAGTAAAGAATTTAATGTTACATATTTGCCAAGTTATTTTAGGATGCTAGTCAGCTTATCTGTCCTGCTATGGTTTGGAAGTCCAAATTGAGGCCACCAAATAATCCGTCTCTCACTTGCGTACACCTTAAATCAAAACCAATAAAAAACTCATCAAATAAAATACCAAATTAAAATTTTTTAAACCAAAAAATAAAACAATCATACTGCTCTGAACTTAAATACCATACACACAAAATTTGAGTTAGCAAAAAACTAAGTAATCCCATGCACACAAAAAATTAAAAATTAGAATGAGAATTCGATTAATGAGATGAAATTAGAGTCATCGCATCGCATATAGAGGCTATCAATTCGGTGGAGGGGAGTCGCTGATACGGAGTCGCTTGATATTCGCGCTCGATTTGGTGGAGGGGAGTCACCGATACGGAATCAGCAGCGGATCAGATATCGACGACGACTTCTTGATTAGGGTTCAACATTGGATTTGGATTTGGATCTGTTTTGAGATTTTCAAAATTTTAAATTTTCAAAATTTTAAATTTTCAAAATTTTAAATTTTTCAAATTTAAATTTTTTAAAATTTAAATTGTTTAAAATTTTTAATTTTTAATTTTTAATTTTTTTTTAAATTTTCAAAATTTTTAAAATGTCTAAAATTTCAAAATTTTAAAAAATTTTAATTTTTTTAATTTTTTTAATTTTAAATATTAAAAAAACTATTTTTTTAAAAAAAATTAAATTTTTTTAAAATTATTAAAAAAAATTTCAAATTTTTTGAAAAAAATTTAAAAAATTTTTTAAAATTTTTAAAAAAAATTTAAAATTTTTTAAAAAAGTTTAAAATTTTTTTTATCAGTTTTAAATTGTTTTGATTTTTTGGAATTACTTTTAAAGTTTTTAAAATTTCAAAATTTTTTGTTTTTTGTTTTTTATTTATTTTAAATTTTTTTTTGATTTTTATTTTTTAAATTATTTGAATAGAAGAGAGAGAGAGAGAGAGAGAGAGAGAGAGAAAATAATTAAATAAATAAAGGAGTTGTTTTGGGTGTGGGATTTGAATTTGAGTTTTGGGTGGAAACTTTTTTTTTGGGGGGGGGGGGGGGGGGGGGGGGGAAGGGGGGAATGTGTTTTGTGAGGTTAGATTCGGGCCTTTGATTTTTGGGGGATTGAAGGAGAGCCACTTGATAGCTTTCTTTGTGTTTTATTATATAGATAAGGGAAACTATGAAATGTAGCACATATTGTTGGGGGCATACATGTTAAAAACCCATTATTTATTTCTAAAAAATTAATCTTTAACCAAAACTATAGTAACCTTTTCACACACAAAAACTACTCTATAATAGTGTAGTTATTTTTAAAAAGGATAATTTGAGGGGTTGGTATATAAAACAAAGTTAGGGTAGTTATAGAAAGACCCAAAGTGTTGGGAAGTTTTCTATTATTTGGTCTTTTCTAATATCATATATGCTTGGAATGTTGTGTTGGGTTTATATCTTGTATACTTGGTTCAATGTGAAAAGAACAGAGCGAAGGGAGAAGTGACTCGAAGAAAAGATGGAGACGAAGAGTTGTTGTAGTTCTAGGCTGTCAAGGGGTGACAGTCAACTGCTCTAACAAGCATTCGACTGCAAGTGGCAAGATCCTCCTCTTGTAACACCTGAATTCCAAATAAGACTGAATTCGAAGTTCCACAAAATCTTTACACTTCACTTCGTACAATTTTACAAGGAATTTAAAAATTGTATACAACAATGATTACATCAACGCAGCGAAATTATAAATTACAACATGTTACATGAATTAAACAATAACTTGAACATTTCTTTAAGCAGCATTCATTCTTTTGTCTTGTCAATCACTTTATCCTGCATAGAAACTATGGGCACGTCAGTTGCATACAACTGACGCTAGGATATAATATGTCACGCCTCGCTTCCCAAAAAGAATACGGAATATGGATACGCGGCTCAACCCAGTGAATGATTTGCATCATCCATAAGCTGTTCAGAATCTTTACAACAAATCTCAGAATAATCAGAGTTGGAAGCCAAAAAGATTTATCCTTACACAGACATATATATCTCAAAACAAAACAAAGTGTCAACAGGAATTAATTGAAAACCAATAATACAATAGTTTCAAATAAACATATCCGAACAAGTTAATATACTGGGTCACATTGCCCAAATACAAATAAAATCCAAGTACTCAAATACATTGTTCAAAAGCAACAGATAATATTAATAGCAAAAGAAGTCCAGCACTAATATTTTATTTCTCCAATACCATCGGGCAAACGACCATCCTGATCTGCAATCAATAAATTGCAGGACAAAGAAGAAGAAAACAAGTACCCGTCAATGCAAGTTACGAGCCGCTTGTAATGCAGGATACAAGTACAAGGAAAACTAACAAATCTAAATAATAATAGAAACAGATATAGCATGGTATAGCAGAATCAACTAGCATGGTATACTAACATGTGTCAAGTGTCAAAAATCAAATAGCATGCAGACAGATATATAGATAGTGTCAAATAATGGTGTCAAGTGATAATGTCAGACAAATAACAGATAATCAGATAATCAAAAAGCAGATACAGATGTCAGATAACAGATTCAGATACAGATACAGATGTCAGGTACAGATTCTTATATGTCTTGTATTAATTACTAAATAGGTAGCACTTCATGTGCCATCCTTTTATCACATGGTTGCTACATTCAAATTAGTTACGTTTGTAGATTTCGTAGGGGATCATATAGGACCGTGTATTCAGGGTTCAGACAGATATCAGATAACAGATCCAGACAGACAGATAGAACCTAGTGGTTCTCTTCTTCCCCACACCTTCCTATAGGAAGTAATGTAGACAAGGTACAGAATAACAGATAACAAATAATCATATGGAAAACATGACCCCCCTTCTAAGTATACATTTCTATGTTTTCCCACTACTAGATCTTTTCCATAAACCCCGGCTTGATCATTTTATAATTATTATCAGACAAATGTGTATGTGCATGAAACAGAGTAAATCTAGCATGATACAACGACCCAAAAGTTCATAATAACAGATAAGCATGTACAGATGGTAAGTAGTCCCATAACAGAACAAAATAGAGTACTTCCTAATTCAGGACAGCACGACAGTACAGTACTAAAACAGTGATTCCTGATACCACAAATATCAAAACCTAGATCCGCCAGAGAATCTAGAAAATATACTTCCAAAAGAATCCAGCGAATACATATAAGTCATATAGTATTTTAGAAAAACATAACTCAAAATTGATTTGAATCCAGAAAATACGTTCAGCTAGAAATCAGTAAATCGAATTCAAACTCAGGAAAACAGCATTAAAACATCATAATAAATTTCAAGAAAAATCTGGGGTATTCCCCTATATGTCTAGAATCAAGATATAAAGTTTCATAATTTTCCAGTAAGATTAGTTTAGCTAAAATAAATCAGAAAACATCAAGAAACGATAGTTTGGCAAATCTGGAATTCCCAACACTGCTGTGCGAAAACTGTAATATCTCGCAACCGTGAAACGAAATCCAGATCCATCAAAGGGAGATGAAAATAGACAAAATAAGCTAACTTTCATATTTCATAAATATTTTTCATACAGGAAAAGGAACTAGGGTTAAAATACAAATCCTTTCAGAACAGGGAGCAAAATCTAGCAAGTGTAGTTTTTATAAACAAGTATGAAACAGTATATAAAACTCATCAATAAAATCCACCAAAACTCTGGGTAATCCGTAAATAGATATAGAAATACTGTGCAAAATTTCAGATCAAAATAGTATGCTTAGCAATAGTATCAAAATAGTTTAGTCATCGAAATCATCAAGAAATGAAATCTGAAAATAAGATACACCTCTGTTGTAAAATAAGCATAACTCACAACTCGTAAAACGAAACTGAGATCCGTCAAAAGGGTTTGAAACTAGACAAAATTCTCTACAGATCATGTTCACAAAATATTTCCAAATACTCACCTTAATATGGTCTAAAATACCAACCAAAACTGATCACCGACAAAATACAGATTTTCTTCTCAACAACAAATCAACATACAACATACGAAACTCGTTTCAAACACAAAGTCTACTAAGTGTCCAAACATCATGAAATAGGATATATAGCATGTCCACAACAAATATATCACATGGATCCAAACAAACACCCAAATTCTCATAATCATCTCACAAATATAATCACATAACAAACGGTCAAAACCTAAGTTGTTTCATGTCAAATTGTGTCGTAAGGCAACTATGGTCAAATAGTACTATAGAGACAATACTCATCAAACATAATCACACACGAGTTGTCTCTAGAACCCAACTACACTATAAGCGA